>OZ030021.1:13560000-14050000 GCA_964023405.1 Apodemus agrarius
GAATGTGTCTGTCAGACCAGCCATGTTAACGTCACCCTCAAGTCTTACCAATGTGAATTCCTAGGCTCTCACCCAGACCCACTGAATCAGAAACTCTGGGGTCTGGGCCTAGGGACCCATGGTTTAATGGCCCCATCCCCCCCCCAACAGTTCTGATGCGTGCTGTGAAGTGGAAATTGTTCTAGAATAGAGTTGTATAGCAAAGAGTGAAAAAGGCCTTACCCAGTGCTAGGGTGTGACTCGATCGGCCGAGGGTTTGCCTAGCTTACACAAAGCCCTTGGTTCAAACGTCCAGGGCTGTATAAACCTGGCATGGTGACACGTGCCTATGAGCCCAGCACTCAGGAGATGGAGGCAGGAAGATGGGGAGTTCGAGGTCACCCTCAGCTACATAGTGAGTCTGAGGCCAGCCTGGGGTATATATAACACCCTGTCTTGAAGAAGTGGGGGTGGGGTGGTATATAGAATAAATTAAAAATAAAAAAACATTCTAAGTGGACCTCAGATTTAATTTTGCTCACCAGGCTGGCAAAAGCCTTCTCCCAGCCCACACCTGGTCTGTGACTGAGAGACTAAGAACTCACTCTCTGGCCCCACTGTCTGCAGGGGTTCTTGCTATTCATGTTCTTGCCTCTGCATTCGGTCAGAAACTATCTCCATAGCTGCCCCTTAAACAAAATCATTTGCCTTGAGGACAGCCGAGGGCATGGTTGGCATCAGTAGAGGATGATGCCCATGCTGTTCCCCAGGTGTCCTTAGTCTATTTTCTTCCAGAAAACCCACCTCGCAAAATTCCCTGAGCACAGGCTAGCACCAAAGTCGCACAACTGCACAGTTCGCCCCGATTTCTTTGCACAGGTGGATTTTGTTGCGGGTTCTGTTGGCGTGTCTTAACGTTCATCTCTCTTCCCCTGCCCATCGTCTTCTGTGAAATCACACCTCTCTAGATGGTGCAGGTGACCCTTGGTGCCTCATACTCAGTACTGAAAACCGCTACATCCCACATACCTACATCCCTGTCAGCTCGGATCACTGTCACATAGTACTTCACGTTAGAACTCAGACCCTGCTGGTGGCCCTCAGTCACTGGGTGGACTGAGCTGGCCCGTGTCGTCTCTTTGGTTTTCTACATTAAAATGTGCGTCTAAGGTTGGAACCGTTCTGCTAAAGACCTCCCCTCAGGCCACAGTTTCCATTACCCAGCAGCTCCATCATCCCACGGTATCGACTCCATCCTACAAAGCCATTACGAGAACTCTCTGGAAACCACTACCGGTGAGCAATTTCTCACTAACCAGCCACCTTTTCTCTCTCTTAGCTCCGCGTCAGCACTGAGACCAGACTCAAGCACCCCTGTCCTGTAACCGAGACAAAATGGCGTGTGTTGTTTTGGGGTTTTGTGATTGTCGGTGGATTTCTTTCCTTGGCTCTCCAAATTTATTTTTGGGGCCTGTTCTAAGTGCAAACCCAGCAGGTTTCGTCCGTCCTGTCCATTCTATTCGACTATATCTCACAGGGGTTGTTCTTTCTTATTCCACAATGAATTGCACACCCGTGTCCATCAGAGCCCATGGCCTACGAAGGAGCACTGGTCTAACACAGCCAAACCTCCCCCACAGCGGTGTGGCCAAGGAGGTGGGTGAAATCTACTGTATAGGATTCAGGAACTGGTCGTGGTTTGTCAGGATGGAAGTTGGGGTAAGTTTGGTTGGTCCGAGGGAGACGTGTTGGAGGTTATGAAGATGGATTATTGGATGATCTATAATAAGGCAGGGAAGGTTCATTTGTAAGTAGTAATATGAACTGAATTGCATTAAGATTGTGGCCTTTGTGTGATATATACTATGTATTTTCTTATATGCATGAGCCGAACTGTTGCGATATAATTTAGCACTGATGTCTGCTCTTATTTTGACCATCTTTGTCCACTGTTATCAGTTCTTGGCTGTTAAGTGTAGATAGATATTGTAAATAAGGCAGCCTTGCGCCGCTACGCTCACATTGGTTCGATTCCGCGCAAGGAGCCACAAGCAAAGAACTCCACTGTGTCCTTAGAAGACAGAGCATTTTTTCCTTTGAACCAAAAAGAAAAAAGTCAGAAGCATTCATTACATCTTGAGGCTAATTAACATAAAGACATTTTAAAGCGTGACTACTGTAATTTGACCCCATTTGAAATAACCAATTCAGAAACACTAAAGAGATCATTATATTCATTGTTATTGTAACAAGACTACTATAGTATGTTGTTTTGTTTTGTTGATATTGCTGTTAAGTATTGGTGTGTGTGTGTGTGTGTGTGTGTGTGTGTGTGTTGGAACCTCCTGGGGACATGTTATATTTTGAAGTGATTAAACTATTTAATTGTGTGTCTATATTTTGGAATGGAATTATTTCTTCATTAAAAATGTTTTTTAAAACACTATTATCTTTGTGGGGTTTTGTTGTTGCTGCTGCTGCCGCTGCTGCTTTTAGTTTTTAAAACAGTTTCTCTATGTAGGCCCGGCTGTCCTGGAACTTGCTCCGTGGACCAGGCTGGCCTCCAACTTAGAGATCTGCCTGCCCTTGCCTCCCAAGTGCTGGGATTACAGACACACACCACCACGGCTCTGTTTGTCTTACACGTTTTTTATTCCTTGGTTTTTAATGCACCTTTCTTTCTTTTTATTTTTTTTAAAGATTTATTTATTTTATGTGTATAAGTATACTGTAGCTGTCTTCAGACACACCAGAAGAGGGCATGAGATCTCATTAGGGATGGTTGTGAGCCACCATGTGGTTGCTGGGATTTGAACTCAGGACCTCCGGAAGAGCAGTCAGTGCTCTTAACCGCTGAGCCATCTCTCCAGCCCTTAATGCCCTTTTCTTACAGCAACATGGAGTGTTCTCAAAGAAAGAAGACAGGTCAGCTCCCACCACGTGGCACATAAAACACTAGTGGAATGTTGAACAATTAAAGCAAATACTCCCTATTCCCATTAAGAAAAAAAAGGCAAAAATTAAAGTCTAAACTGTGGAGTAATGAGTGATAGTCTAAATGTGTTCATTAAGCAGGGCGTGGTGGCGCAGCCTGTAATCCCAGCGCTTGGGAGGCAGAGGCAGGCGGATTTCTGAGTTCGAGACCATCCTGGTCTACAGAGTGAGTTCCAGGACAGCCAGGGCTACACAGAGAAACCCTGTCTCAAAATAAATAAATAAATACATAAATACATAAATACATAAATAAATAAATAAATAAATAAATAAATAAAATGTGTTCATTAAGCTACAGGGTTTGCTCAGGCTCCCTGCCACAGATGTTTAGAGTAGCTGGACAGACAGACAAGAAGTCTTTAAGTTAGACCAACTTTGACTTGCTTACAACTCTTCCTGCATCCACCTGCGCCTCTTGGGTGTGTGTCTGATGGTAGAAATTGCCTTTCTATAGTCAATAGTTCTCTTTCAATCAGATTCTTAGGCCAAAGAGCATTGAAAATTACGTGTATGCTCATTTTATTTTAAAGAAAGCTTTAAAAAATATCGGAGGCTTATGGGTTACGTTACGGAACAATTTCTCGTTCCCTCTTTCCAATGCTAAATAGTTTCGTTGCAGACAAAGCAAATATATAATGATATAACGCAGGTCATATATACTCTGCATCTCTGGGTCTGCTGTCTCGGGTGTCCAAGTTGCTAAATAATGTCTGTGGTGGACCCTTTCACTTCCCAGAGCCTGGTTGTCCCACCAGCCCGGAGGTAATGATGCAAAGAATGGCTATCCAGCCATTGTAACCTAATTGGCACTCAAGCAAATGGCTTTTAACATCCCGTTTTCCTGTCACTCTCTTGTAGCTACCCTAGCTTAGAAGCAGGGACACCTTAAAAATATGAGGGTAGAGCCATCAGACCAGCATGTGGGACTAGAACCCCAGAGGCATCTGTAGCTGCTTTCCTTGAAGTTCTCTCTTAGAAAACACCTTCCCTTCCCATGTTTGGATGCCAAGATGAAAAGAATATGCACATGCACGCCTGCTATACACACAGGTCTCCTCTGGTGTACGAGGCAAAACCTTCTGGTAATAACGAGCTTTTATTCATGGCAGACAGTCACCATTTCATACATTACATGCCAATTAATAGATATTTAAAATCAATGTCTCTGTCTCTCTCTCTCTCTCTCTCTCTCTCTCTCTCTCTCTCTCTCTCCCTTCCTCTCTCTGTTTTTTTCCGAGACAAGGTTTCTCTGTGTAGTCCTGGCTGTCCTGGAACTCACTCTGTAGACCAGGCTGGCCTCGAACTCAGAAATCCACCTGTCTCTGCCTCCCAAGTGCTGGGATTAAAGGCGTACGCCACCACTGCCCAGCTATGCATCTATCTCTTAAGTGAGAAATTAAAAAGCAATGTTACAAAACAAAACACGGTGTTTTCCAGGTCAGGGACATGTGTTACCAGCAGTTGCTGTCTGAACCACCAAGAATTTTTTTTTAAGGTGTAGTTTTGTTTTTAATTATGTGTACGTAGGTGTATGTTCATTTACAGATAGGTGCGTGTAAGTTTTGTGCCTGCAGAAGCCAGAAGATGACGTCAGATTGGAGTTACAGAGAGTTGTAAATCACTGCACGCACGTGGCTGCTGGAAACCAAACTTAGGTCCTGTGCAGGAGAACTCTTGAGTCTAACTGCTGAGCCAGCCTTCCTGCTCCATTACCAGGTTCCTGGCATCTTGTTCAAGGAAACGAAAAGATACGTGAGTAGCAAAGCAGCAAGGGATTTTATTTGGAAGAAGTACGGAGTACATCCCCCGCGAGGGAGCAGTGGATTCTGGGTAAGATTGCTCAAAAGTCCCAGAGTTCCTTGCTGCTTCCTTTGGGGGATCCCGGAGGAAGAAGAGTTGGTTGCCAGGGGCAAGGTGTGGGTCACTTTCTGTTTTGATTGGTAGACCTGGCTTACTTAAGCCTTCGTTTACCGTGCGTGTCCTTGCCCTGGTGCATCTGATTTTAATCTTACACATAACCAATCACACACACACAGGCATAAACCGCCAAGTAGGGGGTTTTCCCTAGAAGTCCGCCCAGAAGAGGCTATCTGACTTACTGAATATGCACCCAAAACTAGTTCAAGGTCAATGATCTCACCGCCTCTAGTTCCTGGATGTACTTACGTCAAGATATATACGACCATAAAAGGGGGTTGTTGGGGAGTTGATAAGAAAAGAGAAAGGCAAAAGAACTGGTTGATCTCTGTGTATACAGCTCTATGTGCATCAGAGGGTCCTACGTTGCCAAGCAATCCCTTCAAATGATCTGTTTCTTTCACAAGTGGCTATTCTGACATTGAACTTTGACATGAACTATTCAGAGGCAGAGCAGGATGCTTGATGAAGGAATCTGAAGATAACCATCATACGTCTGTAGGACCGCCCATACTTCCTATGAAGCATCAGTGGGTTCAGGAGTTCTCATGGCTCCCTCACTTTAGGTAATTCTTTAGAATAGTCCATTGAAGAATACACTGAAAGAACTACATACTCAACTGTAGTTTTATTATAAAGACTACAGGTCAGAGGTAGCTTAATCATGAGGAGCAAGTTGGTGGGACAGACAGAGTGGCCATGTCCTCTGTTCGGGGAATCTGATCATGTCACTGCCCTACCACAAGCATGCATTTGCCATCGAGGTACCCTCTGGAGCCTTTGTGTCCAGAGATTTGGGGAGAGGTTTACATGACAACCCAGCATACCTGGGTAAGTCCCCAGCCTCCCTCCTCTGGAGGTTGGCTTTGCCCAGAGTCTCTCATGCTGACCATCCTGAAGGCATATGGTGACACACAATGAGTTGTCTCATCAGCCTAGCAGAAACGTTCCTACCGCACAGATATTCCAACAGTTTTTGAAGTTCTGGGCCAGCAGCCACATGAAAAGACCAGGTAGGTAGATCATCCCTGTGGTAGGAGTTTTTGTCCATGTAATTACCTTTACTGGAATCTTTGATTCCTCATATAACCTCAAGTTACTGTTTAATATCTTTGCATTCCAACTTGCGATCCCCTTTAGAATATATGATAGAACAAGTAAAGTCCCAGGCTCTTGTTCAACTGGGAATATATTAACATTCTCATTCCTGAAAAGACAGTTTTGTCAGATAGAGAATTCTTGCTGACTGGGTATCTGCCAACCTTTTGCCTCTGTAGATTTGGATGAACAATTCGCTGTTAATCTATGGCTCTTCCTTTGTAATTCCTTTTGCTACTTTGAGAATCTCTCTTTATCCTTATCTTACCATGGTTAGGTTATAATGTGCCTTAATGTATATTTCATGGAGTTTATCCAACATGGAACTCGTGGGGCTTCCCAAGATATAGGAAGAAACTCTGCCAACAATGTTGCAGGGAAATAACTTAGGATGTCACTGCAATGACCCGTGCAAAAGAGGCGATGGCACCTTTAGGCTCAGTGAAAGTCTTGCTATAAGTATTTTTCTGAAGGTGGAACCAGGTTTCACAGATGTACATGAGAAATGCAGACAATGCTGAAAGGGGGACTAGGTAGGAAGTAAGAAACCAGGGGCAATGCCCCGCCTCATTAAACTACCCCCTATTCATTTTGCACTTACTGAGGCAAACCATCAGGTTCTAGAAAGGGAAAACCATTTTCCTCACAGGTACTCCCCTGGATACTTACCCAGATCTTCAAAACCACTGACAGCTACAACAACCCAGAGCATACACAGACCCCTAAAACCTCCAGCAGGTGACCACTATGTGACCTGCTGGTGGTGATAAACAAATCAGGGTACACTGAAGAGGAAACTGGTTCCACTGAACAGGATTCCTGGCTGCACATGTCTTTGCTAATATAATCTTGACAGTTAAATACCTTCTACCCTAGAATACCTCCCCAAGCCACAAGAAAGATGTCACCCCAACCTTTGCTTGCTGGCCTGCTGTCTCCTTTGTAAATTCTTTTATTGACTAGATCAAGAACCTAGACAGAAAGAGTCTGAACTTCCTAAGATAGCTCTCCTTATAATAATACCATACATTGAGAAGTTAAGTAGCAGGGAGAAAAATCATTTCACTTATGAAGTAAAGAAACCTAGAAGGGATTGCCTTTGGACATAGATCTTTAGTAGCCTGGTTCTAGGCATTATATTTGAAATGCAGATTAAGCATACAAGAAGCTAGAGGAGTGAATGTTTACATTTGGACCAGCTTCTAACAACCAAGTCAAAGTAGAAGATGTTCCCCTATAGATCCATGGAGAAGGGAGGAGAAGTTGAATGTCTTTCTTTCTTTCTTTCTTTCTTTCTTTCTTTCTTTCTTCCTTTCTTTCTTTCTTTCTTCCTTTCTTTCTTTCTCTTTCTTTCTTCCTTCCTTCCTTCCTTTCTTTCTTTCTTTCTTTCTTTCTTTCTTTACTTTTGGGATTTCATTTATCTCCACTATTTTTAGAGAAGGAAGAGATGAAATTACAAATTTTTCTAGCTCCCTGAACATGTACAAATAAAAATTTAGATATGGTTTTGTCACTTATGGGAATGAGTTTGCTTTACAGTACCTATTGGTTGCTGTGAGAACCAGTTGAAGGGGCTAATAACATTTGAAACACACAGCAAAACACCCGGGCATGCCAGAAGCTCACCAGCAGCAGTTCTCTCTCCGTTTGCTTGTGTACTTTTCAATCCTCATCCACAAAATTGGGGCCAAGGTTTTATTTTCAGAAAATCCACCCAAAAATAAATTGGCTTATGCACAAATTAAACAAAATCTATTTGACCCAAATAGAAGACCAGGCAAAGTATTGAATATCTGTTATCAAGAAGCTGAGGCAGGAGGATCCCATGTTCAAAGCCAACTAGGCATCACTAGGAAGCCCTGCTCCCAAAAACAAGCAAGCCAAAGTAAAACTGTAAGTGACATGACTAGAAATTAAACATTGCTCTATTTAAAATCAATTAAACAAGAGCTTTAGTAAAGCGAACAGAGAAGAACCCTCTGTGAGAACTGCGGGGTGGGGGAGGGGAGAAGAAAGGAGAAGAAAGGCTTGAAAGCTTCTTTTCTGTGTCCCCCAATAAAACCACAGCATGCGTTCCTTTTATCCTCACTTCCTGGCTCTCACTCCCCCAAGAAAGGCACAAAGTTGTTCAACTGCAGGACAGATGGGTCTCCTCAGTCATGAACGTCCCAGGAAAACATATTGTAAAGGCCTACATCGTCATTAACAAATATAAGGGACTGTTACCAACTCATAAAAAGACACAAAAAATCACTCATATTATCACTCAGAACCACGCTAAGACAGATGAGTGCAGGCTAAGCAGGGCGGAACATTAATGATTAACTATAACCTGAAGGACACCCGTTTTGCTGAGCTCTAAGGAACCAGGCTCCTCAATCCTGCTTGTTCCCGGTCTAGTCAGAGCTGGGGAGCACCCAACCCAATCCCTGACGCTCCCATCCAGTGACAAACACAAAAGAAAATAAAAGGACTGCAGGGGTGGTGGTCAGGATTCTTCATGTATTTGAAGTAGATGATGCCCTGTTTGGAACAGACTAAATGCAGAAGATTCTCCGGGTGACTCCATTGGACTCATGAAACTCGGTGGACATCATGCCTGTCCTAGGGAGGAAAGGCTGTGAAACATTTTCTGATGGCGAGCCAGCGTTTTATAAGAAAGCAGTTCAATAGCTTTGAGACGGACGTGTTTTAGTACTGACAGCTCAAAACCCCGAGAAACTTCTTAGTTCCCGAGATATCAGAATGATTGGTCTGTCCAAGAAAACAGGGACAATTAAATTAGCCCATTGAATCCTGAACACTAAAGCAACTGCAGTCAGGACCAACTGAGACGGTTCGGTCAGTTTGCCACCGAGCTTCATGACCTGAGCTGGCTCACCAGGACCCACGTGGTAGAGGGACAGGAAAACTGCTCGATGGCCTCTGTACATGTAGAATGCCAAGGAAATACACACAGAGATGGGGGAGGGTAGAGAGAGGGAGAGAGATTCAGGCACATAAATAAATTGATGTAATTTGGGCTGGTGAGAGCAGTTAACAGTACTGACTGGTCTTCTGAAGGTCCTGAGTTCAAATCCCAGCAACCACACGGTAGCTCACAGCCATCTGTAATGAGATCTGATGTCCTCTTCCGGTGTGTCTGAAGACAGCTACAGTGTACTTACGTATAACAATAAATAAATCTTTGGGCTGGAGCAAGCAGAGACGGAGCAAGTGGGCCAGAGAGAGAAGAGGTCCTGAGTTCAACTACATGATGGCTACAGTGTATTCATATACTTAAAATAAATAAATCTTTAAAAAATAATTAATGTAATTTAAAATTTTTAAGCATAAGATTAATTTAGAGTAGGGCACTTTAAGGATGAATGTCTATTCTACCACAAATGAATCTTTTTTCTTTTTAAATCAGTTCTCTACTCTGACATCCCACCGGAATGTGTCATAGACAGGATTCCCTCTGTACCCTCTGAGAAGAGAACACCTGTGGACTCCCTTGGTGTTGAGGAGTGAAACATCTATGGGATAGAACCATTCACAAATCTCTATGTTAAAGAACTTGTTAAAGTCTAACTGAAGTTTAGAATAACCAATATTGTGCTCTTTGGAAAAGAATTCAGGGACTGGCCATGAGAATTAATGTGTCCATGAGGTCCCCTGAAAATTATCATCCAGGTCCTTGACTAGTGTTCCTACTTCCTTGAAAGGCAGACACTGTTCAGGCCATCAAGGGTGGAGGCAAGTGCTTTAGAGCTTTAAACAGGCATTTAACAGAGGGGTCGGGATCCGGCCTTGTTTTCAGCATTGTTTCAACCATGGCATACTTTGTCCAGTGACCTGCTGCACCATGGCACTATCTGGGAAGAAACAGAAGAGTTTGAGCTCTGTTTATTATTTTACTCATTTCTGTGACATAATAGCACACAGAACTTAAGAGAGGGAATATATAATTTGGCTCCTGGTTTCAGAGGGATTTATCCATCCTGTCGGGGAGGCCTGGAGAAGCAGCTCAGGTCATGGTGGCAGGAATGGGGTGTGGAGGGTTCAACATCCTGACAGGCTAGAGGGCAGAGATAGAGGCAGGAAGAGGACCAATGCACACCCGCTAACATCTGACCCCACCCACTTATTTACCTCCACCTAGTTCCCATCACCATGATCTCCACAAGCATTTAGAACACAAACTTTTGGGAGGACATTTCAAATTCAAGCCATCACAGGCTCTGAGTGGGGAAACATAATGTAACTTGTAGAGATTTTCTCCGTCGGTGCAATCAAAACGAGAAAAATCACTCTGAAGACTCATCTACGCAGTGAGATAAGGAAGGTACTATTTTCATACATCAGAAACACCTTCTACCATATAGTGATATTTGTAGGAGATTATAGGATGCCAGGGTCAACAATTTCTGGAGGAAATGTGTTACTATATGACTTTAATATGTGAATAGCGCAAGGCTTAAAGTATGAAACAAATACATTATGGCAGTCCTGAAAACTAGACGATAACACAGAGTTTATAAGACATCACCCAGACTTCCCGGGGAAAGGGTATCAGACTCGGCAAGAGTTCACCTTTGAGTGTGTGAGAAACTCATCTGAAAATTACTTCAGCAGAAAGGCAATTGCCAACAAAGACTTTTTGTTTGTCTGAAGATTTTAGCAAGTACAGACCAGTCTTGTGCAGTTTTTCTAGGTTTATGATCTACGTAGAAGATTGTCCTTGGATGTGCGCGCGCGCGCGCGCGCGCACACACACACACACACACACACACACACACACACTGAAAATCTCTGATACTCATGCCAGCCACAGTGTCTTCCTGTACACACCCAGCTGTATTCACCACAGTAGTTAAAGGACTTTATAATCAAGGTGTTGTTTTGAGTCCTAATTTTAAGTAAATCATCGGTGGAATTGCCTCTTTGGGGATTTTGTGTTATCAGTCCACACTTTTTGGTTGAAAGAAACAATTTTAAAATCATAAAAACTGAATTTTATAGTTAGAGGTTAGATGATTCTGCTAACTGGGCCGGCGAGAGACGTCTCTGTGGCTGAGGGTTTTTGCTGCCAAGCCTGACGGTCTGAGTTCAATCCCTCAGTTCCTCCCGCTGACCTCCTCACTTTCATCCCCATGCACATCTGTTGCTGTGTGCACACACATAAGGTAGGTAGCGCACGAATAAAAGCTTAAAAGAAAAAAAAACGCTGCTAATATTTACAAGTTATTCACCCATATGTTGACATGGGAGCTTCTGTTTAGGGGAGAAGATAAGTAATTTCTTCCTAATTTGTAAAATGAAAAATACTGGTAGAAAAAAAATGTTTAGAATAGCTGCTTTGTTCCCCTTTCAAAGGCGTATCTCCCAAGAACTGCCCCTAGCCAGATCTTAAAGCTCATACTTTGCACAATTAAAATTACCAAACAAATGAAAGAGGAGAGATGTGATAGCCATTCCCCAGTAGGAACATCTGTTTTCAAAGGAATGTTGGCAACGTGTGTACATGGTGTGAGTCTGCCAGGCCGAGAGATTGCAATCTGCTTCAGTCTTGCCCTGGCATTCGCTGCTCAGGGAAGCCTCGTTGAGAGGCATGCAAGCCAGAGTTTGAGATGGGTTACTGTACATTCTCACTGGAGAATAAACAAGAGACTGGAAGCAGGAAGTTCTCATAAGTTTGTACCCTAAATATTTACATTCAACTCACAAAATGTTCATTTGTAAAGCTGCTCAGAAAAATGAGATACAAAGAAAAACATCCCTAGTCACAATGCTAGCCAGCAATAAATATTTATTGAGCTAACTAATCCTTTGAATTGAAGGTGTTGTCAAGATCTGTCTTGAAGGACCAACCCCTCCACACTTTCCATAGGACCACTATGCTCTACACATCCAGTTGGCTAACTGGAATTTCACAAGATCCTTTAATGACCTTCTATTCACCAACTTTTACTGGGTTTTCAAATATTTGCTCAGTAAAAGGTTTTGTGTAAAACTCTAAGGCTAGAAAATCCACAATCAAGTCTAACTTAGAAGACAATATAGATCTACTATTGATGGAAGGACACAGTGCTTGGGTTTGGTTGTAAACTATGAAACAATGTTGGTAGAGAATGTAATTCCTTCAATGTTAAGATTTAATGGATGAGATTTTGCATTAAGCTAACTTAACACGGAATTACATGAAGGCTTCTTGGAATCAAGAAAAAAAAAACAGTTGTAACAGCCAAAAATAACAAAGAAATGTGCAAACCATATGCCATTGCTTATATGCATAAGAAGTATTACCTAGACTTGATATATTCATTGCAACCATGAACTTAAACAACTATAGTCATCTACACTGGGTTCACACAAAGGGTCCCTGTCAACAGTCAGTCAAGGAAGGGGCAGTAGCTCATAGGACCCTACCTTTTACCTATAAACTGTTGACTGTTAACATATCATGGGAAGACAGAGTCACTGTCTTTAGACATGTACCCAGTGCTGATCTCAGTAGGCTCCAAGGAACAACTCCAAATCCATCATCACACAGATGGTTTTGGTTAATCTCCGTGGGTCACATAATGAAATCAAGAGACAGGACTGTGAAAGAAAGATTTGTGGAGAGGAGAAATAGAGGTCATAGAGATGGGGGATGGGCACTGGTCAATATGTACTTCATATGCATGTGAGAGCATGTCTAAGAACAATTTTAATGAATAAAAATTTAATTATTTTTTAATGTTAGAAGCGGATGGCAGTAAAGAATAGAGGTGTACTGTGTAATCATCTCATTATATTAAGCAGAGGAATCATTTAGTGTTAGCTGTATGACATTTAACAAAGTCACATGACACCGTGAAAAATAGCCTAATACCAGGAACCCAGACCAATACAAGACTATTTTGACACTTGGCCAGCCACTTAATTTCTTAGCTTCAACAAAACTCTCATTGAGAATATGAAAGGTTTTAAAGTTATTTAGCTTTGATGATCAGGTAAATGAATGAAATAAGACAGAAATAGAGCCATACAGTAATTTATCATGCAAATGAAAAAAGTTTTGCAGACATATAATAGGCCATTCAGTTCCAGTAGTCTGTCTTAGTTAATTTTTACATTCAGAAACATACTGTGATAATTTCCTCTCATCTTTTAAGAAGTTGTACTGACTGGTTTTGTGTCAACTTGATATAAGCTAGAGTCATCAGAAAGGAAGGAGCCTCAGCTGAGGAAATGACTCCATGAGATCCAGCTGTAAGACATTGTCTCAACTATTGATCAATGGGCGGAGGGCTCAGCCCAAGGTGGGTAGTACCATCCCTTGGCTGGTGGTCCTAGGTTCTATAAGAAAGCAAGCTGAGCAAGCCAGGGGGAGCAAGCCAGTAAGCAGCACCCCTTTGTGGCCTCTGCATCAGCTCCTGCTTCCACAGTCCTCCCCTGTTCCACTTTGTCCTGACTTCCTTTGCTGATGTGCCACAATATGGAATAATAAGCTGAACAAACACTTTCCTCTCCAACTTGATTTTTGGCCATGGTGTTTCACCACAGCAACAGAAGCGCTAAGACAGAAGTCAAATGTACTGGGCATTTCTGTGAGCCTGCTCTGCTCTGCTCTGTAATAAGGCTTGCACATTTGCAGGTTTAATGGTGTTATCACCACCCCTCTCGCTCTTACCCATCCAGCAATTAAAGCTGATATGACCACAACAGTTCCTCTCCCCAAGTCCCATGTAGCCACTACCAAGTTGAAGAGACAAATGCCACACTGACCACAAATACATACAAAACACACACACACACACACACACACACCACATAATACACAATACAATACACAGAATTTGACAAGAATTGCCCACACAAGCAAAAACGCAAGAGCACAGAAAACTGTGATTCCATATCAAATGACTGTTGCCCCCTTCCTCCAGGCAAATCCAAATGTGTATCTATTTATGAATGAACTGTCCATAGGGTTAGCTGGCTCCTGAGTCAAGGAGTCCTCAAAGCTACCATTTGACACTGTCTTCCTAGGCCCAAAGATTCAAACAAGAAGTCACAGGACACATGAGGAGAATGTTTAGAGGTGTTGTTTGTTTTGGCTTCTTCTTCTTCTTCTTCTTCTTCTTCTTCTTCTTCTTCTTCTTCTTCTTCTTCTTCCTCCTCCTCCTCCTCCTCCTCCTCCTCCTCCTCCTTCTCCTCCTCCTCCTCCTTTTCCTTTTCCTTTTTCTCCTCCCCCTCCTCCCCCTCCTCCTCTTCTCCCTTCTCCCTTCCCCTCCTCTTCCTCTCCCTTCTCCTCCTCCTCCTCTTTTTCTTCTTCTTCTTGTTTTTCTAGGAGCCCTATATTGAAAGCTGGTCCCTATTGCATAGCTGTGGGCCTTCCTCTAAATGTAAACAGCACCAAGTACGGAAAATGACTGCCACACTTGAATGCCAAACAAACACAAGATGACAAGCACAGATTTTTGGCTTTGTATTAAAGCTTAGTTATTCAACAAACCCCTTTGTTGCCCCTGAAGACAATGGTCCCAGTGTTCCTGAGCCAGATCCCTGTGACCCTGGGCTGAGCCTTCCTTTCCACAACCCGACAGACATCATTGAACACATGGAACTAGTGTCCTCTTTGGTTTGAAAGCCAGCCATCGCCTCCCTTCTGGCCTTCTGCTACAGAAGCATTTGTTTACTGATACTAAATAGCTGTGCTAAATGAAACTTGGATTTTGCAGACCAAGCCCAGGGTAGTTTGATGAGTTCTTGGTGGTTTCTGCTGGGACATGAAACGGTAGCTTCATCATAGTCTCTGCTGGAGGAAGCTGTGAATTTTCCCATTTCATTGACTCACTAAAAGTTTCAGTTTTAATTGGTGTGTATTGTTTTGGTTCCTTGCAACTCAGTAGTATAAATAATTGGCTTCATAATAACATAATAACATTATATAATATATAATGATAAGATGGAAGCCATGGACACCTTACTCTTCATCCAGTCCACAGTTAGATGAGTACTTCTGAGTATCCATAGCATGTACACATGTGAGAATCTCAGAAGACACAATGAGTCTCTCATACAAGATGATGGGTGGTCCTCTCTGTCACTGAGATGGCTAGTCACTCTTGAAAACTTGACATGTGGGAAGAGGGGACCTCGGTTGAGGAATCGTCTCCAACAGATTGGCCCATGAGCATGTCTGTGGGACATTTTCTTAAGGTCTGATATGGGAATGTCAAGTTTGTTACATTACTGTATTTCTATCACGTAATATCTGTGGGAATTAAAATCTGCTGGAGAGACAGCTCTGAAGTTAAAAGCATGTGATGCTCTTACAGAGGACCAGAATTTAGTTTCTAGTACCCACTCCAGGGAGATCACAACTTCCTGAAACTCCCATTCCAGAGATCCAACACCTGCAGTCATACACACACACACACACACACACACACACACACAAAACTAATAAAAACAAATCTTTAAAAAAGAAAAACTAACGAACATGACACTAAGCCAATGCCACAATGACATTGTGTATATAAAGAAAATAAAGAACCAGGCATAGTGGCTCATGCCTTTGATCACAACACCTCAGGATGCAGAGATAGGCAGATGTCTGTGAGTCCAAGGTCAGCCTTGCCCAGCCAGGGCTACATGTGGAACCTTGTTTAGAAAAAGAAAAGAAAAAGACACGGGAAAAAGAAAGCGACGGTCACCAGTACCTGATAACTCTCCCTACTTCTCCAGCTCTGCAGTCCACAACACACCCGCTGTCAGCCTTCATCTTCAAACAGGAGATTATCTGAAAAAAAATGAGAAAATTAGATGATTTAATGAGCATCATGCAAATAATATGGTCTATGAAAATATGATTTCCGGCATCCTTACTGTGAATCTATCCCTCCTTTGAGTGGGAGCATCCCAGAGGGGATGGAAATATAAATGATACAGTGTTCACAAGCCACCTGCTGGTACAGGACATGATACTGTGCTGTCTTGTTGAGGCTTAAGAAAGAAACCATTTATTCTTCAAGTACAATGAGCCATTTTCTAAGAAACTCTAGCGCCTCAGTCTTAACATCATGGCAGGGTCACTACGAGAATCATCCAAAGAAGTCATTCCCACTGTGTTTCCATTCATCCTTGTATTCGTTCACCCTCTTGCCCATACGTCTTCTAACATATTTATCTACTTGCTTATTTTAGGAATAATAATTTTTCCTTTCTTGCTTATACGTTCAGCCCTGACATTATCCTTGGTAAATCTGATCAAATAACAGCCAACAATCAAAGCCAAGGGGATTGCACTACAGCCCACTTCTTGTATACGTTGAAAGGGTCAATAAAAATGAATAAGCCAGTTCTTGTAGTTGGTTTCAGTGGTATATATTTTCCCCTTCCTGTGAATCCATTTTTATTTAAATTTTATCAAGAAGAATAGATAGTTGTTCTACCATTGCTTCAACATTTGTGACGGAACAAATTCAATTTTCAAATGCAAAGATTATTTTGCAGTCTCATTATAGTTAATTAATAAGAAACTGCATTGTACGTGAGTCAAATTCAGTTAGGTTTCTTTGTCCTTAAATAAAAGGCTTGGTAAGGGGCTCATTTCCCATCAGAAGTTTGTAATATCCAGGATGACATTCATAGAAAGGGATAGAAAATAGAAGATGACACTATGTGGTTTGCTGTCTCTGCAGATATGCTGTACCTGAGATGAGCAAAGTGTGACTGACTCTGCATAGCAGAGTGCAGATAAGTAAGTACCTTTCTACATGAGCACCGTGAACTACGGACCAGAGGCTCCAGCAACAGTCAGATTCTTCTGTGCACATTTGTAAAGATCAGTCTTGATAGCAAACTAGATCATTCTCTCACTGCATTCAACATCCATGACACAGTGATTCATTTCACAAACACTGAGAAAACTTTGTGTCTGCACCACTGCTAGGTTAAAAAGAATCTGCATCCTACATGGGAACAGCCTAGGAGATACACCTATGGGTATTCCTAAAGAGGTCTGACTCAGAGGTGGGAAGACCCACCCTGAGTGTGAGAGGCATCACCACCACAAGGGCTGGGAATTCAGGCTGAATGAAAGGAGGAATCAAACAGAGCATCCGTATCCCTGTCTCTGAATCCACCACAAAGTGAATGTGATCACATTCCTTCTGCTATGACTTCCGACCGGCAAACTGAGCCAAAATAAACCTTCTCTCGCTTAAGGTGCTTTTTGTTTGGTATTTTGTCAGGCAACAAGAAAAACAACTAACACAACGTGTAAAAAGTTTTCTCAGTGTTGTTCTTTACTCAGTACGTTCTGAATAAAAGAAAATACCAAACCCAAACCACACAATATACGCTGGGATCCTGCAGCTCCAGCTGTGCCCTGAGACCTGAGCAAGAATTTCCTGAAAAGTTAGCACAAAACAGCCTGATTTCCTCAGGAAGGTGTTTTACAGAGTCAGAGAGATGGCCAGGGTTTAATGTGGCTTGCAGTCCAAGCCTGAGGACGAGAGTTAGAATCCCCCAAACTCATGTAAATGTCAAGAGAGAAGGGGCAGCCATATTGTCCTTGAAAGCAGCGACAGGGGACGCCAGCCCAGCGCAAGCTTGCTAGGAGACAATTCATATTGGCTAGCTCTAGACTGTCTTGAGAGACCCCACTCAATAAATAAAGTGGAAAAACAACTGAAGAAGACTTCAAGCATCAACCCCAGGGCTCCACAGCTGCTCAAACACATGCATGCATATCTGCACACACACACACACACACACACACACACACAGAGAGAGAGAGAGAGAGAGAGAGAGAGAGAGAGAGAGATGCACATAACACACAGAGACAGAAGAGAATGGTAAAGAATAAGTTTTAATATAACTTTGAGTGCAGGCATTAAGGGAGAGAGGTGCTTGGGGAAAAGATAGTACAAATTTTATTTCCTCTTCCTAGTGCTTTGATAAAAACACTCTAAGGAAAGCAATTTAAAGAGAGGGTTTATTTTAGGTCACAGTCCAAGACGCAGACCGCCATGGCTTGAAGCAGGTGGCCACACCCCAGCTACTGTCAGATAAGGAGAGTAATGAACCCCAGGCTTCCTCAACCTTTGCACAGCCCAGGACCCAGCCTAGGGAATGGCTCTGCCCACAGTAGGCAAATCGCCTCGCATCAACCAAGGTAATCAAGATATGCTAACACTTATATCTTGCTCAGTGGCCTTTCTTCCCATGAGTCTAGATTTTTGTCAGGTTGACAGCATCCAAATGCAGACACATGCTTCTGGAGAGAGAGAGAGAGAGAGAGAGAGAGAGAGAGAGAGAGAGAGAGAGAGAGAGTCACACTTGTGTCATCAAAGTAGCTACTTGAATGGTTCTGGAGGCCTTTGAAAATACATCTCAAAGGAGCTGGCTTCTTTGGCCAGTGAGCCTAAGGTAGCTTCTGGGGTTCTTGGATAGCATTACAACACAATAAAGCAACACTGAGGGAAAGAGGGGGTCACAAAAGTTGCACAAGGGAGTTAGACCTGTCTTTTACTATGAACACGGTTAGAGCCCTGCCTGTAAGAACCTCTGAAGGAATCACAGGCTTGCATTTATAAAGGAGAAAAGCCATGGCTGAGGCGGGTGTGCTGAGACTGTAAGGGAGGCTCTCTGCTGCTTCACATTTAAAAGGCATGCTGCCAAAAGAGTTCTGGGTTGCAACAGAGGACTTGTTCTTGCACCTTACTCATTGATACATGTAAAAAGGAATATCATACCCAAAGACAATGCACATTAATGATAGTATTGATGATAATGCCACTAGAAGCCTTGTCTTCAGTCTCTCAGGTGAGTGGAAAGGACACAGTTGGGCTGTCGACAATACGGGTCTGGGAAGTCTTCCCCCAACCATTGTCAATCACCCATTGTCAATCAACCATTGTCAATCAACCATAGTCCCTAGACTTGCCCTCCCTTAGATCCACTCTGTAAAATGGGAACATTTCTTATTCTTGTGTGTTATGTGAGAACAAATACAAAAAAACTGGCTTAAATTGTACTCTTCTCAAAGGATAAGAATCTGGCTGTTAAGTCAGGCTATGACTTAACCCCCTTAACCTGTTCATTTCCCATTTCTCTAGTTACCGGAGCCTGTTTTGCGTCTGGGCAAGGAGCGATTTGCTGGTGTGGATATCCGGGTCCGTGTGAAAGGTAGTGGTCATGTGGCCCAAATTTATGCAGTCCGACAGTCCTTCTCAAAAGCCCTGGTGGCTTATTACCAAAAAGATGTGGATGAAGCCTCTAAGAAGGAGATCAAAGATATCCTCATCCAGTATGATCGGACCCTGCTTGTAGATGACCCTCGTCGCTGCGAATCCAAAAAGTTTGGAGGTCCTGGTGCCCGTGCCCGATACCAGAAATCCTACCGATAAGCCCATCTCAAGGATCAGGGTTTATCTTTGTAAAAAACATCCTAGGATTTAAAAAGAAAAAAAAAGGCAGGCTGCCTACATGCCGGCAATCAACACAGAAAATGCTGCTAATCATGCCAGGGCTCTTGGGGCTTCAGCGAGACGCCAGAGTCGGCGGTCTCCGTTCCCACGCCTCCTTACCTTCTTCCTCT
The DNA here is from genome assembly GCA_964023405.1 of Apodemus agrarius. Lineage (NCBI taxonomy): Eukaryota > Metazoa > Chordata > Mammalia > Rodentia > Muridae > Apodemus > Apodemus agrarius. Next base: position 13,579,565 of record OZ030021.1, read on the forward strand.
CTACGCCACCTCGGAAAGATGTGGTGTGTCTTTTGCAAAGTTGTTTTTGCTGACCTCATGCTTTCTTTCTTTTTTTAATTTTTTTTAATAATGGTACTATCAGAGAGTAAAATGAGAGCCATGTAGGAAAAACCTTTTTCTCGCAGCCTCCCGACTTTTAAGTAAACAGAGTTGTAAATAGTTTTCAAAACAAAGAAAGGGGGAGAAGATCAGATCTTTTTTAATTTTTTAAAGCAAATTACTAATGTTCCGGGCTTCTATCCGTCTAATCCTTACACCTCCAGTGCATTCTTATTGCCTTGCTTTCAAGGGAGGGCCCCCTTCAGAAGGCCCTCCACCCCGGCTAGGCGCCACCAAGAAGCGCACTAGGCGTCTTTGAAGTGTGCCTGTGTACAAGCTTGCAATGCTCTGCCGAATACTGTGCTTTATGAACCTTAACACTAAGAATTTGGAGAAGAATTTGGAGGTGCAGGGGGGGTCCCCTTAGTTAAATCAAACAAAAGAAAGCTTCCTGTGCTGTAACCATTAGAGAGGAGAGTTAATCCGATTAAGACTGTGATCTTTTTATTACATTTCTGTCCCTAGACAGAGCCCCCAGCAAAGCAGCAATCCAGGCTTCAAAATCTCTCCAGCTCCCTGGGCCAGCTCTTTGTCGTCTGTCTGGCACAGACCATGGCTGCTGCCAGTTTCCTAAGAGCTTCGCCCGCCGAGGAAAGCATCCCTTTGATCGCAGTCTGACTTTCGGCTCAGCCATCAGCTGGATGTGCACATGCGCGGGCCCAGCTCTGCTCTTCTGATGTCTAGGCGCACCACGCTGCCCAGAGGAGTGGGGATGGCAGAGCAAATATGTACTCAGTTTGCAGCAGACCCGAGCACTTTCTACCATGTGAATCCAGGAAGAATGCCCCCACTGGGAAACACAGACACACACATACAGAGAGAGAGACATTCACACACACAGACATTCACACACACACACACACACACACACACATCCCACACGCACCACACACAAAGTGCACAGACATACACATACACCACACAGACATACACACACACAAAGCACATACCGCACAGACACACACACAAAGACATATAGATACACACACACACACACAAAACACACAGAGACATACCACACACATACAAAGCACACACCACACACACACACACAAAGACATACAGATACACACACAGACACACAGACACACCATGCATCACACACAAAGTGCACAGACATACACATACACCACACAGACATACACACACACAAAGACATACAGATACACACACACACACACACACACACACACACACACAGATACATATACAGACACACACACCATGCACCACGCACAAAGTGCACAGACATACACACCATGCACCACGCACAAAGTACACAGACATACACATACACCACACAGACATACACACACACAAAGACATACAGATACACACACACACACACACACACACACACAGATACACATACAGACACACACACCATGCACCACGCACAAAGTACACAGACATACACATACACCACACAGACATACACACACACAAAGCACACACCGCACAGACACACACACGAAAACATACAGACACACACACACACACACACACACACACACACACACACACCAGGGAGGAGAACAGTTGAAGGTGCGTTAAGAGCTCTTGGCGTTTCTGTAGGAAGGGCCTGTAGCTGTGACCCTGGTCTTCAGCGGTGACTCCGGGCCTGCTCCTAGTCCGCTTCTGCTGGTGTCTTCCAGCTGAACACTTGCTCCACAACGCTGCTTTATTCACACGTTTGGTCTTCATTGCCTGGCCTCCCTTTCTGAACTCACAGTATCAATCACCAGACACAAGAATACTTCACGTCGGGTCGCCAAGGTGTGTGCGTGGCTTTTCTTTACATTCCAATCAATCAAGAATTCTATCATTTAATCTCATGCCTAAAAACAGCATCAGACCCAAAAATTGGAGGCCTAGTAAAAGGGCAGCCTCCAATTCAGGTGTCAATCATAAGCAATGATTCTGCCATCTAATCTATGGTTCTGGTCAGCTGGTTATACATCGGGAGTTCTTACGCCCCTCTTTGGACTTCGCAATTATTGTGAACAAAAGATACAAATGGATACCCAAATACCATCAGGTACGGCGTTTGGAAAGAGATTATATACTCCTTCACTGTCTCTGGTCACCACCTTCCAGGAATCTGTTCATTACCCTCAGTTCATCAAAACACGACCTTCTGGGGATTTATAGAGTTATATAAGGATGTATATAGAGTTATATAAGGCTCAAGTTACATAAGGGTTATTAATTTGATTATTTGATTGTCCATCTGCTAATCTTCACCCCTCCCCCTCCTCTGGGTTAAAAGATGATGCTAAAAATTCCAACTTTCTAACCATACCCTTGGTTTCCCTGGCAACCAGACAGATCCTAAGGTTCCAGAGGCATGCACCAAGAATCTGTTCATTAAAGCCAAAGGAAACGCTCCTGTCAACCCAGGAAATGCCAGGACTTAGGGACTGTGTGTTGGACACCCCCATCACTGGAGAAATCTTTAGTTCTTAGAGGCTTTGTGTCAGAAATGAAGACCAAAGAACAAATATTAGAACAAAGACTCTGCTGGTGCCCCATTGTCAAGGCTGTTGGCTGCTGCCCCAGAAACAGAGAAGTGACCATATACGCATATAGTCATAGTATGTCCGTTTGGTTTTATGCTTTGGGTTTTTTGTTTGTTGTTTTGTTTTTGTTTCTTTGAGACTGTGAAGCTTGTATTAGCCTGAGACTCAAGATTTCTCTCCCTCTGCCTCTGCCTCTGCCTCTGCCTCTGCCTCTGCCTCTGCCTCTGCCTCTGCCTCTGCCTCTGCCTCTGCCTCTGCCTCTCTGGCTCCGCCTCTGCCTCTGCCTCCGCCTCTGCCTCTGCCTCTGCCTCTGCCTCTCCGCCCCCGCCCCCGCCCCCGCCCCCGCCCCCCGCCTCCGCCTCCGCCTCTGCCTCTGCCTCTGCTTCTGCCTCTGGGATTATGAACAAGCACCAGTATGCCCAGCTGATATAGCTTATTATATTATATCACAGCTTTCTTATGACTTTTCTTGGCCTTTCGAACCCAGACTTTTCCTGTGCCCTAAACTCCATTTCAACCCCATGTTTTCACTCCCAATCTCAGGTCTGAACAGGTACCCTCTAAAGGCAGCAGAAAGGTGTTCCCTTGTACAACAAAATAGGACGTTAAATTAACAAACAAACAAACCCTTCAGCTCCAGAGGAGCACAAGAGAAGCCACCAGCCTGTCTCCATGCAAAAGAGGAAAAAAATATATCTTGCTAATGATACCCCAGGACAGTATTTGCTTCTCCACAGCACCTGTGTGCTCACCCATCCTCTGTGGAGTGGAGACCTTGCCAAGTCATCAAATGTACCATGGCAAACTCGCTGGGAGGTTTGCCGGTGATGCAGGAAATGTCTAGCTTGTTTGCCAAGGCCACAGGAGGATTAGGAATGACAGAGACTGCAGAAATGAAGTGAGAGTCTGCACCAGGAAAGCATTCTCTTTATAAGCAGTGATAAGCTAGTACAGGTGCCAGTATGATTTTTATCTAATGGTGGATAATCGGTTTAAAAAAAATATTGGAAAGAGTACTAACTAAAATAGTATATACCAAAACTCAAGTGATAATACTCCCTTGAAGGAGATAGCTCGTGGCTAAAAGCCTTGGCTGCTCTTCCAGAGGTCGGTCCCATGGTTGATTCCCGGCACCCACATAGCAGCTCACAACCATCTGAAATTCCAGTTCCAGAGGATCCAGTGTCATCTTCTGTCCTCCACGGGTATCAAGCATACACATGGTAAACAGACATGTATGCAGATGAAAGGACACATGAAATTATTTTTGTTTTTAAGTAATAATAATTCCTTGATATTTATCAATGAATAGGATTTTCATCTCCTAATAAAAGAAATCTAAACTTTTTGACAGTGATAATTTTACTTTTCTCATGTTTTCTTTCTTTTCTTCTGTGACAGGCTCTCACACTGTAGCCCAGGTTAGCCTGAAACTCTGTGTAGACCAGGGGCTGCCTTTGAACTCACAACAATGAATTTGCCTCAGACTCTTGAATGCTGGGATTAAAAACACAAGGACTTTGACCTAGAAATGGTATTTAGCTAGCTCCTAATCAATCTGCTGGTTCCCATATGAGGATGGCAAGAAAGAGTCGTCTGCTGTCAGATGTCCTGCACACTGTGATGTCTTACAGTTAGACATGCATTTAATTTTTCAACCATAAAAATCATGATTTCCTGGTGGAAAACTGGCTGGTTTTTTTTTGTGTCAACTTGACACAGGCTGGAGTTATCACAGAGAAAGAAGTTTCAGTGGGGAAGTGCTTCCATGAGATCCAGATGTGGGGCATTTTCTTAATTAGTGATCAAGGGGGGAGGGGCCCTTGTGGGTGGTTCCATCTCTGGGCTGGTATTCTTGGGTTCTATAAGAGAGCAGGCTGAGCAAACCAGGGGAAGCAAGCCAGTAAGAAACATCCCTCCATGGCCTCTGTATCAGCTCCTGCTTCCTGACCTGCTTGAGTACCAGTCCTGACTTCCTTTGGTGGAACTGTAAGCTCAATAAACCCTTTCCTCCCCAACTTGCTTCTTGGTCATGATGTTTATGCAGAAATAGAAACCCTGAATAAGACACCTGGTAAAAGATATTATTTTTCATAAGATTGCAGATTTTAAAAAAAAAATCAGAGCCGGGCGGGGTGGCGCACGCCTTTAATCCCAGCACTTGGGAGGCAGAGGCAGGCGGATTTCTGAGTTCGAGGCCAGCCTGGTCTACAGAGTGTGAGTCCCAGGACAGCCAGGGCTACACAAAGAAACCCTGTCTCGAAAAACCAAAAAAAAAAAAAAAAATCCGGGATAGATGTCTTAGTTTTACTTATTTAAAAAACACGTTTTTATTTTTACACCTTTACTTATCTGGGTAGGTGCCCATGGTGGCCAGAAAGGGGCCCCATATATCTTGGAATTAGAGTTACAGGTGGTTGTGAGTCACCCTATGTAGGCGCTGGGAGCCAAACTCTGGTCCTCTTGACCTATTCAGACTGCTATGGAAGTTTCTCTTCTGTTCTGTTCCCGTACTTGACACGTCCAGCATATTATCCCTAGAGCAGAAAGAACAATCTTTTAAAAAGCTCACTACATCTTGTCAGTTATCATAAGAAAGAACACACCTCTTGGACTCTAGCCCAAAGCTTTCTTATTACATACATGATAAAGGGTGTCTTGATTCCAATGGTGATAAAGCCTGAAGAATTCACTAATGGTGACCCATTAATTTAAAACACTCTATTTTAAATCCCCTGATGGGGACAACAGCACAATATCACACATAATCCACCCTCTCAGCAGAATTATGATTGAAAATATCATGACACCAAAATTAGCTGTAAATGGAAAAAAAATTAATTAAGTTCCAGCTGAGCTCCCACCACCCACACACCACTGAAGAAAGCCTGTGTATAAAGAGGAGGGAAGGGTCCTTATGGAGTTCCAGGAAAATGTCAAAGGAATGCCCAGACCTTAGGCATGGTACTGTTGGCATCAATGCCTGTAACTGCGAACGGGCCACCTGGGAGGAAAGCTGGGGATGAAATAGAACGGGCCTGTGAGAGAGAATAAGGAGCCAAGACAAGTTTCTTTTCTTTCTTTCTTTCTTTCTTTCTTTTTTTTTTTTTTTTTTCCTTTCGAGACAGGGTTTCTCTGTGTAGTTCAGGCTGTCCTAGAACTCACTTTATAGACCAGATTGGCTTCAAACTCAGAAATCCGCCTGCCCCTGCCTCCCAAGTGCTGGGATTAAAGGTGTGCGCCACCACCGCCCGGCTCAAGACAAGTTTCTGATTAAAGTTCGAAGTTTTTGATCAGAAGGGCTCCAAATATATAGGCGGGGGAGGGGGGACCCTTCCCCCAAAGATTGGAAACTTGTCCAAAGAACAGGTTCCGTTGTTGCTCTGCAGGTGGCTAGTACCTCTCCAAAAACTGCAGGGCCTTGAAGAACAATGGGCTGGAGCTCCACCCTAGGTGGGAAGTAGTGGCTAGCATCCAGGTCTGAAACTCCTACTCAATGGCTGGGGGAGGGTACAAATGCCAGAAAGAAAAAAATCCTTAGAAAACTAGCCTTGGATCAGAATTTGGTGATTTCTAGTACTAGGCACAGGCTAGAGGTGGAGGGCATTCGATCCTGAAGCTGCAATCTCTGAAGAGGATTGCTGGGAGTAGGGGTCTGAGGACAAGGGGGAAGGGCAGAGAGCAGGGGCAGGAAGAATATTATCTCAGAGATCCGGATGTAACCTTTGGAAACACAAGAGTGACAGAGAAGAAAGAAGTAAAACGAAATCAAGCCTCTACCAAGTTTAACAAAATATACAAAAGAGAATCAAAATATACCAACTGCCACCTTCCTGACACATCTACTCATTCATAAAACACCACCCTGAGAGAGCAGCGAGCTGTCAGAACAGAGAGTCATCAAAGTGGGAGCCCTGACCACAAATGACTAGGAATAGAAATAGCAGCTAAAATCCTGGCCCCATGAAACAGCCACAAAGCTATAGAAATTGTGTTTCAGCACTCCAGACTGAATTAAGTCACATGAACGTTTACAAATGTGGAAAAGCTCTAGAGTCACAAAGACTCTGAGCAGAAACTGAGGAAGATGGGAAACAGGCAAAATAATGAGAAAAGATGAAGTTACAGGCTGAGATCAGATTCAAATGAAAATCTAACAACAGAGAAAAGCAATGTGTGGTAGTTTGAGTAAGAATGGCCCTGACAGGCTCAAATATTTGAATATTTGGTCCTCAGAGAGTGGCAAGAGATTAGAAGGTGGCTTTGTTGGAGGAAGGGAGTCACGGGGTGTGGGCTTTGGGGTTTCTAAAGCTCAAGTCAAGTCCACTGTCTGTCTCTCTGCCTGCTGTCTATGGAGCCTCATACATAGCTCTCAACTATTACTTCTCTAGCACTGTCTGCCTGTGTAAGATCTGAAAGAAAAACGGGGGTACCCCAGCACCCCATGCCTCGGAAACTGGCACCCCAAACACTCACGAGAGACAGACCTGATGCAATTTGCAAGAGGAATTTTAATTTCCAGAGCTCTGGGGGTCACAGTCCTACCATGCAGGGTAAAAGAAGTGAGCCGTGTGGGCTGGCTTGGATGGGCTTTTTATAGGCTTATAACAGAACCCGCTACCACAAGCTTCTAAGCCAATCAGTTCAAACCATCCGAACCCACGCTCTCTGAGAACCTATCAGCCTCTCACAGAGGCCGGAAGAACTAGTTAAGTCATTTCTGCTTACGTGGCCGCCACACACAGGGTCGCGCCCACCCTCCCCCACTGGTTATAGGGGGGACCTAAGCGCCCCCACAGGCAGGAGTTCCGCAGCCCCCGCGGTGATTCTGCCAGCCCCCAGCCGCGCCCGTCCTTGCCACAGCCGCTCTGCAGAGGCGAGAAGGAAAAGATGCCAGGGACACTCCCAGCCCGAGGCTCGCAGCCGGACCCTGGAGGAAAGAATGGGCCAAACCTCTGCTCCCCTGGGGTCACCCCAGACTCAGGCACGGGGGATTCCCAGCTTGCAACCCTATCCTTTCACCTGCATGCTGCCATGGTCCCTGTCATAATGACAATAGACTAAACCTTTAAAACTGTGAGTAAGCCCCAATTAAATGCTCTCCCTTATTAGAGTTCCGTGGTCATGGTGTCTTTTCAGATCGACAGAACACGGACTAAAACACAATTTGGAAAAAAAAAAAGGTGAAATATCAATAAAACTATATGATACATGAATAAGCAGGCACATACTCCAGATAGTATAAAACAAGAAGAGCCAGCCCTCAACATATCAACCCTGAAACACAAACACGAATGGGGAACATTAAAGCATAAAGAACTTGCCTTTACATAGCATCTCTATAAAATGAGTAGCCGACTTGTTGCCCCACAGAATCACTAGGATGGAATAACCAAGATGCTAAAATAAGCTGTCAAGCAAGAGTCCTGTATCTAGCAAGATCACCATCCAAAACTAAAACTCAAGAAAGATGGTCCAAGAGAAACAAGAAATGAAAGTACTTGGTGCTTGAAGACCCCACAGAACCCAGACAGCTTTTGCAGAGGATGCAAAAGCACAGCCAGGCATTGAGGTCCACACCCACGATCTTAGCAAGAAGGAGACCAATCTCTTTTGAGTTCAAAGCCAGCCTGGTCAACTTTAGCATGTTCCAGCTGGCCATGGCTACACAGTGAGACTGTGAGGGGTGTGTGTGTGTGTGTGTGTGTGTGTGTGTGTGTGTGTGTGTTTGCGCACAACAAACTACTATTTTCAAAAAGCTTTAGAAAAGAATGTAAACCCGCAATCCTGCATCCATCCCAGCCTCCCTCGGGAATCAGTATTGTCATGAATACTCTTTCATGTGCAAACTCTCAGGGAATAATTCCCCAATGTGCTCATGATCCCTCGGGAGTCCACAAGAAAGAAGTGACAGCAGACAACTTGCAAATAACAGCCTAGTCTGCTGTGAACTATAGAGACATGCAGGCTATTTGAAGGAAACACTGCTGGTGCAAATAGCCTACGCTCTAGAAAGAAGCGTCCTCCTATACATAATAAAACCATATGTGCACTGGAACCCTTTATCTAGGAAATATTCATATAGAAATGTGTCTAAAGGCAGCTCTACAGCCACATGGAATATGTGTGTAGAGATGGTCATTGTAGAATTATTTGGAAATTTAAGACCCAAAAAAACCAGCGACATGGTTAAATATAAGAGATTGACATATATCCTTATTGCATGCCGGCGAATCCTCTGGGTATATGCCCAGGAGTGGTTTAGCAGGGTCCTCCGGAAGTGTCATGCCCAGTTTTCTGAGGAACCGCCAGACTGATTTCCAGTGTGGTTGTACCAGCTTGCATTCCTACCAGCAGTGGAGGAGTGTTCCTCTTTCTCCACATCCTTGCCAACACCTGCTGTCTCCTGAGTTTTTAATCTTAGCCATTCTGACTGGTGTTGAGGTGAAATCTCAGGGTTGTTTTGATTTGCATTTCCCTAATGACTAATGATGTTGAACATTTCTTAAGGTGCTTCTCAGCCATTCAAAGTTCTTCAGGTGAAAATTGTTTGTTTAGCTCTGTACCCCATTTTTTGATAGGGTTATTTGGCTCTCTGGAGTCTACCTTCTTGAGTTCTTTGTATATATTGGATATTAGCCCTCTGTAGGATGTAAGGTTGGTGAAGATCTTTTCCCAATTTGTTGGTTGCAGTTTTGTCCTTTTGACAATGTCCTTTGCCTTACAGGAACTTTGTAATTTTATGAGGTCCCATTTGTCAATTCTTGATCTTAGAGCATAAGCTATTGGTGTTCTGTTCAGAACTTTCCCCCTGTGCCGATGTCCTCAAGGGTCTTGCCCAGTTTCTTTTCTATTAGTTTCAGTGTGTCTGGCTTTATGTGGAGGTCCTTGATCCATTTGGAGTTGAGCTTAGTACATGGAGATAAGAATGGATCAATTCGCATTCTGCATTCTTCTGCATGCTGACCTCCAATTGAACCAACACCATTTGTTGAGAAGTGTATCTTTTTTCCATTGGATGTTTTCAGCTCCTTTGTCGATGATCAAGTGACCATAAGTATGTGGGTTCATTTCTGGGTCTTCAATTGTATTCCATTGATCTACCTGCCTGTCACTGTGCCAATACCATGCAGTTTTTAACACTATTGCTCTGTAGTACTGCTTGAGGTCTGGGATACTGATTCCCCCAGAAGTTCTTTTACTGTTGAGAATAGTTTTAGCTATCCTGGATTTTTTGTTATTCTAGATGAATTTGATAATTGCTCTTTCTAACTCTATGAAGAACTGAATTGAGATTTTGATGGGGATTGCATTGAATCTGTATATTGCTTTTGGCAAGATGGCCATTTTTACTATATTAATCCTGCCAATCCACGAGCATGGAAGATTTTTCCATCTTCTGAGGTCTTCTTCGATTTCCTTCTTCAGAAACCTGAAGTTCTTGTCATACAGATCTTTCACTTGTTTGGTGAGAGTCACACCAAGATACTTTATATAGCAGCCTTATTTACAATAGCCAGAAGCTAGAAAGAATCCAGATGTCCCTCAATGGAGGAATGGATACAGAAAATGTGGTGTATTTACACAATGGAATACTACTCAGCAATTAAAAACAATGAATTCATGAAATTCTTAGGCAAATGGTTGGAACTGGAAAATATCATTCTAAGTGAGGTAACTCATTCACAAAAGAACACACATGCAATGCAGTCACTGATAAGTGGATATTAATTAGCCCAGAAGCTCTGAATACCCAAGACACAACTCACTTATCAAATCATTCCCAAGAAGAAGGAAGAAGAGGGCCCTGGTCCTGGAAAGGCTTGATGCAGCATTGTAGGGGATTACCAGGACAGAGAAGTGGGAAGGGGTTGATTGGGGAATGGGCGGGGGGGAAGAGAGCTTATGGGACTTATGGGGAGGGGGGAACCAGGAAAGGGAAAATTATTTGAAATGTAAAAAAGAATATAGAAAATTTAAAAAAATTAAAAAAAAAAGAAATTGACATGAACTGTGGTACAAACACACAATTGACTTACTGTGGAACTATGAAAAGAATGAGGATGGTATTTATGATCTGGAATGTAACATTCCTATGTTACCTTGGGGGGAAAAGCAAACATATATTTATCCACATGTAGTACAGACCATTTCTATAAAGGGGAGGATGGAGATAGGGAGTGAGCTCTACTTTACCAGCTTATTCTGTCTGACAGAAAAAAAAATCAGACAGGAGAAAAGTAGAAGGTAGGAGTTGGCATCAGGAGAAGCAGGAGAGGAAGGACACAGGAGAGAAGATTTCTCTAAGTGTAATTTTCACTATGATATAAAACAATTAACTTTGCGTGTATTGTGTGGGGTGGGCATGGGTGTAGTATACCGGAAGCTGTCTGTGCAGGTGTGTGTGTGTGTGTGTGTGTGTGTGTGTGTGTGTACACGCATGCAGGAGTCAGAGGAGGATCCTGGGTGTCCTGCTCTGCCGCTCTCTGCTTAATTCATTTGAGGGAGGTTCTCCCAGGCAATGTGGGGGCCAGCAAAGCCCTGTAATCATGTCTCACAATCACAGTGCTAGGGCTACGGGTGTGAGTGGCTTTTCACCCCGGTACTGAGGGTTTGAACTACTTACGCCTGCGCAGCCAGCGCTCCTGGCACTGAGCCATCTCCCAACTTTTTCATGCCCTGTTTGTTTCAGAGAGATGTTAATGTTCACATTTATAAAAATCAAATTAAGTCAAAAAAGGATAGGAAAGGGGGAAACCTGAGCCTAAAGGCAAACAAATGAGCCCCTGTGCTTTGCCAAAGAAGAATATGCCACGCCCCGTGTGAAGAGAAGGGGTAAGGGATCAGTCCATGTCACTTAGGACGCAGTGTCTATTAGAGATCTTCAAATGTGTGGAGCATCTAGTACAGTGAGTGTGTTAAGAATAGGGAGAAGCAATTTCAAAGCTATTTCAGCTGCACTGCGGGCTTGTGCACATGAGCAGAGAGAGATTCCGGGAGCCAAGCTCGAAGTGTCGAGGGGCAGAGGAGGAAGATGCCCGTAGTGGGTAGTCATAATGAGCACCATGAAATATATGACCTAAAACATAACTGGAAAACAAGGATGCTAAGATAGACACAAGCAAAAAATGTTAGGGGAATGGATATGCATGGGTATATTGTGCACATCTGGATCTGTTTTTGCATATGTATTTAGGTTCCCTAGTTCTCTCTCCAGAGCCAGGAAAATCATAATGTGTACACTTTAACATGGAGACATTGGTCTCTAACCCGATTCATGCAGGTACCAGTCATCCTCAGACAAAGAGCTCAATTCCAGGGCTGACTCAGAGACACTGAAGAATATGTTGTAATACTCAGAAGTGAAAATGTACCAAAACAATTAGATATGGTCGCCAACTGTAATATTGGGGAAATAAGACAGCTCATGTCCATGTCAGTAATGAAGAAGAATCGTAAAACAGGGAAAGATTTCCATGTGTACCTGAAGCTGGCTGCTGATGGTCAAAAGGGTCACGGGTGTTCACCACCATCTTGCCATAGTCATGATAAAGAATTTTTCAGTAAATTGGCAGTGCTTTAAGTAAATCTATAGACATTTCTGATGAGAAACAGGACATTTGCACGACGTGGGGTGACTTCCCAATTGAGAAATTTGTTAGTTTCAAGATAAATGAAAAAGAAGAGAATAAGAAAAATAAGAACAGGAGAATGAAGATGATAGGAAGAGGAAAAAGAGGTTAACAGAGAGGAAGAAGAGAAAGGGAAGGAGGAGAAACTGGATCATACTGTAGCATTACCATGCAAATACAACGCTCTAAGAAAGTGACTATAACTCTCTTTTATTCCCCAGCCTGACACACACATCACATTCTGACCCCAGAGAATCTTCGGGTGTCCCTAAAGCGAGGCTCACACAGCTTTTACAAAATGCACAGCAATATATTCCCCACAAACTCCAACACCACATCTCAGAATACAAAGAAGGGTTGTTCAAATGCGCCAGATTAAAGGAAGCTGGAGAGATGACAATTCAAAGCCATATACAATCTCATACTTGCCTGTACATAAGGAGAAAGTCTGTAGAGAGCATTTCGGTTCATCTAACAAAACTGAAGTAATAGATGATTGATTATCCTATGATATTGTGTTAATATTAACTGTACTGGACTTTGTAAAAAAAAAATACCTATTTAGGCGAGGTCTTACTATGTAGTGCACTGAGTCCTGCCTCTGCTCTCCAAGACTGGGTTACACACATGTACTGCAACACTCAGCTTCCAAACAGGAATGTTCTTATGAAGACACTCATGCCAATGGGCTACATAGTAAGACCCAAGCTAGCTTGAGCTACAAGATCCTGTCTCAAAAACCAAACAAGAAAGCTTTTAGGGGTAAAATACTATGATAATAGAAACTTGCTCTAAAATGACTCAAAATATTTATCTGTGTGTGGAAACAGAAACAGAAAGAGAATAAAAAAGACATAGGCAGAAAAAGCAGGTAGCAACAGACTATTGTGTGTAGCTATCAAGAAATTTATGTAATGTAGACATGAGCATCTTATGTGCTATTGTTCTTGCAATATTTCTATAAAGCTGAAATTATTCCCAAATAAAAAGTAATGTAAAGCATTTGAAAATAAAAAGTACAAAATCAGATGATTTTATTACTCCATAAAACCCTTACTAGCCCCCAGAATGCATCTGTGAGGATGCAATTCAAGCACTTTCCTAATACCTAGAAGACTTCACATACACTGGTACTCATTGCTACAACCCCTGGACCTTGGCGGTGCTCCACCCTCTATGAGGCCATAAGACAAGCAGAATCGTGAGATGCCTCATAGCTTTTGGTCCTGCAACCCTTTTACTACGTAGTAAGCTTGTTGGGGACTGGTTTATGGCCTTTTTTCCTTTTCTGCTCATTCCCAATATCTTGCATAATGCCTTAAACACTTCATAGTGTAAATTATGCTCCTAATTATACTACTGACTGGGGCAGCTGAGGAGCCGACCAGTACTAAACAGAGACCAAGCCATCTAAAGCAGCAGTTCTGCCTTCTGAAATTTAGTGTGAGAGTTCCAGGGCCAGGTTGGCATTTGGGAAAGAAGATCTTCCAGATAAGTGGACGAGAGCCTTGTAAATGTTTATGAGATGAGTCACAAGTAGTTCCAGCTAATTCCAGAAAGTGAAGAAGATTGGGGTAGGAAAGGGGGAAGGGAAGAAAGAGAGAGAAGGAGGGAGAGAGGGAGTGGGAAAGAGAAAAATGAATCTCCATACTCTCATGCTCAAGTTCTTGAGGGCACTCTCCATCACCTTGGCCACCCACCCTCCAGGAAGCATTAAAGCCAAAGGCCATTGGAACGCTGCTCACGGTGTCTTGGGTGGGATGAGGAAACAGGGTAATAATAAAAAGGAGAGGGAGGGAAGGGAAGGGGAGAGAGAATGGGGAGAAAGGAAGGAGGAAAAAGAGGTAGGGGGGAAATCCTCAGTCACAGATCCAGGTAAGAACTCATCTGCAGGGGCTAGAGAGGTACAGCCCCTGCGCACACTGGCACGCTCCCAGAGGCCCTTACTTCAATTTCCAGCACGCAAATTACCCATCGTCCAAACAAAGTAATTGTCAGGTCCCAAAGAAACCCAGGAAGAATGGCTAACGGTGGTGAATGTTTGCACACCAAAGTGTCTGCTTGGCCTCTAGGCCCACTCGGTGTCTGTGGCCCCCTCAGCTCTCTTACCCCTCACGCCCCCTGCCTTAAACCTCTCCAGTCTTCCTTTTCCTTCTCCCACTTCTCTTTCTGACGTAACCCGGTCATTTTGACCACATGCTTTCTTGGTTCCTTTGGCTCTCTCTCTCTTGATCCATTCTCTTCTCTTTCCTCTCTTCCTCTCTCACTCTCCCTGTCTCTCTCTCTCTCCTCAGTCTCTCCAGTCCGCTCCAGCCTGCTGGTCATGTCTACTATACTGCTCCCTGCTCTGGACGCCTCCAGATGCCTCTGGCTGTTCTCTCCCGCACACCTACAGTAGAAAGCTTCCCCTCAAACATGCCCTCGTGTCCATTCAGTGATAAATAATTTTTCAATTAAACTCATCTGCGGGCCCAACCGCGACCATCATGACAGCTCTGTTCTGCAGTTAAAGTTTCCAGATCTGACAAATGATGAGGATTTTGTGAACGTGATTCTTAGGATTCCCCTCTTCACGTGAGGCTGGCCACAGAGCACTGGTCTACGAAGTGACCCACTCTAAACCTCATAAATTATTATTATTATAAATGCAATTGCATCATACTCTAGTAAAGGTACTTTAGAGATGAACCAATATCAAAACTCAGTAACTAGATAATACCTTGTTGCTAACACCACAAAACTACACTATACAGTTTCTTTCCTCTACTTCCGTTCTCTGATCCAACAGATTCAGTCTTAGAAAACCTAATCTGTGGTTTGTACCCAAGAGCTATTGGAAAAGTATAGCAACCTGCTGTCTCACTCCTCTAATCCCAGGACTCGGGAGGCAGAGGCAGAGAAAGCCTTCTCAAATAAAAAACAAAGGAGAGAGAGACAGAGAGACAAAAACAGAGAGACACAGAGACAAAGAAGCACAATAATCTGTGATAAAAGATGAGTAAAATAAAATAAAATAAACCTTAAAGAAAGCTCCAGAAACACATTAAACTAAGCAGGAAGTCGGATTCTGCCTCTGTTCTACCTTTTTTCTTTTTAATTCTTTTTTTAATTGAATATATTCTTGATTCACATTTCAATTATTATACCCTTTCCCAGTTCCCCCTCCCAGAAAACCCCCAACCCATCCTCCCACTCCCTGCCTCCAATAAGATGCCCCTCCACCCAACCCACTCCTACCCACCCCCTTGATTTCCCCACACTGGGGTATCTAAGGAGCCTTCATAGGACCAAGCACCTCTCCTCCCACTGATGACCAGCAAGGCATTCCTCTGCCACTCTTTTGGCTGGAACCATGTGTGCCCCTTGGTTGATGGTTTAGTCCCTGTGAGCTCTGGGGCATCTGGTTGGCCAACATCATCTTTCTTTCCATGGGGCTGCAAACCCCTTCAGCTCCTCCTGTCCTCCCTCCAACTCCTCCATTGGGAACCCCATGCTCAGTCCAATAGTTGGCTGCTAGCATCTGCCTCTGTATGTGTAAGACTCTGGCAGGGCCCCTCCAGAGACAACCAGAACAGGCTCCTTTTGGTACACAATTCTTGTCATCCATAATAGTGTCGGTTTGGTGACTGTTTATAGGATGAGTCCCCAGGTAGGACAGTGTCTGAGTGAAGGAAACTTCAGTCTCTGCTCCACACTTTGTCTCCATAATTGCTCCTATGAGTACTTTGTTCCCTTTCTCAGAGGAACCAAAGCACCCCCACTTTGATCTTCCTTCTTCTTGAGCTTCCTATGGTCTGTGAATTGTAACTTGGTTATTTTGATCTTTTGGGCCTAAAATCCACTTATCAGTGAGTGCATACCATGTGTGTTCTTTTGTGATTGGGTTACCTCACTCAGGATGACACTTTCTAGTTCCATCCATTTGCCTAAGAATTTCATGAATCCATTGTTTTTAATAGTTGAATAGTACTCCATTGTATAGATATACCACATTTTCTGTATCCATTCCTCTGTTGAAGAACATCTGGGTTCTTTCCAGCTCCTGGCTATTATAAATAAGGCTGCTGTGAACATAATGGAGCATAAGTCCTAATTACATGTTGGAGCATCTTCTGGGTATATGCCCAGGTGTGGTATAGCTGGGTCCTCAGGTAGTACTATGTCCAATTTTCTGAGGAAACACCAAACTGATTTCCAGAGTGTTTTTACCAGCTTGCAATCCCACCAGCAATGGAGAAGTGTTCCTCTTTCTCCATATCCTCGCCAGCATTTGCTGTCCCTTGAGTTTTTTATGTTAGCCATTCTGACTGGTGTGAGGTGGTCTCTGAGTTGTTTTGATTTGCATTTCCCTGATAACTAAGGATGCTAAACATTTCTTTAGCTGCTTCACAGCCATTCGAGTTTCCTCAGTTGAGAATTCCCTGTTTAGCTCTGTACCTCATTTTTAATAGGGTTATTTGACTCTCTGGAGTCTAATTTCTTGAGTTCTTTGTATACACTGGATATTAGCCCTCTATGGGATGTAGGATTGGTAAAGATCTTTTCCCAATCTGTTGGTTGCCATTTTAAATTCTTTTATTTCGTATTCACCTCAGAATGTGTGGCTTCTTCAAAAATTCCCCGAAGTCAAAATCATGAAAACAAGTTGATACATGAAATGTCCGGACAAGGCAGCTCCCTTTGCCCCTTTGACTAGCAGAGAACACAACAGTCTGTGCAGGTCTCATTGCTACACAGCAAACCTCACTTGTGAGTTACAAGAAGAAATTCTCAGAAAAAAAAAAAAGATATTTCCCATAGCCACAGTGGACCAAGAAGGAAAAAAAAAAAACATTTGGGTGAGACACATTCTCTGTCTCTCTCTCTCTCTCTCTCTCTCAAACACACACACACACACACACACACACACACACACACGCACGCACGCACGCACGCACGCACGCACGCACATGCACATGCACATGCACACACCACATAGGATGAGAGGGGAGGTAAGCATTGCTTAACCTTTTGAAAGAAGAAGATCATTGCCATTTGTAACACCATGGTCAATCTAAAAACCATCGTGCAAAATTAAGTAAACCAGGCAAAGAAAGACAAATGTCATGGCCCTGCTGTACATAAAGTATAAAATAGTGGCACTCACAGAAGCACATGACAGAGCACAGGTGTCAGGTTAGGGGGTGAGATGCCAGTCATGGGTGTAAAGTCCTGGTTGTGTCCAGTGAACAAGTTCTGTGTCTTGTTTACACACACGGTGTATAATACACACAGTGACAGGTAGTTCAAGAAGAGCAAATCACATGATAGACACTTGCTGTGAGATAGACCTAGAGTGTCCATGGGGACACATCACTGTGTGAAGTGGTGGCATGTTTATTAACTACATTCTGGTGATTGTTTCACAGTGAATGGACATAGGAAACTCATGCACCTTAAATGAAATGTGTGGTTTCCACCTGCCAGTTATAGCCTGATAAATCTGAGAAAGGAAGAAACAGCAAAAGAGGAAGAAACAGAAAAACAGAAACAGAAAAACAGAAACAGAGATGGGGTTGGAAAGAAGGACAGAACCCTTTCCCAGCAAGAGGAGGAAAGTGCAATATATAGATTTGGTTCTGGTGTGTGTGTGTGTGTGTGTGTGTGTGTGTGTGTGTGTGTGTGTTTGCATATATGTGTGCGTGTGCATGTGTGTGTGTCTGTGCTGTGTATGTGTCTGTGTAGTATATGCCTATGTGTCTCTGTCACATGCAGAAACCAGAAGAGGACATCAGCTGTCCTGCTGTATCACTGGCTGCCTTATTCTGTTGGGACAAGGTAGGTACATCATTGAACCTGGAAGTCACTTGTATTTTTGTTGAGGCTGAGCTGGCAGCCAGCACCTAAAGAATCCTCCTTTCAGCCCTGAAGCGGATAGGAACGCCACGGAAAAAACAGAGTCAACTAACCTGGACCACTGGGAACTTTCGGAGACTGAACCACCAACCAAAGAGCACACACAGCCTGGACCAAGACTTCCCCAAAAATATGCAGCCAATGTGTGGCTCAGTCTTCATGTGGGTCAGTAAACAACTAGAGCGTGGGCTATCCCAAAACCTGTTGTTTGTCTGTGGGATCCATTTCCCTAAGTGGGCTGCCTTTCTGGTCTCCCTGGGCGAGGATGCACCTAACCCTGTAGAGGCTTGATGATGTACCAGGGTCAGGGGGGAGGACCCCACCCACTCAGAGGAGAAGAGGGGGGAATGGAGGAGGGACTGTGTGAGAGGTGACGGGGAGCAGCGATCAGAATATAAAATGAATAGATAAATTAATTGTGGGGGGGGGAGAAAAAAAAAGAATCCTCTTTTCCCCTCCCCCCCCCAGGGTTGGGCTTACAGGAATGCACAGCCGTGGCCAGTGTTCTACTGGTGCCTAAGTTCAAGTCCCATGCCGGCAAGGCAAGCATGCCTGCCCGTTGAGTCATCTTGGCGGCTCCCGCAGACTGGGTTTTATGCTCACACATTAACTATGTGACTTTATGACATGGGCAGTTTGCTCTCTGCGCCTTAGTTTCTTCAGCTGTCAAACAGAGGATCCAGGAAAGATTGTGTAGGTAAAATGTACCTGGAACAGGACTGAAACTCAAAATGCCTGTTACCACTAATATCACTGCCCATAAAAATGTGTGTTTATTTTCCCTTTAGATTTTATGGTTCCCAAAGCCATAATACTCTTCCGGTTCACAATACAATAAAGAATGTCCTAATTGTTCCTTGGATGTCCTTAATAGCAGGAAGTCTTTACATGGGCCTCAGTGGCCCTTATTGTAAATGTTGGAAAATCATCACTGAGTTCAAATCACTTATGCTTTAAGTATCAAAGACACTCTTCTCTTTCATTGTTTGTTCCTCTTATTAAATAGTATGTTTAGCATTGTGATTTTTTTTAAAAAAAATTCTCGATGTAATTTATTTTCTTTTTAATTAAATTTTTATTTTTAAATTTTTGATACAGTGTATTTTGATCATATTGTTTGCCCTTCTTCAAATCCTCCAGGATTCTCCCCCATATTCCTACCCATCTGACTTCACACTCATTCTCTGTTTCTCAAAAGCAGCCAACAAAATAAAACGACCAACCAAACAACACCACAAGCCGTAACAGCAGCAACAAAGGACACAGAGACGGAGTCCGTTTTGTGTTGGTAAACTGTTCATGAGCATGGGGTCTGCGTGGACTGTGGTTGATAAACATGGTGTCACTCCCTTAGAGAAAACTCAGTTTTTCCTCTTCCAGCACTTATCAATTGCAAATAGATGGATTAGGAAAGGGACCCCGTGTCCGCTTACTGATTCCTGTGCTGGGATGCTATCTAGCTTAAATTCTTCATGCAGGTCTTGTGCATGCTGCGCTATCTGTGAATCCGTATGTGCATCAACCCTATCGTGTCCAGAAGGCCCTGTTCCCTTGGTGTCATCCACCACGTCTGGCTTTTCCAATTTCCACTTCCTCTTCAACAAAGACCCCTGAGCTGTGAGGGGAGGGGCTTGATCAAGACATCCTATTTAGACCCTGGTAACCAAAGTCTCACGCTCTACAAATTGTGCAGTTGTAAGACTGTGTTGATTGCCATCTACTTCATTAAGAGGCTTCTCCTATCAGAGCTAAGTGATCTAGTAACCTATGGGCATTGTAATGTGCTGTTGCAAATCCTTTCTTCCCTATGTTAATTTAGTAAGTTTGCCCTTAGGGACCTTGACTTATCTAGTGTTAGGTTCTTGGTTTCATTAAGTGGCCGGCATAGATAGGTCCCATCTCATGGAGTAGGCCTTAAATCCAATCAAAAAGTAGTAGCTGGGCAGTGGTGGTACACGCCTTTAATCCCAGCACTTGGGAGGCAGAGGCAGGCAGATTTCTGAGTTCAAGGCCAGCCTGGTCTACAGAGTGAGTTCCAGGACAGTCAGGGATATTGGGAGAAACCCTGTCTCGAAGTAGTTGGTTATGTTCGTCACATTTGTGCCCTTATTGTACCAGTATATCTTGCAGGCCCGTCATCAGCGTGCATAGCAGAGTGAGACCAGTAGCATGCAGAATACCTTCCAGCACTGTGAACACTAGTCAGTAATCAGTGAAACTTCTATTGGGCACCCGCTGCAAGTGAGCCTTACCATCAGGTTGTGGAGGGATAGCATTGGCAATGGCCTGTGACATTTGGGGGGATCTAGGGGACTCATTCGGTCAATAATTCAACAAGAAGAAACCCATTCCTCATACTGAGATTTTGACTTGGTGGTATTAAATGTCTAATTGGGGCATTATGGTAGTCTTAATAAAAATGGCTTCTGTAGGTCCACAGGGAGTGGCACTATTAGGAGGAGGTGTGGCCTTGCTGGAGAAGGTGTGGCTTTGTTGGAGGAAATGGGTCTCAGGTCTCTTCCTGCTGCTTGAGGATCAGATGTAGCACTCTCAGCTCCATCCCCAGCACCATGTCAGTGTGTATACCATGCTTCCTGCCATGACGATAAAGGACTCAACCTATGAAATGGAAGCCAGCCCCAGTTAAATGTTTCCCTTGTTAAGAGTTACCGTAGTCATGATGTCTGTTCATAGCAATGAAAACCATAACTGAGGCAGGCATTTTCTCCCCTATTATATGGTAATTCCATTTAAATTCTTCTTACATGTTTTGGGAAACTCGTGGAGTATCCGTAGGTTTCCGTGGGTTTCCATAGGTTTCCGTAGGTTTCCGTGGCCTTAGGGCTAAGCCACCCTCAGTCCTCTGCTCTTCCTAGTCCCTTCCTCATTTAGTTCTTCCTGTCACACTTTCCCCTTCTGAAAAAAAAAATGTTTAAACTACCTTGAGATAAATTTTATCTAGAACATTTTAGTGTTTTGTGGGATTTTTAATGCTTTTCCTTTGAGGAAGGTTTTGCTTTGGTTTGGGGATTTTTAGAAATTGGGATCTCGTCACACCTAGATTGCCCTGCGGCATACTGTGTAGCCCGGGCTGGCCTCAAGCTCACAGCCTTTCAACTTAAGTCTCACTAGAGGTGTGAGCCTCCATGCCCAACCACCATGGCCTTTGGGGTTTTGTTTGTTTGTTTGTTTGTTTGTTTGTTAGATTTATTTTATGTGTATGAGTATCTTCCCAGCATGTATGTATGCATATACATGTATATATGTATATATGAATGTATGTGTGTGGTGCCTGCAAAGTTCAGAAGAAGTCATCAGATACCCTGCAACTGGGATGACAGCTGAATGAGAGCCACTGTGTGGGTTCAGGGAATCAAGCCCAGGTCCTCTGAAGGTGCAGGCAGTAATTTTAAACACTAAGCCATCTCTCCAACCTCCGGCATGTTCTTTATTGTTGTTAATTTCTCATTTCTCCACTGGAGAGAAACAAAAGCTGCCACTTTGCACACCCTGCCCCCCTTTGCCGATGTCACGTCTGTCATCCTAACCACAGCTTTATCCCATCAAAGCATCGCCTTCACCGACCAAGAAAACGATCCCTGAGCTGTTACCAGCATGCCCGTTCAGTGATGTACAGGTCCTAACTCTAGAGCCCTAGAAACGGTACTCAACCAGGGCTCCAAGAAAGCCCTGGTTGAAATATAGTCATTATTCTAATCCATTATTTATCAAATTATAGTCCCAGATGAGTCACCAGCACCTCCACTGAAAAAAAAAAAGAAATGATTTAAAGTCCTAATGCAAAAGGATGTATTGATTTCAAAACTCCATCAAGAACACTTATCTCAGAAACAATCAATCGTGCTGCTGGGTGAACAGCTCAATCCAATAAAATCTGCATGTTGCAATTACGTAAGGTCCTGTGGTGCCACTTTTAAGATCCTGATAACTCGTTACACTTGGGTGATTAGCACAGGCAGGATTCTCTAGGCCAGCAGTCATTAAGCATGGTACCAGAACAGGTCTATATTTAGTAAGTAGGTATGACTTGCTGCAGTGCTGCAGGCAGTAGAGTACCAGGGATATTTTTTTAAGTTGCTTACACTTTTTACAATAGAAAATGACTTCAAACATGTTCCAATACAATCTACATGAATTAGCTTTGTCTATGCGAGCCCTTTATGGAAACACAACTTGTGCGGAATGCAGGCCACAGTTTGACACATCCACTACAATGTATAAAAATTCCTGAGAATCTTTCCAACTTGAATTTTTCAATGAAAGCCTATCATGTATGTGAATGTAAGGCTTAGGAATCCCTCCAGGGAAGCCTCATTGAATACCAACACACACTTTCTAGCACTTTCGAGCTAAGGCAAATATGTTTTCTGACTTACCTCCAGCCATATGTTATCCTGTTTAGTTAATTTCTGCTTCTGGAACTGTTTAATTCATATTAAAAGTAGTAATTCTTGAGAAAAAGATACGTTTTTCCATTTAGAATATTTTTTCTTCTGCATTTCTAGGGCTTTGTCGTTATTAAGTTTGTGTTGTTTGTTTTCGTTTGTTCTAAAGACAAGGTCTCCTTCTGCAACACTTAACTCACATCTGTAATGCCAAATTAATAAGTGGTAGTTTGTCTTCTCTCCTGCACCTAAAACCTACTTAAAATGATTTCTCTCACTAGTCTTACATTCCATTCTCTTCATAAAAACTAAACAGCCCAATGTTTTCAATCAACAATCCACACCGAAGAGCAAATTTAAAAAAAAAAAAAAGACAGGGATTCAGTTCAAATTATCAATCAAATGACTTTAAGAAATGTTGTCCCGGATACCCATTTATGACAATATGAGGTATCTGCTTAGGCTGAGCCCTGCAGCAGCAGCAAGGAGACATGCTGACATAAATACATTTCTTAAACAATCCAGCACTCGCTCATGTCATTAACACGTGTACACAGGTGCTCCTTCAGCTATAACAGACGTCCAAAGACAATCCATGTTACACATTACTCTTCAACAGGTCTGATGACATCATAATTAGACCATATATTTTCTATATTGTTTTCCCAACAACATATTTCCATTCTATACGTATGACTATAGAATTCAAATATTAGAAAATATTACAAATAGTAGAATTATTAATTAAAATATTAGAAAATGACTATTTTGTTTTACAATACACATCCACAGAGCTCAGGGGGCATATCTCTCGAGACCCCCAAATTGCTTTTAAATAATAAGACCAGGGGTGGAAATTTTTTAAGGCATTTAGGCAATTGTAAACTGCCTTAAACAGAAGAGTCTGGCAGCAAAGGCACGTTCTATAGGCAGTATTTTAACACAAGCCAAAGAAGAAGAAGAAGAAGAAGAAAATCCCAACACATCTGAAAGCATTTATACCTCCCATACCACAATCAAAAGACCAGCGTAAAATTTACTTGAGTTGAAATATACGTTTCCAAAAAGAGCATTCACGAGGGAGTATTTATAGAAATGCCCGAGCCCTCAAAAACTATCTGTGCTTGTAACATCAAACTTTGCCGGGCTCCTTAACATTGAGACTTGTCAGTGGACGGTTTGTCACAACCGTCCTTGGGAGAGAAATATTGGCTTATAAAAAGTGCTCAGGGATACTAAAGACCACTTTAGAAAAGCTGGTTGGTAAGGAGGCCGAGGGAGGGGTTCACCTCAAATCCTTTCCATATGGCAGACAGATGCTCAAACCATCTTTGTAAGGGAGTCTAAAACAGTTTGGTAATAGATGAATGAATAATGAAAAAGCATTTATAACAAATGGTCTTTTCCTTTCTTTATAGCATCCATACATTTGTCATAATCCATTATGATTTATAACCAATTTTTAAATAATTACAATAAGCGATAGGGAGATAACTCAGTGGGTACAAGAACTTGCTGCACAGACAGGAGGGGCCTGAGTTCAAATCCCCAGCACCCACATAAAAGCCAGGCATAGTCATGTGACCACATGTGCTCCTGTAACCCCAGCGCTATACAGGACAAAGGCAAGAAGCTGCTGGGGGTGGCTGGCTAACAGATTAACTCTAGACTTGATGAGAGATCCCGCTTCAAAGGAATAAGGTGGAGAGAGGCAGAGTAGCCCACTGAACAACACGCACATAAAACCCTCAGGCCTAGTGCACATAAGAGAATGGATAAGTACACATACAAATTAAAATAATAAAACGGGAGAACCTGTCACAGTTTAAAAGAGTAACAATGTCATTCCTAAGATATTATCATTAATACCTATGCAGCTCCCAAGAATTTTGTTCTGGTTGCCTACCCCTCATGCTTCCCTGCAACCAGCCAGGGGACAAGGATATGTTGCCCCAAACTCCCTATATCAGCCTGTAAAGCAGCTCCCACAAAGTAGCCATACCGTCAAACTCAACCTTCGAGTGACATTTGACTTCTATGATTATAGAGAACTTGGAATGTTGCAAGTCCAGGGCCAAATTATCTTGTGTCACCTTTAGCCCTAAGAGCCACTTTTTGCCCTCCTCTATACCTGACTTGATAGTTTTGTGGCCACCAGGTAGATCATCTGGAATGTCCAAACAGAGTACTTTGCTTACCCACATAGAGGCTAAAAATGTCATCAGTGTCAGAGATTCACTAGTGCCCTGATTTATGACTTTCTTAGTTCTGTTACTATAAAAAAACAACAACAGGGATAACAGAAATTCCTGGACCACAGCCACACTTATTTGGCTCCAGAATAAACTATTTGTCACTTTTTTTTTGACCTAGGTATTTATTTTTTATTGTTTTGTTTTGTTTTGACCCAGGTATTTTTTTTAATTAGGTATTTATCACTTTTGAGGTGAGAGGTTTTGCCTCTCTGTGCCTTACAGAAGAAAATGCACATTTCTATTTTACTAAGAATCAGTTCTTTCCTGAACACGGCTAACACTTCCACTGAAAGAAGAAAGACAACTTGAACAAGAACAAAAGAAGAGAGGATTGGGATTGGGGAGAAGGAGAAGGCAAGGTCAGTTAGCAAAGAGCAGCCCAGCATAGAAACGGAAACAGCAGGAAAACCAGGACCGCATATGTCCTCCGCAAATAACTGATCCTCTAACAATGGCACCCAATGAAAATAACCTGGAAGAAGGGCAGACAAAGAATGCAAGAGAAGGATCTGAAGTATGTTCAAACAACTCCAAGAAGACAAAAAACAAGGAGAGGGATGAAATAAGGAAATCCACCCAGATGTGAAGCCAGAAGACACAGATAGAATGTCTGAAAAGAGCCAAATGCTGAAAATTGAAAATTCAAAATAAACCAAATTTAAAAAGCAACATAACATAGGTTAAAGTAGGCATTTCGACATTGGTTTGGACAGTTCTACAGGGCTTGTGTCTTTGGATCATTGTTTCGAGCAGAACACTCTTCTTTCCCAGCCAGCTATTTCTAGCCATGGTATCTCAGCTTAGAACTCTTATCTCGGAACCTCTAGCCTGGGTGTGGTCCACTTAACTGCCCTGTGTATCTGTGTCCGTTCCAACGCAGCACACACCACTCTGAAACACAACTGTCTCCTCGGTAGTATACTCCAGCAGCAAGAAGGCTCTTGATGGCTGAGGCTGTATCTCATTTACTCTGTATTCTTGATCCTAGCCTCTCCTAGGTCAATAAATAATTGTCAACTACTATATCCAATGGGAGGTGCCAAAAAATCATTAAATTTCTATAACGGCATATGGACTGGCACCTGAAAACACCTAACTTAATTTACCATCAAGAACATCTACTTTTGACCTGAAAATTATAGTTCTGTCACTACTTACAAAATTGAGAAGCAGGTTCAAGGCTTGGGGGAAAATGTCATTTCTGATCTCTTATGCATTCCACAAAGGTTCCCACAAATCTTGCTGATAAGCTTTGTTTTTCTGCATTAGCACGGAGAAACCCAGCCTGAAGGGAAGCTGGTGTTTCTGACTCTTCCACAGCAGACACCGCTTGGTTTTCAAGCCGAGCTTTTCTGGGTGGCTCAGCTGCTTTCTGACTTCAGCTTCTACCTGTCTCGTCACCCTTAGGAGGTAACCTCGGCTCCTTGAACGTAGCTTTGCTCAGCTCCGCCATTCCCCTCCGTATTCAGCTTGTCTTACCATATTACTCCCTTATTTCTTTCTCTACAATCTAAGGCCAAATAAATAAATAAATAAATAAATAAATAAATAAATAAATGTGTCTGCATTGGCAGTGTGTGTTGTGCAAGTGATCAAATATCCAACAAGTGGCATCTTAAAGGAGAAGAGGATGCTTTGGCTTCCAGTGTGAGGGCTTCCTGGAAGGGGCGGGACCCTTTGACAAGCAGCTCCGTGGCAGCAAAGCGCACTACTTGGGCTCCTCACCTTCTCACATCTTGGTAGATCAGAAAGAAAAGAGAATCCAGGAACTGGAGCCCGTCTATAAAACCTCAGAGTCCACTCCAGTGATCCACTTCCTCCTGCAAGGCTTCCTGTCCTAAAGTCTTCACAAGCTTCTAAATAATGCCAGCACCCAGAGGCCGTGTATCCAGCCTATCAGGTACATTTCACATTCAGATCACTATACATCCCATCTCCTATACTTTGGGCTGCTTTTTTTAATTTTTATTTTCTGGCCCCTCTCTATCAGTTAATATGACTGGTGTTACTCTTAATGGCTTATTAGATCTTTCTTTCCCCCTGAATTATGAATTCATGATAGAACCCTGACTTAACCAACATATGACCATTTCTCTTTGCGAAAATGTGGGACTCAGATGCTGGAAGCTCCCAATCACTTTTCCGTGAATGGATCAATACACTTCCCAGTTCCATGTGCATCTCTGTTTAAACATCCCCTTTAGTGTATTTTGCTAAGTTACTTGCAAGGAGCCCAAGGCCAGTAGCAGTGACTCAAACCTGAACTAAGTCTGTCTAAGACATGCTTTCTGCATAAGACACATTCATGCATTCTTGAGACTTGAGTACTCTTGCACTATCTTAGTTGGATCTTCTAAAAAGGACACTGTGATGATTGTCAACTTGATACAACCTAGAATTATCTGGGAAAGAGACTTTTAGTGAAGGATTGTATACTTGGGGTTGGCCTGTGGCTATGTCTGTGGGAGGTTATCTTAACTGGGTTAATTTACGTGAGAGAAACCAGCCCACTATGGGCAACACCATTCCCTAGTTAGCGCGTTCTATACTGTATAATAGAAGAGAGCCGAGCTAAGCACAGGCAAATACACGTGCATGAGCTCATCTATCTCTGCTCTGTACTGTGCGTATGATGGGACTATATGGCTGAAGTTTCTCAGAGTCCACTCCAAAAAAGCTCGGGCTGGAAACCAAGCGGTGTCTACTGTGGAATAGTCAGAAACACCAGCTTCCCTTCAGGCTGGGTTTCTCCGTGCTAATGCAGAAAAACAAAGTTTATCAGCAAGATTTGTGGGAACCTTTGTGGAATGCATAAGAGAAACCACAGGCTGTAACCTGTAACTGTAAGTCAAAATAAATTCTATAAGTACATTTTTGGTCAGGGTATTTTATCATAACAATAGACATGAAACTAGGACAGGTACTTACCTATATTATGACCATTAAAGAAGGAAGACAGAGCTTTGTTTTGGTTGTTCATCTGGGGACATCATGCCAGGTAACAGATTTTCTATCACTCAGCACATGTCCACAAGGATGGTGAAAACACAAAAATTATTCATTTGAGGATTAAGAATAAAGTTTTAAAAATCACACATCATTTTATCAATATTAAAAAATGATGAGGCCGGGCGGTGGTGGCGCACATCTGTAATCCCAGCCCTTGGGAGGCAGAGGCAGGTGGATTTCTGAGTTTGAGGCCAGCCTGGTCTACAGAGTGAGTTCCAGGATAGCCAGGGCTACACAGAGAAACCCTGTCTCGGAAAAAAAAAAATGATGAGACTAGAGAAATGGCTCAGTGGTTAATAGCACTTACTGCTTTGCAGAGGGCCCTGGTTCAGTTCCCAGTACCCACATGCCAGTTCACTGCCACCTCTAGGCCCAGTTCCAGGAGATCCAGTGCCCTCTACTCTGCAGGCTCTTCTGCATACAGGTAGTACACACTTACACACAGGCACGAGCATACATATAAAACAAAATAAATCTTTTTATTACAGATGTTGATGACTAGCTGAAACACATGCTTATAATAATAAATAAAAAACTCACCTGCATCTTGGATACTTGGAGTTTCTACCTAGATCAATGAAGCTCAAGAATGCTGTAGATCGGGAAAGATATTAGGTTGACACTGGAGCCAGAAGTCTGGCGTAAGCAGATAAAAGTCATGCCAATAGTAAGTCCATTTGCATCCACAGACTAGTGATATCTAGAAAAATCTAGTTCAGAAAGAAAAACATATATAAATAAAGAAGGAAACACACTTAGAATTTTACGTGCTTAACAGTAATTTTTCTCAATGGTTTTTGTCGTGAGTTATCCAGTTCGTATTTAAAATTGTGTCCTGTGCTTTTGCTTCCTAATAAAACTCAACACAGTATGTTCATTTGTGTGTGCACGTGTGTGTGTGTGTGTGTGTGTGTGTGTGTGTGTGTGCTGTATACATGTGTGGGTGGTGTATACACACGTGTGTGGAGTATACATGTGTGTGGAGGTGCATGCACCTAAGCCTGCATGGAGGCAAGAGGAGGATCTTGAGAGACCTCAACATAGGTAAGAATAGCTTACCTATGAAGAGACCAGAGAGAATAATGCCACCATTCCCACATATTGCCTTCCCAAACATCTGTGGTGGATCCTGCTTAGTTTTACTGCCCTTGTGCACTTTTGGATAGTCAAGTTGCATCCACTCATCACTGGGATGTTGGGACACCAGGGCTCTGACCTGACTCAGTTGTAGTCAATAACAGAGACTCTAAATGTTTAGTCTCTTCGACTGAAAATAAATGCCTAAGAGGGTCTTATCCATTTTCATTTCATTTCATTTCATTTTATTTTATTTTATTTTATTTTATTTTATTTTATTTTATTTTACTTGGACATTCCACAAACCAGAATAGAATAGAATAGAAAGAATAAAATAGAATAGAATAGAATAGAATAGAATAGAATAGAATAGAATAGAATAGAATAGAATAGAATAGAATAGAATAGAATAGAATAGAATAGAACAGGAGAGAGAGAGAGAGAGAGAGAGAGAGAGAGAGAGAGAGAGACTCAAGTCTACACCTCACAGTCACCAATAGTGTGTCAATGTGACATTAAGGAAACTCACCCATGTGTTTCCCCTTGGTGACATTTCTTCAACCTAGATGTGACATCTCCATCTGCTCTCTTGTGTCATCTATTGTCTCCCCTGTCCCTTGTATGAGTGTGAATCATGCCTGTTGGAATGTTACCCTGTGTCTGTATGTCTGAGTGAGTCTGTCTGCGTTTGGGTGTCTTACTGAACAGCACAGACAGCATCACATGGGGGAGGGGTGAGGGAGACTTAACAGAAATCCTTTTTACATTTTTTTAATATTTATTTTTTGAATGTATGTGAGGATACTGTAACTATCTTCATATATGCCAGAAGAGGGCATTGGACCCCACTACAGATGGTTGTGAGCCGCCATGTGGTTGCTGGGAATTGAACTCAGGACCTCTAGAAGAGCATCTGGTGCTCTTAACCACTGAGCCATCTCTCTAGGCCCTGCAGAAATCCTTAACAGAGTTTTACAAGAGATCAGTTCACTGACTGCAGCTGACTCAGAACTCAAACAGCAAGTGCCATGGCTTATCAAGAAATACCCACGTGTTGGTTCCAATGTCCATGGTGGATATCCGTTCTATAAGTCTGCTTTTAGCTGATTTTGTTTCTAGAAGATGATTATTACACCACTCAAATGAACACACATGTACCACTCCTGGCACAGGAGAGTACCTAATTTAAGGTTACAGCTAGGTATTAGCTTAAGTTGTGACAGTTAACTACAAGGGAAATCCAAGGCATATATGGCCGATTGTTACATTGATCTCATGAAAGCAGGTTAAACAAGCGATGGACACGGGGAGGTCAGCCTCGAGTCTCAAGTGACCTTGAGATGCCTTATGAACCCTGGCTGTGAATTTCAGCAGAAGCTTCATTCTCTTTGAATATTAGAGATATTTTTATAACAGTGTATCACCGCATGAAATAATTGTGATTCACCGACTGACTACAAATAGTTCCAAATCAATTCATGTGTGTTCTGTACCGTGACTTCCTATTTTCAAAATCCCTCTTTCATCCCTGCTGCTACCTGTGGCTTCTCTGTCCAGGGCCTTCCCTGTACAATTTGTCCTTTCTAATTTCATTTTTCTCTTCTAAATTCAAGTATTTTTTGCATTTGCAAATGTGCTGATATAAAGCTGCTCCTTCCAAAATAATAATATTCAAAATTGTATAATTTTAAATAAATTAAATAACTTTATTATATATTTGTGACAAAATACATCCAAAACCCCTATAATTTAAAACACCAGTTATGGTGTATGAGAGAAGTATTAGCCCAAATGCACCATACTGTGAGGGGATGGGCCACATAATTGTGGGCCCCATTTCCAAAAGAGAAGGAGTTACTTTCTTTTCTTTTCTTTATTCTTGTTTCCTTCTATTAGTTGAAATTTTTGTTCATTGATTTAGAATTTCTATTATAAATCTTTAATATATGAAGCATTTTTATTACTACCACTCAAGATGGGGTTTTACTGTGTAGCCTATGAGACTTGTGATCCTCCAGCCTCAGCCTCACAAGCACTGGGGTTACACGTGTACACCATCACAGTAGCTTAAAGTGTTATTATACACCCTCATTTATAAGAACTTGACAACTATGTTTCAGTTTCCCTAGCCTCGATATTTTGTTAGTTTGTATATCATTTCCACATACATCAAAAACTGCATAGAACATTTTGCTAAATATAAAATGATACCTCAACCATATTTCACATTTTATTTATTTTATTTTATGTGCATGGGTGTTTAGCCTGCATGCATGTCTGGGCACCATGTGCATAACGTATCCATAGAATCCAGAAATAGGAGTCAGATACTCCGGACCTGGAGTTACAGATGGTTGGGAGCCACCATGTGGGTGCTGGGAACCAAGCTTTCCTCCTCTGCAAGAGCAGCCAGTGTGCTGACCTGCTGAGCCAGCTCTCCAGCAAAGTGAAACGGAAATGACGCTCACAATTCCATCTCGTATAACTTCCTTGCTTCATGAAAGACTTCCTAGATCCTTTCATGTAGCCAAACATCTGTGATGAATTACTTTAGGCTTTCTATGTTTAACGTAATCATTATGGATTTCAAAACTATTCTCACCAAATATACAACCCAATTTTACTTTTTTTTTTTACCCATTTAACCCCATACATATTGCTTTTCTATATTTAGTGTTCATTACAATCTTTTTTGGGGTCTCACAGTTGCAAAAGTTTCATTGTTTTGGCTTTTAAAAATAAGTCTAAGTTTCCATAAATTCAAAGTTAATACGTTGGAGTTACTGATGTTCACGTGAACATTATCATAGGGTATTATGCGATGTTTCTGTACATTTAGAACTTGTAGAATGTTTAAACCAGAATAGCACACAAGGAATTCAAAGGGTCACAAATAAATGCCTAGTTGAAGTTGAAGAGGAACAATGGAGTGGATAAATGGAGTAGAGTGGAGGAGACCAGGAACGGATGGCTGGATGGAGGGACGAAGCTGTGTGGGGCACGGCATTTGGACTCCATAGAGGTGGAGAGACTGAATAAACCCCAATAACTCAAAAAATAAAAGCCTCACCAACAGAGTGGCGCACAGGAGACGGAGTACCAAGGCTTGATGACAAAGGCGCGAGTGGAACCGTGGGGTCCACACACTGCCACTCTCCAACTCTCAGTAACCAGCAGCGTGCCTTCCGCCCCACCGCCGCCACCGCCCCTGGGCAATCTTTATGATTTAAATTGACAGAGAATTAATCCAGTCTTCTCACCAATAAATGATTCATGTTTTTTCTCCTCTAGCACCGGCTAATGGGATTTATAGGAAGGATGGAAGCTCTTATGCTTGGCAGGACTCTACATCAGAGGACAGAGCGCACACACTCTTAAAACATTCATCATGGGACTACATGAAAAAGGAAGCCGACCAGAGACAAGGGAGAAATCATCCAAATTCAGGAAGTGCGTGATGTGAGCGTCTAACTTTTCGTTAATGTGACGTTTTACACACGGGGATGTCTGATCTATGTCTTATATTTATAAAGTACAGTTGTTTATTCACTTTAACAGCCACGAGTACGCAGGTACCAGGTCACTATGCAATATTTAAGTCTTCCTGTCTCCCCTCTTCAACCGAGAGACAGCACATTCCACGTGACAGTTTCCTTGAAATACACAGAGCATGAAAAGATGGCCTTGTGTTGTGCTACACTTTGCCTGATAGCTGCTCTGAAGCAAAAATAGCCAGCTGTTACAAAACATGGTCTGGCTTTATAAAAAGACCTTTCATCACTTCCAAGAAGTCTGCCAATGATCTCAGCTCCCAAGGCAAGCTACCGCACTGCAGCCGGGCGGGAGAGCTGGCCGGGCTAACAGTCCACCTTCCGAGGAATGTAAAAACGGAGCTTGGGTAATGGGTCTCAATTCCCTTTTGAAATTGAGTGACTTCACCATTTTCATAGTTTTGAGGGGCATTAGTAACTGGAAAGCCCACCACTGGTGTCTGGCAAGCAAGTACAATGTGTTAAAGAACGTCTAAATGTGTCTATCGTCAGATTATCTTATAAATCAATCACTTTCCAGCAAAAATATTGTGTTATTTGGACATGGAAAGTAGATCTGAGGTTGAGAACTTGCCTAGCATATGCAAGGCCCTGGGTTTTATCCCAGCACTACTAAAAACATCTGTACATGTATGCATCTGTGTACATGTGTAAATGCATGTGTGTCTATGTGCATATGAATAGAAACTATGTGTGTAGGTGTGTCTGTGTGTTATAAGTGTTTGCACATATGGAATATTATTCTGCTGTTACAACAAAGGACATCATGAATTTTGCAGGCAAATGAGGGGAGCTAGAAAACAGCATTCTGAGTGAACAGACCCAAAAGGATGTGCATGTTAGGAGCTGAGCATGGCTGTCCTCTGAGAGGCTTTACCAGCCGATGACTGAGACAGATGCAGATACTCACAGCCAAGCATTGGGTGGGGGTGCGGGACCTCTACGGAAGAGTTAACGAAGGATTGAAGAAACTGAAGGGGGTGGCAACCTCATTCGAAGACCAACAGTGTCAACTAACTGGACTCTTGGGAGCTTCCAGAGACTGAGCCACCAACCAAAAAGCATACACAAGTTGACTCCTCCCACCCCCACGTCCTCCCCCACCCCCACGTTCTCATGCCCTGCCCCCACCGTAGCACATGTGTAGCAGAGGACTGCCCTGTCTGGCCTCAGTGGGGGAATATGCACCTACACCTGTAGAGACCTGATGTCCTGCCCCCGTGGGGGCAACATGGAGGGGGCTGTCCTCTCAGAGGTGAAGGGGAGGGGGAGGAGGGAAGAAGTCTCCAAGGGGGACCAGGAGGAGATATAAGCAAACAAAATAATTAATTTTTTAAAAGTCCCCTTGTGGCTGCCCGAATTAGCATGCCCAATCAAAATTAAATACGTCATCCTAACACTGGTTCCCCTTTACCTCTAAGGCCATTTGCAAAGGGCTATGCCTCTTGCTTACTGATTCTCTATTCAGGGGGAGTCCTTTGTTGCAGTCATTGTGTGTGCCTTGTCGCCCTCCACCTTCCCATGGGGTCCTTTGTGTTCCCCCTCCTTCCCCATCCCCCAACCCAGACAAATATCCCTTCCCTGCCTCTCCTGTTTTTCCTTCTCCTCCTCCTCTATCCCTGCCTTTTGTCCTTCTCAGGCAAATAGCTCTCCTTTGCCTGAGAACTTAGTCTTGGGGTGTTCTAAGCCTACACCACTGGTTCTTTCACATCTTCTAGTAATTTCTATAAACCTTCAGATGCACATTGCTACTTCTAAAGCAGCTGTTCTCAACTTGTATAAATATCCTATATATCATATATGTACAGTGCCACTCATAACAGTAGCCAAATTACACTTATGAAGTAGCAACAAAAATAATTTTATGGTTGGGGGTCACCACAACATGAGGAACTATATTAAAGGGCTGCAGCATTAGGAAGCTTAAGAGCCACTGGGAAGGGATTCTCTACTCATTAGAAACTGTCGCTGAACATTCATAGGGTGGAAGAGGAAGAGAAACCATGAGAGTAAAAATCTAAATTAACATTTAGCATGTGGTATGAAAATGAGTTGGTTCTGGGGAGAAGGTGGTAAAGGATAACGTTTTTTTTCACTTCTTAGCTTTTAAATGTGCAACATGGCTTATGTTGCCCAGAACACACTTTTGAATGGCAAATATAGCCATCTTTTAAAGACTAAATTAAAGCAGGACACAGCTGATTGCCAACTCGTTTATTTAGTGGCATCTGCTACCGTTCGCTGAGCCAGGGAAATGTAACGGCTGGCCAGGTCCTTTCCACAGAGGGGAAGGAATTCTGGTCAGAAGCCCCTTAAATGCACACACCTGCTTACTGACTTGAAATTAAAAGATGTGATGGCAACCTTCACCCTTGGCCATTTTGGTAGAAAGGGTGTGGTGGCTTTGCCTGCTCCCAGCTGAACACTGGTGAGAGTGTCTTTGTCTCTCTTAGAAGTGTTCTTGAACTTCTCTGAAGATTCTTGACTACCACTAGAATTATTTCTAGAAGTTCAGTCTCTGTTTCAGAAATGAATTTGTTTTCACTCTGAATTCTCCATGACCATAATGTATATACTAAATACATCCAGTGCTACCAGTTAGTGGAAATGCTTAATCAAGACAAATATGAAGCCGGGCGTTGGCGGCACACGCCTTTAATCCCAGCACTTGGGAGGCAGAGGCAGGCGGATTTCTGAGTTCGAGGCCAGCCTGGTCTTCAGAGTGAGCTCCAGGACAGCCAGGACTACACAGAGAAACCCTGTCTCGAAAAACCAAAAAAAAAAAAAAAAAAAAAAAAAGACAAATATGAATAGTATAGACTTGGGAACCTTTATACTGTTTCTGTGGACAATATTTATCATTCTAAAAGTTAAAAATGGAAAAAAAAATAAGTATCTATTTTAAAATAAAACTAATAAGTCCAAAATATAATAATCATATAATACTCAAATAATTATATTTTTAAAAATCAAAGAGGAGAGTAACATTGTCCTATAACTTTGCAAACCTTCTTAAGGCTTAGGTTGACAGGGGACATCTAGATTCAGATAACTGACTCTGCTCTCACCCCTTCTGCGGTGTGTCTCTTCAGCTGAACTAGATGAAGACCACAGGAACCCACAGATATGTAGTCGGAACGTGGAAGGCTTCAAGAGTCGTTTCAGATAACTGTGAGTATTCTTTGTGCTGGGCTAAAACTCAGAACATGACTTGTTTCTTAAAGGTTAGTCACCATGCGGTATCTGAAACCCACCAGCGACTCTCCCCTTTAGTTAAGAACCTGTCAAACTTGCCCACTGAGTTAGAATAGAAGGTCACGATCTCAAGCACCTGGAGAATGTTGGTCATAGAATAACCAGACCTTCTGTATTAGTTATCTTCCTATTGCTGTGATAGGTGAGAAAAGGGCTTATTCAGCTAACCGATCCTGACCATAGTTCAACGCTGAGGGGAGACAAGGCAGAACTCAAGGCAGAAACCTAAGCAGAGGTCATGGAGCAGCAGTGCTTCCTGGCTCACTCCCCGCGGCTTCTTCAGCCTGTGTTTTCACACCATCCAGAACAACCTGCCCAGGGCTGGCACTAGCCACAATAGGCTGGGCCCTCCCAAATCAATTATTAATCAAGAGAATGCCCCACAGGCTTACCTATAGGCCAACCTGACAGAGACATTTTCTCAACTGAAGTTCCTCTTTCCAGATAACTCTAGCTTGTGTCTAATTGACAAACAAATCAAGTCACCTTCCAAATACCAACACATTTCTTACATGCTTTTAAGGTAGTGTTTATAAATCTCATTCTTATCAGAAAGCTGCATTTCATTTCATTTCAGCAAATTTAAGATTCCCAAAGTTCTTATTCACAGTGTTTTTATTGTTGGTGCCAGGGCTGCTGGCTGTTTCCTCAGAGTACCCAGCACCATTCACTCATTTCTTAAACATCCAAAGCCAAAGGCCCAAGGCTAAATCATAGTATTCCTCTCAGAGCATTCTTGAAGCAACATAGTGTAGGTCACAGAAAAAAATCCTAGCTCAACTCACAGTATAGCCCATAGAAGCATTCTTCGCCTTAAGACAACAAGCTGACCCACCCATAACTCCTGCATGTGGGAGGCTGAGGCAGGTGGATTGTCATGAGTTTGAGGCAGGCCTACACTCCATAGTGAGTTGCAAGCCAGCCTCCGCTATAGAATGAGACCCTGTCTGATAAAGACAACAGCAACCTCGGGATACAATAACGGTCCTCAGGAGGATTCTTTTTTTTTTTTTTTTTCCATGCAAATATGTTCTCATGGATCAACAGTTAATATCACCAAACTAATAAACTTCTGCTTTGGGATACTGGGAAGTGAACAGAGGGCCTGATGCAGGATGCACATGTGTATTGCCACTGACAATAGATCCTGGCTCATTAGGGACATATTTTGTTTTTACGACAAGTTTTTTAAATACCATCAGCATAAATGTCCACACAGTATTATAGCAAATAATGTCTCACATTATTGTGAAAATAATGTTGATTTCATAGATTCCCTGAAAGGTCTTAGGCCACAAGCTGCCTGGTATACATAACTGCACAAACATATGGGAGCCTAACACTGATAGAACCGAACCAGGAGAAATATCCCAGTTGGTCAATGGCTTGCTGTGTTAACCCCGAGGACCCAAGTTCAGATCTCCAGCACCCACATGAAACCTGGACATGGTATCCCTTACCTGTAATCCCAGAGCTAGGGAAGAGGAAAATGGAGGAACTGAAGCACTCTAGCCAGATAGTCCAAAGCCCAGTCAGTAAAGTAAGTGAAGAGTAAGAGAGGAAGCTATCCCATGTTCCCTACAACTCTTATCCTATCTCTCTCTCTCTCTCTCTCTCTCTCTCTCTCTCTCTCACACACACACACACACACACACACACATATACACAGAGTCACACTCAGATACACACACACACTCACACAGTCACACACACATGCACACAAACACAAGTGTGCACACACACACCTGAATCTATTCACATAATCCATGCTCTGGAAAAGCTTTTTCAGTAACCAGACTGAGACTAGAATACGAAAAATGCAGCCAAATGGATGATTCGTTGTCCTGGATTAATATCCACTATTGCCCAGTGCCAGGCCTGGCAACTCCAGATATTCCTCCTACCCTGTCTGTTCCCAAGTGGTTCCAATGCACAGCCATGGGAGTGGCGTGTAGTAGGAATTAATGTTCAAAAGATATTACATATTTGCCTGAAGCTGGCCCAATGGAGCTGTGTAGAATAAAAGGGGGAGGGGGCGTTCTGTGCTTTGATTTTACATCTTTTAAAAATTCAGTCAGAGGAAACTGAAAGAAATGAGCTTTCCCCCTTAGAATTAGGTCTAGCTTTGTGTAAGTGTTAAAAATCAGTATATTTTATTTAATCCCTGCATCTGGAACTGTCCTATGGGTAGGAAAAGAGAGGGGAATCCCAGGAACTGGCTCTGTTCAGGGACAGGCTAGGGAAGAAGAACTTCCTGCAGGCAAGCCTCCTACCTGCTTCGCATCATCACTGCAGGACCTGACTCCTCCTTGTACCGATAGGGGGCGGTACCTAACGAGCAGCTCTGTCCGCTGGCCATCAAGCAAGTGGGCCACAACCAGTGACTGCAACCGCGCCTAGTGGCTCCTGTACACCGGCTGCACATAAGCCAAGGACCCAGCAGAGGCTCACCCATTTCATGGAGTTTATATTTGCTTAAAAAAAAAAAAAAAAAAAAAAAAGGACACAGTGCTACTAGAATTCGTAGGCATCACCGTGTGCCGCCTCAGCGTCCAGTCAACACACATCTGCGGCCGCTCAGAGAGGCTGCAAAGGTAAAACGAGCTTCTTTCCTAATGGGAAGCACTGCCTGCCGAAGAGAATTTCCCTTAGGGGTGGATCTACCATACTTTAAAAGATCGTCCAGAAACCCTCTCAATCGCTTCACTAACTATGCATGGCCAATCTCTTTTCTCATAGCTGCCCGACTATGTTTAGTATCTAATTTTATGGCGGAGTCCCTGAGCTCTCCTGCAAAGCGAAATGTTGTGTAGTTGCTGATTCCTCCACAGTCAATCATTCTCTCATGGAAGGAGGCTTCTAAAGTCTCCGGAAGTGAACCAAACCAACAAGTCTTGAGGCTCGCAAGACAGCTCCACAAAGCTATCTAGGCAGTAGGTAATTGCCAGGGTGAAAGGCTTCCGACTGGCCTGGCTGCCCCGGAGGTCCTGTGGGGAGCTCTGGGGGTGGAGCTATCATGATCGTCACCCATGATGGTGATGTAGCTGTCTTTGAGTCCCACTTGCTGCTGTAAGTCACCCCTCCCCTTTCCCTCTTTTGTAACCCCAGTAAACACTGGGACTCACTAAGGTAAGCATAGATAGAATTGCCTCTTTGGTCTGTAATCAGGGCCCTAGCTGGGTGAGCAGAAATTTATTTCTGTTTCCCCAGATAATGGCACACAATATAATACTTTTCTATAGAAGTCTGAGTCTCCTGTGCTTTCGATAACTGAGTTGGGATTTTCTCTCATCTTGGTCACTAATTAGCCCACAAGCTTTCACCACTGAACTTGATTTTATAGTCCATGGAGAGTCCAGCAGAAAGCTTGGCATATAAAACATGCTGAACAGCAGTATTGATTGCGATAAATAGAAACCAAATGTGTCATGTGTGAGGGCGTAAGCCACCCAGTGTGTAGGAAATCAGAAAGCTGATCCTACCATTGCATACGCACAACACAAATTATTTGCCACCACAACTTAGTCTATAGTTAGAGCACGTTTTTGTAATGAGCTATGCTTCCTCGGTACATCTACGATGTGTGTTCTGGTCACTGAACTCTGTCAGCCTAGGCAGCAAGCTTAACTCCTTTATCCAGTGAGCCATCTCTCAGGCCTCTTACAGTTTCTTTTATGCGGGATGTATATGGCCATCACACGAATGTAAGCCCAACAGTGGTTCCTGTAGCATCAGCAACATCCCCCCAGATCTCTACCAAATCCTCTCCTTTCAACTATTTCTATCTAGGATGTACTATATGAGAGAAGAATAAACATATGAATATTTTTAAAGAGAAAAAGAAATGTCCATGACATTAGGGAAGCACATATTTGAACAGAAAAGGAAAGACTCATCCAGAGAGAATTAATGAATGGAAGATGATGTTTGCTAGATCTGGAAGGCACCATCCACCATGCTGGGTCTCAGACTGAATAAACAAGACAAAAGGGAAAGCACTCAAAACATCAGTACGCCCCTGTCTCTGCCTCCTGATCTAATAAGATGTTAGACAGCCTCCTGCCACCACACACAGGAGCTGGTCCTTGCACCGTGCCTTCCGAATACGGTAGACTGTATCTCCTAACCCGGGAGCCAAAATAAATCTTTCCTCCCTTAAAAAAGGAGATATTTCCATTATGCTAAATATTAAAGTAAAGCATTTCTAATCTCTCTAATGTTGTCTTATGCTACCAAAAGGTCCTAAGCACCAAGGCTGGTTTATTTACTTGTTCTAAAATAGATACATTTCTACTCAGCTGTGCTAATGCCTCTCTAAACAAATCTCTGCCTGTCCACATAAGCCTGACTCATATTCTTTCCTTGTCCTAGTGA
This sequence comes from Apodemus agrarius, assembly GCA_964023405.1. Lineage (NCBI taxonomy): Eukaryota > Metazoa > Chordata > Mammalia > Rodentia > Muridae > Apodemus > Apodemus agrarius. Next base: position 13,619,658 of record OZ030021.1, read on the forward strand.
GCCAAGAAACATGTTTATTCTCCACCACATCTACCTCTCTCTGGCAGGCTTATTTAGCAGAAGCAAACTTAGCTTAAATAGAGCAGCCGCACAAATCTGTTTTTCTTAACAAAGTCATCCTAGGTGTCAGCATTTCGAAGATGCTTTTGTTTGAGGGGTTTTTGACAATTTTGGAAATTCTAATTTACTAAATTCCATTTTAAGCATTTTCATTTTATCTAAACACCTACTGTTCTGTTAGAGTAAAAACCTCTAGAGCAGCCAAGTAAGCCCGTGGGCTTTTGACTAGCCTCCCACCCCTAGCATTTCAGTCCACCAGCGTTTGGCTTCCTACGCTTAGCACCTGAATTTCTTCTCCCTGAGAGAGCTTTCTAGCTACTTCATTGCAGGTTCAGAGTGGATCTAAGTAGCATCCTTCCTACCCACCAAAACAGAAGAAAGTTAATATGTGAACATCCCAGCTCTCTCTCTCTCTCTCTCTCTCTCTCTCTCTCTCTCTCTCTCTCTCTCTCCTGGAGGCTGAAAATAAACAATGCACTGTGTATATATAATATAAGTTCCTGAGGACCCTACCCTCACTCTTACTATGTCTAGATCCCAACAGCTCACAGGGCTAACTGGTGAGATAATGCACCTCTGTATGAACCCCAGTTCTCCTCCAGATGTTTGTTTCATCTGCCAAATTCCTTCTCCATACTCACATCTTTCTCCTAAGGGTGATGTAGGGAGGTTGGAAGATAGCAAGCCCTGAGAAGCAGATCCGGACTCTAGACCTAAAAGTGCAATTGTTAGGAAGAAGCAAACAACCAAGACTCTGGTGACCACAGCGCCACAGCTCCTTCCTTTCTTTGCCCCCAGATGCTGAGCCCACTGGGCCCCTCCGTGCAGTAGGTTGAAAGCACTGGGAATTCAGGAGCTTCTGCATGAATAACCCTCAACCCTTGGATGACACTGAAACGTGTTCTACCCTGGCTCCAAGAATTTCCCCGTTGGTACTAATCTCCAGTCCCCAATAATGACCTCATAAAACAGTTACTGTCCATCTTCTCCTGCCTCATTTCAATGTCTACTTCCCACTAAAACCCAGCCTCTGTCTTAGGGCCTTCTACTGGGGAGCATGCAAAATAATCAGATTGTCTTAGTTAACAATGTGTGCTAGTTAACAGTGTGGTTGATAAAGAACTAGGCAGTGCCATAGTATTGTGCAGAATCGAATCAGATGTCATTTAAACATTCATAAGATTTGGACCCTACTGGGTAAGAAAACTATGAAATTGTTTTAAAATAGATAAACTAGGAATTAAGAAAATAGTAAAGAAATAATTTTCATGTTGTCAGCTGGTAGAACGATGATAAGGAAGAAATGAATTTTGTATTAAAAGAATGTTTAAGACTTGAGTCGTCTGTAAGACTCTTTGTAAATAGAAAAGGGCCCATTCATGCTACAGAAGGCTCACACTACTGCAGGCGCTCAACGGTGCTTAAAAACATGCTACTCTATGAGTCAAATACGTAACTTGGATATACAAACTCTCTATGCAGTTTTAATAGGGCACACTTACCCTCTCCCCTTGGGTATAGATCTCCCCTTGCTGAGATTTGAATATGAAATGACTCCTATTGGTTCGTGGTGTGATGACTTGATCTCTAGCTGGTGTTGCTGTCCGGAAGACTGAGGAACCTGTACAAAGTGGGGCCTCCCTGTGAGAAATGAGCCCGTGGTGACAGGCCTTGAGATTTTATGTCCTGTCCTCTTGCCAACTGTGGACACAGTATAACCAGTCACCTCTGCCACCATCTGAGGTGCTGGTAGACCACATACGAGTCCATGTTGAAGGGCTGAGGAGACGAGAGACTGGTGCTTACGGATAATGGCAGACACCGGAAGGATCAAGCTACAATGCTGGCTGGCTTCCTCAGCCCTTAGATTTTGTCCCATCTTGGTCCAGGCATATTAGATGATGCCATTATCATCAGAGGCATCCTTCCCCACCCCCTCCCTCATGACGTTTATCTCTGGGAATGCCCTCGCAAGCCATTTTATCAAGTATTTTATACAGGAAATGGAGAAAAGTTACTAATGCAACCCCCTTTTCCTCTACCCAAAGAAATTTCAATTTGAGAAATAGCACGAAAATGTAAATACATGTTCCTTCTGTATTGCATGATAGAAAATATACCCAAGTTGGAATTGAGAGTAATAATCAAGGGACTAATGGATCTGTTTGATAAATCTTGTGACTCAATATTAAATGTGAAATTGAGCAATTCCTTCAGGTTTGTTATCTTAAAAGAAAATGCATAAACAATTTAAACAATTTTTAATTCACAAATAATAACATGACCTTAAGAAAAACTAGGATTTACATACTTAGTGCTTATAACAGATTCCAAGAATGATGTAAATGTGTATGAAGGTGCCATTTGCTCAAATAAGGTACTTTAAATTTTCTTATATAGTACATTTATATTTGCCCTCATATTAATTTTTTAATATTCTAGATATGTAAACCAAACAATTAGATTTTATGTCTGAATACTAAGCTCATGGAAAAATTAGAGCTTAGATTTGCAGCATTAATACAATTACTTTAAAAAAATGAGAACAATGGTAAGTAGCCTTATGGAAAATGTGGGTTTTAAGGGCAACTAAAAGACTCATCCTTAATTAGCCTGGGATACAGAGAGTCCATGCTTGTACCTACTTTGACTGTCATGCCTTCTGGGGGACAATCTCATCACCGACAATTGTCTTGGACTGCCAGTTCTCATGGGTGTGTATTTTGAATCCCTCAAAGATGTATCTGGGTCATTCATTGTCTGTATGCCTTGTCTGACTCATTGGGAAATCACTTTCCTGTTTGTCCTGTAAGGGTAACGCCCCTCAGAGATATGAGATGAACCCTGCTGCATGTAATTTTGTGTTACCCGCCTTTGCTCCAGAAGGTGCCACCCTACCAGCCCCCACCCAGCTTCCCTTGAATCCACAGATAAAAGACACACACAGTTATTCATTTTCAACCTGCCTTCTTGGCGCAATTGCTAGACATTACTATCTCCTGCCTGGAGAACCTGCCCTTATCATAACTCTTAACTCTCCCTTCTCCCACCTGCCCTTAGTTGGTCAGTTATATCTAGTCCCTGGTAAACATCTCTGACTACCTGCTTATAGGAGTGGCCACAGCCCACCTCTTCTCCTGAGGTCTCACATGCTCGCTCGCTTCTCTCTCCAAAGCATCATGGGGAACTCCCTTCTCTCCTTCCTTGCATCTCCCTTTTCCTCCAGGGACCCAGAAGTCCCATCTGTAACTTCAGCCCAGCAATTAGCCCATGGCTTTCTTTACTGACAGACCAAGAACCAATTGGGGAACAGGACTTCTATAGCCCAGAATCTACAGAACCCAGTTGGACTTTGCAACTCTCTGCTCTACAGCTGCAAGATATAGTGTTACTAAACTTCAGTGATTAAGTTGAGATTGAAATAGTGAGACACACTTCTGTGTCTGCAAAAGCATTTCCAGAGATAAACGTCATGAGGGAGGGGCTGGGGAAGGATGTCCCTGAACATAGAGGCATTATCCAATATCTCAGCCCCTGTGTCCGCCAAGGGCATCAGTTTCTCACCTCCTCACCTTTTCTGTATGGGCTTGCACAGCATCTGTCCCTGGAGAGTCCAGGTGTAAAACCTCAAGCCTTTAAGCTGCTGTCATTGGCTTTAAGCTGGTGTCATTGGTCCCTCTTGGCTCTGCGTCTTCCAGCTCCTTGAGCTGAGTATTCATGGAGCCTGTGGCTCTCCAACCTGCAGCCAGCCATTGAGGACTACCCAACCTCTAATCATGTAAGTCAACCCAACAAACTATTTATGAGTGTGTGTGTGTGTGTGTGTGTGTGTGTGTGTGTGTGTGTACATGTATATTATTGGCCTTTCTTCTAGAGAGTCTTGGACTAATACAGCTATGCTGAGGGTCTTCTCTGTATCTCACCACACAGACTTTATAGCAGGAAAAACATTTCATATCTTCATTGCTTGTCTCCCTGTCCCCAAACGCAGACTATCATCTCTCCACCTCTCTGTTACCCCAATTGACTAAATCTTCACAACTGTAAGCAGTGAAATATCGATAGCTTTAAATGAGTAAAGTGACTTGATGCTTAGTATCTGGGGTGAATACAGGGATTTTTCATTTATTTTTGCTTACTTTACTTACCTAAGACATTTTGTAACTTCATGAGATGAGCCTTTGTTTCTGTGACTCTTCTGGCTGACCGCAGTGCCTTACCAAGCTGTGGAATAAAGCACGGCCCGGCAGCTAGCCCGTTCCCTAGTCACACTGGGTAGTTATATTTAATTCGCATAAATAGGTTTCTAAAAAAAAAATGAATAAAATGCCCAAACTTTTAAAAGTTGTTATACTGTTGACAGCAATAAGCCAGTAAGAAGTTTAAAAACAAATATATTCCATCTATCTAGTTCATTGACACTCTTATGTTAATCAAAACACCACCAGCCAATTGGTTTTTCTGCTACATGGGATGCTAGAGTGCCCCCCCCCTTTGTAGGTTTAGCTGGATTAGAACATTCAAGGTATCTGTTTCTATGTCTACTGTTTAGGGGGTGCTTGGGAGATGGTGTTCAATATGGAAATTGGAGAAAGTGACTCCCCAACATATTACAGATGTAACAAAATGATTACCAATTGCTTTCCTATTCTAGACATTAATTGAAGTATTTATTATGCCACAATAGCCAAAATAGAAAATTTTTTAGGTTTTGTGAGTTTGCTATGATCAGGAGAAACATAAACTATAACTTTAAATAGTTACAAATACTCTGGAGAATGATATATAATATATAGCATAAATAACAGACACTACAAAATGAGTGTGTCATGTGTAAAGAATGCTTCTTGAATTCATGAATGCATGATTATTTGTTTTTAAGTCTTTTTTCAGAAAAAAAGCACTATTACCAAATTAAATAAAAATAAGGAAAAGGGAAGATAGCCCAGTGGTTTGGAGCACGTGCTGCTCTTGGAAAGGACCCAAGTTTGGTTCCCAGCATCCAGAGCGGCTCACAATTGCATGTAACTTCAGTTCCAGGAGACCTGATGCCCTCCTCTGACCTCTGAAGAACCTTCACTCACAAGGCACACATACATATGTGCATAAACATCATAAAAATATAATTTAAAGACTAGGAAAAATATTTCACATTAACGTCTTCATTCAAGTAAACACATTAAGCAACATGTCTCAAAATGAAGTCTCTATAAACATAACAGTTCTTTTTAATTCACTGACTTGAGAATTGAAATTGACAATAGCTATTGGAAAGGACAGATCTTATTTCAGATGCTGGTTGAGTTTGTTGACACACACACAAAAAAAAAACCACATAAATCTTTGAAACTAATTTTACACATTATTATTTTTTTATAATTTTGACATGACAAAATAATATAATAGACATAGTTGACCAATTTTCATCAATGTAACATAGTCTTAATCATTTTAAAACCTAACTTAATCTAATAAATTATAATAGCACTGAAGACCTTGGTTTTCATGGACTGGAGAGCCAGATCAATGGTAGAGCATTTGTCTAACAAGCTCCTAGGTACAATCAGTCCCCAGTACTGCAAAAGAGAGAGACAGACACAGAGAGACTTTAGTTCTTGAGATAGTACACCATTGAATTACTTATAATATAGTGTGTGCTGTCCGGAAATAAATGGGGCCTTTATAAATTAAGGAATCACAGTACCCTTAGTCCACCAATGCTCATTTTCTTTTAGATTTATTTATTATATGTAAGTACACTGTAGCTGTCTCCAGACACACCAGAGGAAGGTGTCAGATTTCATTACAGGTGGTTGTGAGCCACCATGTGGTTGCTGGGATTTGAACTCAGGACCTCTGGAAGAATAGTTGGTGCTCTTACCCGCTGAGCCATCTCACCAGCCCCACCAATGCTCATTTTTAGTGGAAGGAATATATGTGTGAGCAAAAAGGCTGTCATGAATCAGTCATAGACATAACCTTAAACCAGGGTCAAAGACTCCAAAGCTGCGTTGAGTCTTTGTTAATGACACTTGTCCTAAATTCACACTACAAAACTTCATTTGTCAGCAGTTCTATTCTAGTCCCATCTCCACTACTAACTACTCTTTGACCGTAGACAAATCTCCTGAATACAAAAGGACCATGGTAGCCTGTCTAACTCATGAATATCATGCGAATCAGCTTGAGGGCTTTAATATTAGGTATGTATCTAGTCAACGTATGTATTGTCATTATTAATACTTTTTTATTTATGTTTATGTATATGAGTACACTGTTGCTCTCTTCAGACACACCAGAAGAGGGCACTGGATCCCATTACAGATGTTTGTGAGCCACCATGTGGTTGCTGGGAATCAAACTCCAGACTGCTAGAAGAGCAATCAGTGTTCTTAATTGCCAAGCCCTCTCTCCAGCCCTATCCCTCTTAAATACCTTTTATTGTCATTATTAAATATTTATGTATAAAAGAACTAGAAATGATACTAGTAGGAGAGCTGATTTTGGAATCATTTAAATTCAAAGTAATGCAAAACCATAGAGGCCCAGGAAAAGAAAATAGATATTAAAAGTACTACCACCTCTAAGCTAGCTCAAGCACTATTTTTATAAGGACACTATGAAAGATCCTGCCATGAAATTAAGACAATGACATTGTCATTGACATGTCAAGATGATTGGCATTGGATGACATATCAATTGCAAGGGTTTCTAGATGTAAAAAGTTCTTGTTATAGGAACGATGCATATGCTAATTATATTCAAATCATAGTAATAAAATATATATTTTAAAAAACTAGGAAATACTTGACATTTGCAGAAGTGTGGCAGCAAATAACAAAAAAGTAGATACGCCGAAAAGAAGTTTGAAACTCAGGATGCATGGCAGAAGAGTCGATGGGAAAAAGACAAGAGCTGGGCGATGGGGAAGAGGGCGGTGAAACTCCTTCTCTGCCTAGAACATGGTCTCTGTACCCCTGGATTCGCAGTATCTGTGGCTAGCTGTACAAGAGCCTGTCAACATTCTAGCATGGGTAACGGAGGGGCTCCTTAGACATGAGGAGCTCAGGCACTTAATGGCTGTTGGAGCAGAAGGGTATTTTTTTTTTTTCTTACATGATGTAGCCACTGGCACAGTGTTATTTACTCCACACCTATGCTCATGCAGGCAAATCTAATTAAATGCAGTGGTGCACGCACAAGGAAAAAAAAACAGGAAAGTAGGAGGGCAACTTGGTGGGAAGATAAAGGGGTCCAGAATCAACAGGAAGGGGCCAAGAGAGGGTAATGGAGGAGATGCCATCTGAATACAATATTCATGAGAAGAATAAAAAAAGTATGTATGAAATTGTCAAGAAGCAGAGAGGAAAGAAAAAGGAGTTTGCGTAACTGAACATCTAGCTGTTAGAGTTGGCTTTTAGGTGTCATGCCTGCCCTGACTGCATGTCACTACCACCTAGTCCCCACACCAGTTACATTTCTACTCCACAGGGGACTTTTCATGTAGCATTCCAAGCAGGAATGCAAAACTCATCTCCCAACCAAGTACGACACAGTTGCCTCATGGAGGTGACACAAAGGTCTCTGTGCTCACGGACATGCTCTGGGGGAATCTGGAATGTTAAACACACAAGGTTGGTCCCTCAGGGGGGAAATGCAGACGAAGGCTGGAGGGTATGTGCTTCCTAGCCTGGTGACCTTTGCACAAGCTGTGTGGCCAAAGGCTGCTGTCACTGAATCCCCCTCAGACCTATCTCAAATACTGTTTCTCTTAGTCAATCTATAGAACCTATGTTTATGGAAGTTCTCATATATATGTAAAGAATTTCAATGCAGTTATATCTAATCTGTATTTAGCTACTTTGTTCCTTGAAGAGATTTAGGTATGCATGTGTGGTTGTGTTAATCAACACAAGAATAGTTTTCACCAGATTATAGCGTGTCTAGATATGTTTAAAATAAATGACTCCATGTCAAACTCCTAATAGTTTGACCCCACATTGGCCACTGAGTCACAGAGCACAAAATGTCTTCTTGGCTCCCTCTGCTAGTTGCCTTTCTGACCATATACATCACAGAGACTCCTGTGGTCTCCGCTCACCTGAATTGTAACTGTTAGTAAGAAAATGAACAATATGTAGAAAAAGCACACGGACCACTGAGAGAACTGGGAAGGGTGGTTGAGAGAGACTACGAGCAGAATTAAAAGAAAGGGAAACGGAGTGCTTGAACCCTGTGAGGCTTAACCTTTCTTTCTTCCTTCTTTCCTTTCTTTCTTTCTTTATTAGTTTTTATTTTAAAATGTTATGCACTCTATTTTGATCATATTGTTTCCCCTCCCTCAATCCCTCCTAGATCTTCCCCACCTGTCTATGCATGCAACTTTATGTTCTTTCTGTCTTCCTCTCTCTCTAAAAAAGCAAATAACAAAACAGGGAAAATAAACAATCAAAAATAAAGAAATAAAAAAGTAAAAAGACTCAAAACAGATAAATGAAAGACCAAAACAAAACAGAAAGTGCACAAAAGGAAGGAAGGAAGGAAGAAAGGAAGGAAGGAAGGAAGGAAGGAAGGGAGGGAGGGAGGGAGGGAGGGAGGGAAGGGAGGGAGGGAGGAAGGAAGGAAGGAAGGAAGGAAGGAAGGAAGGAAGGAAGGAAGCTAGCTTCGGGCTCTCTCCAGAGCTCCATTATCTGGCTGCTGCTCTGCTGGCCTCCATCAATCCTGCCAAACAAGGAACATCCAGGCCAGCAGAACAAAGAACTAGCAGGTTCCTCCCCATCCCCCCCCCATTCCCTGCCCATCCCCCAGGACGACCCAGCTGCCCTGAGAGCTGAGGTCTCTCCCTGGAGCTCCATCATCTGGCCACTGCTCTGTGAGCCTCCATCAAGCCTACCAAACAAGAAACATCCAGGCCTGCTACACTAAGAATATCCAGTCCAAGACTGCCCACCAGAGACTTGCTGCACAGGAAACGTTTATATTAGTCCCGCCTTCCTGAAATCCAAGACACCAGGAACACCCAGGGACAACCAGATGGCTAATGGCCCCAGTAAGAACACAAACAACAAGAGTCAGAGCAACATGGGGACCAAGCCTGCTCAGTCAGTCAACAGGTTTTCCAGTGCAGGAGTGAGAATTGAAAAGAAAGAAACAATAAGACAAAACCGCAGTATGACCCCAGTCAATTCTGAGACTGAAGGGCGGGTTTAATAATTTTCCACCTCCTTTTATACCAGTTTAATTACATGTAGGAATCAAGGTCAAAAGTAGTACAAAGAGGAACAAATAAGACAATGAACACAAAATTGTCCAAGGGTGTGTAAGGATGACCAAAATACCTGAGTCTACTTCCTAGTCCAAGCCTAGAATCTTGCCTGAAGATTGTTTCTCTCATTCTACCCTAAGATAAAAATTCCTGCCTTAATCTATTATTTCCTATTATGCCTCAATGTCAAATTCCTGCTTGAAGCCCTTGTCCTTGGCCAATGTCAAGTTCCTGTCAGGCAGCACAGTACCCCAATAAGGCTCTCCACAACATATCATCTTCAGAGCAGAGATGTCCCACTGCAGCAAGCTTTGAATACCTTACGCAACTGAAGCACAAGAAAATAATAATAGATGCCTTTAAATGAGAAATGAATAAATCCCTCAAAGAAATACAAGAAAATACAACCAAACAAGTAGATGCCTTTAAAGAAGAAACTAATAAATCCCTTAAATAAATACAGGAAAATATAATTAAACAGGTAAAAGAAATGAATAAAACTGTTCAAGATCTGAAAATGGAAATAGAAGCAATAAACACACACACATACACACACACACACACACACACACACACACACAATCTGAGGGAATCCTGGAGATGGAAAACCTAGGAAAGAGAACAGGAACAACACACACGAGTATCACCAACAAAATACAAGAGATGAAAGAGAAAACCTCAGGAGTAGAAGATAAGATAGAAGAAACTAATATATCAGTCAAAGAAAATGTAAATCTAAAAAAAATTCTGATACAAAACATTCAGAAAATCTTGGATACCATAAAGAGACCTAACCTAAGAATAATAGGAGTATGAAAAAGTGAAGAGTCCCATCTCCAAGGACCAGAATATATTTTCAACAAAAATCATAGAAAAAATTTCTCCCAATGTAAAGAAAGAGATGCCTATAAACATGCAAGAGGCTTACAGAACATCAATCAAATTGGACCAGGAAATAAAATCCTTTTGCCACATAATAATCAAAACACAAAATCTTCAGAATGAAAGGGAAGCTTAAGGGTTCTTTGGGAAATTGATTGGATGGTGTTTTGCTGGGGCAAACACATGTAGGAACGTTTCACTGAAGCAGACACAGGAGAGAGGGTGTTCTGCTAAAGGAAGCACGTGAAAGGACAAGTGATGACGGGTTCCTTGCTAACGACACTCACGTATTGGTCTACCTTACATTGCTTAGCTGAGCTGCATTTTGGGGACGCCATAGAGAGAAACGCACCAAAAAAGCTTCTGGTGGTGTGCAGCAGTTTCTGGCTGCTTCCAAGGCTGATTGGATGCATGTGCTGAGGCAAGGCGTGTGGAGGACACGGGATGTTCGGAGGGGATAAATAGGACTCCATGGCGTGACGGAGACAGGGCTTGGCTTGCTGGTGCAGCTAGCTGCGCAACACTTGTGGGTCGGGTTAGCGAGTGCAGACGCGGCCTAGCAGAAACAACCAGGCTTCAGCCTTAGCTAGAGTCAGCAGGAGGGACCAGGAGGAACCCCAGGAGAAGGTCTTGTTTGTGCCTCTCTCAGAGAAGCGAAGATCAGTGAAGGCAAGAGCGCCGCAAGCCTGCTGACCTGTGTGCTGAACCGCTGGTTTCCAGACAGCACAGAAGGGAGATGCTCCAAAGAACCGTTCTAAACAGGTCCACTTCCCCTGTATCCTTTCTTTCCCACTATCTCTGGTGAGTTGTGGGTTAGAAGGAAGGTTAAAGTGTTTAAGAACCACCATTAAAAATAAGGTTTGAGCCGGGCGGTGGTGGCGCACGCCTTTAATCCCAGCACTTGGGAGGCAGAGGCAGGCGGATTTCTGAGTTCGAGGCCAGCCTGGTCTACAGAGTGAGTTCCAGGACAGCCAGGGCTACATAGAGAAACCCTGTCTCGAAAAACCAAAAAAAAAAAAAATAATAATAAGGTTTGAGCCGGGCGTGGTGGCGCATGCCTTTAATCCCAGCACTTGGGAGGCAGAGGCAGGTGGATTTCTGAGTTCGAGGCCAGCCTGGTCTACAGAGTAAGTTCCAGGACAGCCAGGGCTACACAGAGAAACTCTGTCTCAAAAAAACAAAAAATAAAAAATAAATAAAGTTACAACAGAAGAAAGAAAGAATATTAAAAGCTGCGAGGGAAAAGGGCCAGGTAACATAAAAGGTAGACCTATCAGAAATACACCAACTTCTCAACAGAGATTCTAAAAGCTAAGAGGGCCTGGACCGATGTCTTACAGCCTCTGAGAAACCACAGATGCCAATCTGCATTACTATATCCAGCAAAATTCTCAATCACCATAGATGGAGAAAATAAGTTATTCCCATATGAAACCAAATTTAAACAATATCTATTCACAATTCCAGCCCTATAGAAAATACTTGAAGGAAAACTCCAACCCAAAGAGAAAAAAAAACACAAGAAAACACAGGAAATGACTAATTCTACACCAGTGAAAACCACACACATACACACACAATCACCACCAGCATTAAAAATAACAGGAATTCACAATCGCTGGTCATTAATGACTCTCAACATCAATGAACTCACATCTCCAATAAAAAGACATAAGCTGACAGAATGAATACAAAAACAGGATTCATCACTCTGCATTCTGCTGCCTACAAGAAACACACCTCAGCAATGAAGGTAAGCATTACCTCACAGTGACGGGATAAAAAGCTTTACAAGCAAACAGATCCAAGAGGAAAGCTGGAGTAGCCATTATAATATCTTACAAAATAGACTGACAACCAAAATTAATCAAAAAAGATGGGGAAGGATACTTCACACTTATCTACCAAAATGACATAACAATTCTGAACATGTATGCCCCAAAGGCAAGGGCACCCACATTCATAAAAGAAACAAACCAATAGCTCAGGCACTAAGATCAACAATTATTAAATAGGACCTCATGAAACTGAAAAGCTTTTGCAAGATTGAGGACACCATCAGTAGGACAAAATGGTAACCTACAGAATGGGAAAAGATCTTCCCAAACCCTACATCCAACAGAGGATTAATATCCAAAATATATAAAGAACTCAAAAAGTTAGACACCAATAAACCAAATAGCTTAATTTTAAAATGCTGTAGAGAGCTAAACAAAGAAGTCTCAACGGAGGAACTTTGAATGGCCAAGAAGCACTTAAAGAAATGTTCACCATCCTTAGGCATCAGAAAAATGCAAATCAAAATGACTCTGAGATTCCAACTTACACCTGTCAGAATAGTACATGCTGGCAAGGATGTAGAATAAGAGGAACACTCCCCCGCTGCTTGTGGGAGTGCAAACTTGTATATCCATTTTGGAAATCAATTTCGAAGTGTCTCAGAAAATTGGGAATAATTCTACCTTAAGACTCAGCTATACCACACCTGGGAATACACAAAAGATGCCCTACTCTACCACAGGAACACTTGCTCAACTATGTTCATAGCAGCTTTATTCAAAAGAGCCAGAAACTGAAAACTGCCTAGATGTTCCTCAACTGAAGAATGGATAAATAAAATATGGCACATGTATACAATGGAATACTATTCAGCTATTCAAAACAAAGATATGATGAAATTTGGAAGCAAATGGTTAGAACTTGAGAGTATCATACTGAGCGAGGCAACACAGACCCAGAAAGACACATATGGTTTATACTCACTTATAAGTGGACATTAGTCCTAAAGTGCAGGATAACAATGATTTAATCCACAGACCCAAAGAAACTGGGTAATAAGGAGGGCCCGAGTGAGGATGTGTGCATTTCAATCAAGGGGAAATAAAATCCTCATCAGAGGTTCATGGAGAGAGGGAACTGGGTGGGGGAGTGAGGTAAAGGGGGGATGAGGGTATCGATCAGATGTTGGGGGAGGAAGCCTGAGATGGTGGGTGACTCCCAAGAACAGCATTTTCTGAAACACAACATGATACACATATGAACTCCCAGAGACTGTGCACAGCATGTGCTGTGACCTGTTGTAAAGGAGGTAAAATATTCCATCCTTCAGGAAAGCTCATTGAAGCTTAGAAAGTCAACAACTCCGTGCCTTCAGGAAGACCTTCCAACTGACCAGATTCGCTACAAAGGGGACTCCACCCTCTCCTCCTCCTCCTCCTCCTCCTCCTCCTCCTCCTCCTCCTCCTCCTCCTCCTCTTCTTCTTCTTCTTCTTCTTCTTCTTCTTCTTCTTCTTCTTCTTCTTCTTCTTCTTCTCTCTCTCTTTCTCTCTCTCTCTCTCTCTCTCTCTCTCTCTCTCTCTCTTTCTCTCTCTCTCTCTGATATACCTACATCCAAAATCCAACAAAAACCTCAGGTTAAAAACTGGAAAGCATGAAATACTGCATAGAAATTCCAGCAATCCAGGAATGTTACCACTCTAAAATACTTTCTTCAGTCTCATTTATCTAGTTACTTATTTCTTTATGCCTAGAATATAGAGGAAGTTATTTTGCCCAAATTGTATCATGCCAGATGCACAAGGTTCAAACCTTCTGAATCTTGTTTATGTCCCTATATAGTAATCTGTCTGTAAATATCAGCATGGTTTTTAGGAGCTGTCACATAAGAGATGATACTGCTGAACTACAATCTGCCTAACTGTTGACTGTGTCTGGGAGTTTTGATGGCTTCTCTCTAACTTTTAAATGCACTGCCCTCTCTTGGGGTTGGAGAAGCCAAGTAGGCACTGTGTCTATAATCTGAAGTCTCTAGAGGTCAGGTCACATATGTTGTACTTGGTCTCGCCTGTGCAGGCTGAAGCTCATTATTATTAAACTACATGTTGCCAACTTGGCCTTTACCCAGAATAAGTCTGACCTGACTTCAAAACTAACACTAAACCATGAAGATGCACACTCAGAAGGTACATCTTTGTGACAGTGATGCCCCCTCTGAGTGACTGTTGTGTTGTGGCATGACCAAAATCTCTAACCTGAGAAGAAAGAAAATCAGCATACGCAATAAGGAGTTCCAAATGAGCCTTTGGGGAATCTCAATAGAAACATATTCTGTGCTGAAGCCACTTGTTTCCCGTCCTAATTAGGAGACGCAATTGCATGTGCACTCATAAGCAATGCACAGAATAGACAGTCTGAAGGACAGGAAACACATGGCGGAGAGGCAATCAGGTTGGTGTGCCTCTAAAGCCACCTGCTTGGGAATGTCAGGCAAGACTCCCCCCACCACAAGGCTTGCTCTCCAGCCTTTGTTCTTATTTGAGGGAGCTCAGCCAAATCCCCAGAGCCATATGTAGCCTCTGGATTTCCCAGAAGGCCAGGGGGCATTGTTTCTAATTACTTGACTCAGACTTAGAGGGAGATAAACAATTTTTAAATGGTAATGGTAAAGGCAACACTTCATCTGAGGGTGTGGCTTAGTGTACTATTTAAGCAGTGCTTTAAGTGGAGCATGAGTTTCCCTGGGATAGTCATGGTTTCCAGAAGCTTCCTTCAAGACTGTCAGTTCGGGTATTCTAATATGTGCTACATTTTTTTTTCTCTTATCACTTACGTTCCATAGTCTAAATAAAACTGTTACTTAGTCATTCTGAATTATACTTTGGGGGGTTCATCTTAATCTTCCTACCTCAGTGCTACAGTAGGCACACAGTACTGCATCTGTGGTCTCCAATGGGTTCATTAGCTGAAACAAATAAAGTAAGTTTGTATTTTTAAGAACTCTCTCGTAGAAGTTGGCAAGGTGGTTCAGCTGGCAAAGTGCTTGTCGTGTGATCCCGGAACCTGAGTTCCATTTCTGAAGCCACGTAAAGACGGAAGGCGAGGGCCAACTCCATAACGTTGGCCTCTGGCTTCACCAGGAACACCGCAACACATACCAATCCATACCCACACAGCACACACACACACACCAATGATAACTTTTTTAAATTGAAAGAAAATTACTATTTTAAAGGTACTAATAAGAGAAGACAAGTAGTAGAAGAAAGAGAAGCAGTAGAAAGGGAGAAAGAAGAGAGGATAATGAAATCTATACATTACAAAAGTAGAGTGGGTGGGGCAGGAACTGTGGGGGCAAGAGGAAGGGAACCAGTAAACGAGTCCTTTGCACCATCAACCCCTCACACTTCTGGTGGTTACGTTTGGTGGTGGGAAGAGGTTCTGTGCATCAAGAAGATGACTGCTGTGTGTCCTACAACCTAAGTCAGCTCAGCACTATTTGAAGGTAGCGTATCAGGTCCCACAGGTTAAGGGCGGAGTCTCAGAAGACTATCTCCTGGTCTATCTCAGATCCAACTGCAAATGAGAGCAAGTCTAATGATCTGTATAGAAGAAATGTCACAATGAGGCCATTCCTTTATACGCTAACCAAAAACTACTTTTAAAATATGTGAGCAATGGTAGCTTGAAAACTTGGTGGCATACAAATGTCATGTGTCTGTGTATATCTAATAAGCCTACACAAAAATTACTTATAATAAGCTTATACTAAGGTCATTTTCATAAGTAAATGTAACTGTTAAGTTATAAAATAACGAAACGCATCAAAGAAGATTTGGATAGAAAATGCATAGGATGCCCTCTCTCCCTGGGATGATGTCCAAGAGCCATGTTGTAGGCTAAAATAACATGCCTGTCCATGGCCTGTGCCGTGGTCTATGTCCATGTTCATGTCTGTGGGCCAGGCTGCCCCTGGGGACCAATACTATTGGGAGTGCCCCGCACTGCCCCCGAGACTGTAGTGGTAACCAGATCAGGGCTGCTGTTGAGGGTCAAGTCTGGTCCATGGCCTCAAAGTGTCTGGGTCTGTGTTGATGGTCATGGCCTGAGCCACCACTGAGGGCCATACGGATGCCTGTGGTCTGTGCTGCAACCTGAATCCATGCTGATGCCCAAAGGCAGTGCTGTTGCTGGGTACCTCACGATGTGGGTGACCTGCCCTGCCACTTGGGCCCGTGGTGACGTCCTGGCCTGCCTGTGCTGCCTCTGAGGGCCATGCCTGGATCTGTGGTCTTATTCTAGCCGGATCTGTGTTGATATTTGTGGCCTATGTCGCCACGGAATGCCAGTTGGAGGTCTGTGGTCTATGCTGCTGCTGGAAGCCACATTGATGTCTGTGATCCCAGCTACATCGGAGACCCTTGACCTGATCCTTGGCTCTACTACAACCAGGAGCCCTGTTCGTGATCTTGCTAGGGCCAGAAACCGTGTGGAAGTCCATAAGCCACGCTCCTGTGATGCATAAGGAGAAAATTAGCTACTTCCATGGTGATATCAATAACCGCAGATGCACAGTTGAGAAAGAGGAAGACATCTGTAGCAACCCGTACCTCCACCACCCCCCAACCCCAAAATAGTAACAGCATAGACAGGAAGCCATCAAAGAGAACTCCTTAAAACTAAGATAGGATACTGGGGTGTCATCCTCCACAGTAGACTACTTCCAGGAGCAATGCGGGAGGGGAGGAACTCAGTTCTATTTAGGGAGCAGGCTGTGTACCAGTGAGTACACAGACAAAACAAATTGGACAGTTCCCATCTCCCCCACCGCCGGGGAGAGTTATTAAGCGATTGGGGGTTGGGACATGAAAGAACTAGGAATCAAATGTGATAGGGGTAAATGATATGGAATCCCCAAAGGAATCAATAAAAATATTATGTTGGGGGGGGGAGGCATAGAAAGGAAAATAATCCAAATCGAGACATTTATGTCCCTTTTCTATGGATTCGTCTGTTTATTCAAAAGTACTTATTTGACATCCGTCACACTCAGACTGAGCTCTGCTCTCTATGATGGAGCAGGGATCACAATCACAGAAATCCTTGTCCCTGGCAACCTTGCATTCCAGTGGAGTCACGTGAGGCTCAATGAAATAAACTCCAATAAGGGAAAACTGCGTGAGGTAGTAAATGACACTGGCCCCACACACAACTTAAGAAATATCTTTTTTTTTAAAGATTTACTTTATGTGCATTGGTGTTTTTACTTGCATGTAAGTTGTGTGAGGATACCAGATCCCCTGGAACTGGAGTTACAGACAGCTGTGAGCTGCCGTGTGGGTCCTGGGAATTGAACCTGGGTCCTCTGGAAGCGTAACCAGTGCTCTTAACCACTGGGCCATCCTCTAGCTTGAAATCCCAAATTTTAAATAGCTATGTTTCTTATTACTTAATCACAAAACTGTGTAAGTGGTTAAAAGTGGGATGGTATGAAACCTGAAGAACTCATCGGCAAGTTTCCTGCCTGCTGGTGGGGCCTAGTTAGCGGGAGGCGATGCAGGACCACAAGCCCTTCTCCTCCCGTACAGCCAACGCCCTCACACCTAGCCAGCAAAGTTCAAGAGTGGGAATTTCTCACGTAAATCCCCAACGCTTCTTTTTCTCGATCCTGGGGAATATGTCATTGAAAGTCCTGGTTTCTGTTCAGTTCCTAAACCATCCTCTAAGGAGTCAAAGTCAGTCCTTACCCACTTGGAAACACCATCAGGTCTCAGCACTAACTGCATCCTAGAAGACCCCTTCCCACTTCAGACCTCAACCTCAAATCCAGGCCTCCAAACTGTCTGAACGACCATTACGAATTTGGAAAGTGAGTTCCCACCATTTCTTCCCTGGGTTTGACTATTTTCTAAAATGGCTAACGAAGTTTAGAAAAAAAAGAGTTTCCTTACAGTTACCAGATCACTGCAAAGGCTACAGGGGAAAAGTCAGACAGATGGGCACAGAACAAAGACCAGAGGGAGGGACTGACGG
Organism: Apodemus agrarius; assembly: GCA_964023405.1. Lineage (NCBI taxonomy): Eukaryota > Metazoa > Chordata > Mammalia > Rodentia > Muridae > Apodemus > Apodemus agrarius. The sequence goes on from OZ030021.1 coordinate 13,637,674, forward strand.
TCCCCTGCTCTCCCTGTCTCGGCTACCATCTCAGCATTCCCATCCACTCAGGTATCTTTACGGAAGCTCCATAAAAAAAGACAGAAACGTTTATGAACTCAAGTCCCTAACCCTTCTCTCGCTCCTGAAGATAGGGATGTCACTGAAAGTCACCATTTACATTCATGGCTTGGTCTTTCTTTTCACCTGTGTCATCCAGGAGGCCACCTCACTGGAACAAGAGACGCTCCTGTCTTCCAAGGGATAGAAGCTCTGTTAATCAGTGTGTGTCAAAGAGTGACTATTGGAACAAGTCCAATCACTGGGGAATTAGGAGGGTTTTAGGGGCTCTCTGCTGGGAGGCACAGGTAGAGAGAGACCAGAGAGACATTTGCGATCATATCAAGTCAGGAACAGGGGAAAGTGCCTTAGTGTGGTGCCTTAGGGTTTCCATTGCTATGGAGATATACCATGACCGAGGCAACTCTTGTGAAGGACAGCGTTTAATTTAATTTGGCACCGGCTTATGGTTTCAGAGGTTTAGTTCATTATCATCACAGTAGGAAGCATAGCGGCTTGCAGACAGTCATGCAGCTGGAGGAGACAGAGTTCTACATCTTGATCCAAAGGCAGCCAGGAGGAAACTGGCTTGCACACCGAACATAGCTTGACCATATCTATGAGACCTCAAAGTCCACTTCCACAGTGACATACCTCCTCCAACAAGGCCAGATCTACCCAACAAGGCCACACAGCCTAATGCTACTTCCTGTGGGCCAAGCATTCAAAAACAGAAGTGTATGGGGGCCATTACTAGTCAAAGAACCACACGTAATATGGACTCGTAGTCACAACGTCTCAAGAACAAGTTCTCATGAGCAATGTAGAGAAGACTGTAGGTTGACACAGACATCATGGTGCTTTGGTTTTCTACCAGAATAGGAAAATGTCTGCAGTCTCTATAATTCCTACTTTATATTTGTTTAAAAGCTGACTTGAATAACAAGATTATAGTGGGGGAGGGGAATAGAACAAAGTATGAGAGGCTATCTTGCAAAAACAGAAAAAAACACCAGAGGAACAAGTAGTCGCGTGGACATGCAGCATTCCAGAGATGGGTCAACTTCACCCAAGTGTCAGGTTAAACCCTATGATTGCTTGTTGGCAGTGGGCTGTGGCCAGTGGGGCAGTGGAGGCACTAGGGGTCCTCAATATCATTGTCTCATTACAGGTAGCAGCAAATGTTAAGCTGTTATATTCATTTAACTTTAAAGGAACAGATTGTTTTAGTAAAAAATTGTATTTATTTTAACCATGTTTCCCTCCCCCATTTCCTCTCAGATCTTCCCCCACCTCCCTAGCCACCCAACTTTATGTCTTTTCACTTTCATCTTCAAAGAGTGAGAGAAACAGAGAGACAGAGACAGAGAGACAGAGACAGAGAGAAACACACACACACACACACACACACACACACACACACACATACACACAGAAATCAAAATAAACAAGCAAAAGCCCAAAAGACTAAAAAGTCAAAAACTGCTTAAACAAAGCCAAGGGAAACAAAAAGTGTACACAAAATACACTTCAGGATGTTTTGTCGCTCACCTATTCCTGCACACAGGGCCTTCCTGGAAGTGTGCTTAATCTACCCACTGAGACTTCACTGTAGAAAAGCTGACTTTCCTTTTGCCAGAGGGTCTAAGTTGAAGACTTATGTCTACTATAAGCTAGTATAGCTAGTTCCTGAGGTAGCTCTAATCTCATCTTCCTAAGGGACCGTCACCCCCATGTCCACAGCGACTGGACAAGTTTGTAAGTTTGAACTCCAGCCCCCAGCAGCAGACTGGTGTTCTCTTTTCCCAACATCCTTGCCAGCATGAACTGTCATTTGTTTTTGTTTGTTTGTTTGTTTTAGATCTTAGCCATTCTGATAGGTGCAAGGCAAATCTCAAAGTCACTTGTTTTTATTTCCTACATGTATTTCATGTGAAATTCTTCAATGAGTATGACAGGAACCGTGACCGTTTAAGGCTTTTCCACATGATTACACAGGCAAAGCTTCTCTCCGGGGTGAGTGCTTTCAGGAACATCCTGGCAGCTGGAAGTGGCGAAGGCTTTCGCACAGTGCTAACACTGACAAGATTCCTCGCCAGTGTGAGATCTTTTATGCTTGATAAAATGACAAAAACAAAGAAAGTTGTCCAGTGTTTTCCAAAGGAGAGGGTCTCTACATGTTCTTATCCCAATGTATTTTTATTAATTATCTGAGGATTTCATACAATGCACCCCAATCACATGGGCTTCCCATTCCTTCAGTGTTCACCTTCCCACTCTTGTGTTCTCCCCCACTCAAAACAACAAAATAAAACAAAAACAAGACCCACCAAGTAGGATCTGTGTTGCCTATATTCTCGCTGGAGCATGCTCAAATTCCCAGTGAGCTGCCCTTAAGGAAAATTGAATCCTTCACACCCACACCCCACATCCCACACCCCACCCTCCACACCCCACACCCCACACTCTACACCCCACCAGAAGCCACTAACTATGAAGAGCTACATTTTAGCACCTTTATCACCGTTTTTTTAAGGATGATTAACTTTCTATCCGGATTCTTGGGGGGAAAAGGGGGAGGGGGCTTGAAGGACGCCACAGAAGCCTTCAATATCTCTCATTCCCAATTTTGAGTCTGGAGCCATCAATAACACTGCAAAAGACGTTTCCTTGACCATAGCAAGCTGTGGCTGCCCAGATCATGGACTTCTGCACGGTTTGGGGCAGCAGCATGGATTGTAGAGTTCAACATGGTTTCTGATGGCAGTTTGGATCATGGACAGGGTCATGGTTTCTGGAGGCAGCACAGATCACAGACATCAACACACACACACACACACACACACACACACACACACACACACCCCGCAGCAGAGCAAAGCACAGAAGTCTTTCAAGGAGACCTTTTTCTTTAGTTGTTCCAGAGATACCATGCCTCTGCAGGACCATGCTTTGCTGCCGAGTCTCCCTGAGAAGCCCTGCGGTTTCTAAGGCTCCTTGGAGGGGCCCCACAATCCCAAAAGTGCTGGCGGCTGCTGCCATCTTGAATTTCCGAGAATATTTTTATCAATCTTATGCTAAGTGGAACTTGGTGGAAAGCTTCCCCACAATACGTAAAAGCGTGAGGCTACTGACAGGTGTGACACCTGCAACCAGCGGAGAGGCTGAAGGCTTTCCACATGCTGACGTGCATGAGGCCCTCCTCCTGAGTGAACCTATCCGTGCCTGGTAAGATCACTAGACGGAATAAACAGTTTCCCACACGTTTTGTACGCAAACCATTTCTCTCCAGCATGAACTTTTTTATAAAAGTTATGACAAGTGGGACCTGGTGAGGTTTTTCCAAGACGTTCACATGCATGAGGCTTCTTGTAGGTGTTCCAGTTTACTGGAGTACGGAATTTTAAAGTATGCCTGTATGATTCTCTGGATTTCCTTTACATCTAATATAATGTCCTCTATCCTTATTAGTTTGTCTAAGCATTTGTCAATCTTATTGATTTTCCCAAAGAACCATTTAATTCATTTATTCTATTGTTTTTCATTTGTTTCTATTTCATTACTTTCTGCTGAGTTGGATTATTTCTATCTACTCTTTTAGTGGTGTTATTTCTTCTTGTGTCCTAGAGTTTTCAGGAGGGTCACTCACTTATTAGGATGAGGTCTCTCCAATTTTATATGCAGGCAGTGAGAACTTCCTTAACTGATTTGGGGATGTTATGCTTTTATTTTTCATTCAACTCTAAAAATGTTTTAATTTTCTGATTGACCCATTTTTCATGCAGTGGTTAATTGTTTGGTTTCCATGAGTTTGTATACTTTCTGTGGTTGCTGATAGCCAGATTTATTTTTTTTTAATTTTTTATATTCTTTGTTTACATTCCAACTGATTTCCCCTTTCCCGGGTCCCCCTCCCCATAAGTTCTATAAGCCCTCTTCCCTCTGCCCTTTGTCCAATCAACCCCCTCCTACTTCTCTGTCTTGGCAATCCCCTACAATGCTACATCAAGCCTTTCCAGGACCAGGGCCCTCTCCTTCCTTCTTCTTGGGAATGATTTGATATGTGAATTGTGTCTTGGGTATTCAGAGCTTCTGAGCTAATATCCATTTATCAGTACCTGCATTCCATGTGTGTCCTTTTGTGATTGGGTTACCTCACTTAGGATGATATTTTCCAGATCCAACCATTTGCCTAAGAATTTCATGAATTCATTGTTTTTAATTGCTGCGTAGTATTCCATTGTGTAAATGTACCACATTTTCTGTATCCATTTTTCCATTGAGGGACATCTGGGTTCTTTCCCGCTTCTGGCTATTATAAATAAGGCTGCTATGAACATAGTGGAGCATGTGTCCTTATTGCATGCCGGGGAATCCTCTGGGTATATGGCCAGGAGTGGTACAGCAGGGTCCTCCGGAAGTGTCATGCCCAGTTTTCTGATTTCTAGAGTGGTTGTACCAGCTTGCAGTCCCACCAGCAGTGGAGGAGTGTTCCTCTTTCTCCACATCCTTGCCAACACCTGGTATCTCCTGAGTTTTTAATCTTAGCCATTCTGACTGGTGTGAGGTGAAATCTCAGGGTTCAAATGTTACCCCCTTTCCTTGTTTCCCCTCTGAAACCCCCTATCCCATGTCCCCTTCCCCTAACCACGCCTGCTTCCCTGTCCTGGTATTCACCTACACTGGGGCATCGAGCCTTCACAGGACCAGGGGCCTCTCCTCCCATTGATGTCCAACAAGGCCATCTCTACTATATATGTGGCTGGAACCATGGGTCCCTCCATGTGTACTCTTTGGTTGGTGGTTTAGTCCCTGGAAGGTCTGGGGATTCTGGTTGGGTCATATTGTTGTTCCTCCTTTGGGGTTGCAAACCCCTTCAGCTCCTTCAGTCCTTTCTCTAGTTTCTCCATTGGGGACCCTGTTCTCAGTCCAATGGTTGGCTGTGAGCATCCACCTCTGTATTTGTCAGGCACTGGCAGAGTCTCTCAGGAGACAGCTATCAGGCTCCTGTCAGCAAGCACTTCTTGGCATCCACAATAGTGTCTGGGTTTGGTAACTGTGTATGGGATGGATCCCCAAATGGGGCAGTCTCTGAATGGCCTTTCCTTCAGTCTCTGCTCCACACTTTGTCTCTGTATCTCCTCCCACGGGTATTTTGTTCCCACTTCTAAGAAGGACTGAAGTATCCACACTTTTGTCTTCCATATTCTTGAGCTTCATGTGGTCTGTGAATTGTATCTTGGGTAATTCCAAGCTCTTGGGCTAATATCCATTTATCAGTGAGTGCATACCATGTGTGTTCTTTTGTGTATGACAGTCAGATAGGATGTAGGGTGTTATTTCAATTGTCTTCAACCTCTTAAGAATTGATTTGTGGGGCTGGAGAGATGGATCAGTGCTTAAGAGCACTGACTGCTCTTCTGAATGTCCTGAGTTCAAATCCCAACAACCACATGGTGGCTCACAACCATCTGAAATGAGATCTGATGCCGTCTTCTGGGGTGTCTGAAGACAGCTACAGTATACTTACATATAATAAATAAATAAATATTTTTTTTAAAAAAAAGAATTGTTTTGTGTCCTTACATGTGGTCGATTTTGGAGAAATTTCCACTAGCTGCTGAGAAGAAAGTATATTTTTCCTGTGTTTGAATGAAATATTCTCTGGATGTCTACTAGGTTTGTTTGATTAATGATGTGATTTAACCCCAACATTTATCTGTTTAGTTTTTGTCTGAATGACCTGTCTGTTGGGGAGAGTGGGTATTGAAGGTACCCATTATTGCTATGAGAAGATCAGTCAATATGTGCATCTAGCTATAGTAGTGATTCTCTAATCAACTTGGGTCCCTTTGTATTCAGTACATATTTCTAGAACTGCAATATCCTGATGGTGTATTTTTTTCTTTAATGAGTATATAGTGTCTTTCCATTATCTCTTCTGATTGGCTTGATTTGAAGTATATTTTGATGTACATTAAAATGACTACACTTGCTTACTTCTTTGATCCATTTGTTTGAACTATGTGTTTCCATCCTTTGACCCTGAGGTGATGTCTATTCTTGATGGTGCCATATGTTTCTTGGATGCAGCAGAAAAATGAATCATTTTCTAATCCTGCTAGCCTATGTCTTTTCATTGGGGAATTGAGTCCATTGATACTGAGAGTTATCAATAAACAATATTTATTGATTCCTGGGTTTTTTTATTATTATAGTGTGGATTTTTCCCCATCTTTCAATTTACTGGGCTAGAATTATCTATTCATTTTGTTTTCTGGAGTGTGATTAATCTCTTCAGACTGAAGTTCTCTTTCTAGTGCCTTCTATGGAGCAGGATTGGTAGATAGAAATGGCTTAAATTTGGTTTTATTATGGAATGTGTTTCTTCCTCTGTCAATTGTGATTGAATAATAGGTTCACAGACCTTAACACAACTGACACCATGTTGGAGGCACCATTCTGACCTTAAAACAGCATAACGGCCCCAACACCTACTAACATGGGAATAAATGCTGTAGTACTGTGAATAAGAATAGCCCACATAGGCTCGGAGATTTGCATGCTTGGTCACCAGGGTGTGGCTCTATTTGAAAGGATTAGGAAGTGTGACCTTGTTGGGGGAAGTGTGTACTGGGAGTGGGTTTTGAGGTTTCAAAAAACCCATGCCAAACCCAGACACTCTCTCTTTCTCTCTCTCTCTCTCTCTCTCTCTCTCTCTCTCTCTCTCTCTCACTCACACACACACACACACACACACACACACACACACACACACACACACACACACACACACACACACACACACACACACACACACACACACACACACACATACACACACACCCACTGCCTGGGGGTCCAGATGTAGAACTCTCAGCTGCTTCTCCAGTGCCATGTCTGCTTGGGTGTTTCTCCCTATGGACTAAACCTCTGAAACTGTCGTAAACCTTCAATTAAATGCTTTCTTTCATAAGAGTTGCCTTGGTCATGGTGTTTGTTCCTACTAAGACCAAGATCTAATCCATCAAAGACTTTGTTGTTTTAAAATCCCAGAAAGATCCTAGATGTACAAACATTGCTTTTTGGCTTCTGTAGTTTTGCTTCTCACCAACTGTTCTTGCTAACTGAAGTGTATCAACCAGGATGTAGCTTTTGGACGTAAAAGACAAAGAATCGGGCTTGGGGCTGCACGATTTGGGCAAGTACCCCATGCAACCACCAGCAGCAATATAGAATTTCTATTCTGCTATAAGGGTATGTGTTCTCTGGTGGACTAACCTGGCAACAGTTGATAGTTTTGCTTGATATAGTAGTCTGGGCTGATATCTGTGGTTTCTCAGAGTTTGTAGAACACTTATCCAGGCCCTTTTAGTCTCCATTAAGAAGTCAGGTGTAGGCCGGTTGTTGGTGGCACACGCCTTTAATCCCAGCACTTGGGAGGCAGAGGCAGGCGGATTTCTCAGTTCGAGGCCAGCCTGGTCTACAGATTGAGGTCCAGGACAGCCAGGGCTACACAGAGAAACCCTGTCTCAAAAAAAACAAAAAAAAAAAAGAAGAAAAGAAGAAGAAGTCAGGTGTAATTCTTTTTTTTTTTAATTTAATTGTTATTTTCTGTATTCTATGTTTACATTTAAAAGGCTTTCCCCTTTCCCAGTTCCCCCCCCCACCATATGTCCCATAATTCCTCTCCCCCCCCAGCTATTCCCCAATCATTCCCCCCCCACGATTTCTCTGTTCTGGGTCTACAATACTGGATCCAATCTTTATAGGCCCAGGGTCCTCTCCTTTCTTCTTCCTGGGAGTCACTTGACTTGCTAATTGTGCCTTGAGTATTTAGGGCTTCTGGGCTCATTAATATCCACTTATCAGTGATTGCATTTCATGTGCATTCTTTTGTGATTGGGTTAGCTCACTTAGGATGATATTTTCCAGATCTAACCATTTACCTACAAATTGCATGAGTTCATTATTTTTAATTGCTGAGTAGTACTCCATTGTATAAATATACCACATTTTCTATATCCATTCCTCTTTTGAGGGATATCTGGGCTCCTTCCAATTTCTGGCTATTATAAACAAGGCTGCTATAAACATAGTGGAGCATGTGTCTTTATTGTATGCAGGGGAATCCTCTGGGTATATGCCCAGGAGTGGTATGCCAGGGTCCTCTGGAAGTGACATGCCCAATTTTCTGAGGAACCGCCACACTGATTTCCAGAGCGGTTTTACCATTTTGCAATCCCACCAACAGTGGAGGGGTGTTCCTCTTTCTCTACATCCTTGCCAGTACTTGTTGTCTCTTGAGTTTTTAATCTTAGCCATTCTGACTGGTGTGAGGTGGAATCTCAGGGTTGTTTTGATTTGCATTTTCCTGATGACTAATGATGTTGAACATTTCTTAAGGTGTTTCTCGGCCATCCGCATTTCTTCTGGTGAAAATTCTTTGTTTAGCTCTGTACCCCATCTTTTGATAGGGTTATTTGGTTCTTTGGGGTTTAACTTCTTGAGTTCTTTGTATATATTGGATATTAGCCCTCTGTCGGATGTGGGGTTGGTGAAGATCATTTCCCACTTTGTTGGTTGCCGTTTTGTCCTTCTGACGCAGGTGTAATTCTAATAGGTCTGCCTTCATATGTCACTTGGGCTTTGTCCCTTACAGTTTTTAATATTCTTTCTTCTGTACATTTACTGTTTTGATTACTGTGTGCTGAAGGGATGTTCTTTTCAGATTCAGCCTTTCTGGTGCTCTATATATGTCATACTTCTAGATTTCTTCCTGGAATCCCTTGGTCACCTATGACTTAACATGTCCTGAACTGAACTCTGTATCATGCTTAATATCCCATTTCATCATCTCCAATTCCACTGTCCATTCAGATGGGCAAGATGCAAACCTGTGAATAACCACACATGCGCAGAAATACACATGCATACACACATACATACATATATACATGCACACACAGAGACACACATGCATATACATATACGCACATGCATACACACATATCCATAAACATACACACATACATATACAGACACACATGCATACACACATACATACACACATGCACACACATACAAACATGCGTGTATATATATACACACATATACACATATATATACATGCACAGACACATACAATCATGTGTATATACACATATATAAACATGCACACACACATACACACATGCAGACCTCTGCTCTTCATGGTGCCACTGCTTGAAGCCAGGTCATCCTTGGAACTTTGCTCTTCCAGACTTGACTCCAAACTGTTGACGCCGTCTTCCTGAAAGGCCAGATCCAAGATGCCTTTCCTCTAATACTGTCTTTTGTTTCTTTTTTTGCCTACATATTACTTAAGTAAAATTTTTATCTCACACATATATGTTCACTTGTAAATAATACAAACATGTAGAACAGTATAGTCACATCTTAGACACATAAAAAAATTACAAAATGCCTGACATGAAAATGAAGTAAGTCTTATTGTGTATGCTTTTTCTTGGTGTGAAGACAAAATCTGTTACTATGACCTAAACAGTTTTTGATGAGGATAATGTAGGTAAATAGTTTTCTTTTTTTTTTTTTTGTTTTGTTTTGTTTTGTTTTTCGAGACAGGGTTTCTCTGTGTAGCCCTGGCTGTCCTGGAACTAGCTCTGTAGACCAGGCTGGCCTCGAATTCAGAAATCCACCTGCCTCTGCCTCCCAAGTGCTGGGATTAAAGGCGTGCGCCACCACCGCCCGGCTCGGTAAATAGTTTTCATAATCTTGGAAGTTTTAATTTCCTTGTCTGAGACAGTGTCTTCCTAAGCAGTCAGAGTTGACATCAAATTCATTGCATTGCCTCCAACTTGAGATTCTCCAGCCTCAGGCTCCTAAGGACTGGGGTGACAAGCAGGCTTCACCTTGCATAGCTAATTTGGGAAAATTGTACTGTGATAAAGTCGCTTAACAAATATGAGAGAGTGTGCTTAATCTCAACGCTTAGCATGATGGCTCCAAGAACCTCTAGGTGTGTGTCCCATGAAGCCACGTATGCAAAGGAAGGGAGGATGAGATTGGATGTTTTGTTTTTTTTTTCCAGTTTTCAAAGGCACTCCCCAGGTTCAAAGGTCTTTTGTGGGAATTTCCTAATGTTTATAATGTTTCCAGCATCTTCAGTCAGTTTAAATTATCTAGTCTTTACAGGTTGAGTTGGTCAAACTAGACAATGTAACTCTATTTATAATGTAGCTCTATTTAAGTACATTTACATAGTTGATGAGTGGGAGTTTCCTTTAAGAATTAGCAGAGAACTGGGGACACCCTTGATGCTGTGGGTCCCAACGTTCCCTTTGGAATTCCTTGAGCTTGCTAAGTTCCTCTGTGGGGCTGCACACCAGCCAAGCCTGGCCAGTGTCAGTCTACACTACTTCCTTGTAACGCTTAAGTTCTCTCAAAAAATTAATGAATTAACCAAACCTCTGCCTTTAACGTGCACTGTGATAAGACAGTTCTGGTAATTCAGTTCTGGGATCCCTGCTGCTCCTCAGGCGATGACAGGAGGATGTTGAGTTCGAGGCCTACTTGAGCTACACAGGGGACTTAAAGCCAAATCATGTGACTTAGCAAGACCTGTCTCGCCAGGCAGTGGTGGAGCATGCCTTTAATCCCAGCACTTGGGAGGCAGAGGCAGGCGGATTTCTGAGTTCGAGGCCAGCCTGGTCTACAGGGTGAGTTCCAGGACAGCCAGTGCTATACAGAGAAACCCAGTCTCGAGAAACAAACAAACAAACAAACAAGACCTGTCTCAAAACAAGACACACAAAAGGACAAGGACCAGGGCTGGCGTTAGGCGGTAGAACGCCTGTCGGGCATGTGCAAGGTTCTGAGTATCATCCTAGAACTGGAAACAAAGTGGGGGCAGGAAAGGTAAAAAAGAAAAAAATCAAACCCGATAAATGGATATCGCCTTTGGCAATATCTGTTCTACACAGCACTAAAAATTATGCATCACCTTAATTCTTTGTATGTGAATTATTTCCAGCATGTCATGAAATGATGAACACTTCTGTCACAGGATGACTTTTGATCTGTTGGCATACTTTAAACAAAGCCCACGTTTCATAAACACATTCTGTACTGAGCATATTCCTCTTGCACTGTTTCCTTATGGAGGCCGCACGGTTGGCCAGTGAGGAGGGCTAGAAGCTGGGGGCACATTTAACCTGGACTTCACAACACTCTTTGGGCAACTCACAAATATCGCTACCCGGGAGCCACACGTGCGTTGGAGTTGGTGGATTTTTATTGTAACTCCGCAGGGACTGGGAGCTTCACACATCACCAGAGGGTGATCCCTACAAGCTGTCATCCATCTTGGCACTGTTACCATCCATCTTAATAAACACCATCAGAGCTTGGTAATAAGCCTTCCATCTCGGGTTTACATGCTATTAGCCATGTAGTTATAAGTGGTTCTCTGTGGCATTATCTCCCGAGGTTGCAAATCATATCTAAGGCAACATTACAACTCAGCATAGACTCGAGAGGGTGAGGATTAGTCAGACAGGGACTGGGCAAAAGTTCATGACTTAATTAATAACTGTGTCTCCTTTAAAGTCTCTTACGTTAGATATTTGTAGTAGATGCTGTCAATATCAGGGGTGATCTCTTTTTTTTTTACAAAAACATTTATAGGGAAACAGTTTTATAGAGTGCAGTCACTGACGTATGTGTTTAGAGACATCACAAGATTGAAATAAAAACCATGACTCAGTAGCCAGCAGCATATATTATCTTCTATCTGCACTGTATTGTAGATTTTATAGCAGACATTATGGTTATCTCTTATGATGTATGAAGCATGGAAAGATATATGTGGCAAATTTAGCTGATTCAATCTTAGCCCTTTAGCAAAACTCCAAAGCTTTACCTGAACACCATTTCGTTTCATTGTGACCAGCAAATTTCCCTCATTTGTGAAAGGCTCTGGTATAATGTTCCCGTGAACACGACCAAAAAGTCTTGGTCATAGGTCTAGTCCAAACAATCATGTGGGTGACCTGGAATAATTTTATCCTGATTACCTCCCCCCTTTTTGTTTTAAGACTTCATTCTTTACACACATACATTCATCCAAGTTTTTTAAAAAAAAAAAAATCACGAACGTCATCAAAATGAGAGAACCGTCTGTGTGGCTGTAGCCTCGCAGGTTTACAAGGTGGAGGTAGACATGCTATCTAGGGAACCCCCATGACAGTATGTCACAGATGGCCACATGACCAGTGCCTGAAGTAGACAGATCTGACTGACCTCCATTAGACTCACAGTGTTTTTCTTGCTAATACTGTTTTTACAACAGCACTTCATTAACAGCCTCTCCCCGCACTGCCCCACCCCACCCCACCCCTGCAAAAAAAAGGGGGGGCACCCAGTACTACATTCACACAACTGGGAACTTCTGTTAACCTCTGCCATCCAGTTAAACTATTTCCAGTTTAATTTTATCCCTAACTTTCTCTAAATAAACCACTGTGGGTGCTATTTTTACAAACATTCTATGTTCCTATTCCTTTCGTGGGCATAGTTCCTTAAAGTTTGAACTTCAGATAACTTCCTTTAAGCAATGAAACGTGAGAAAAGACTTGTATCGTTTCAGGGAAAGCACTCGGAGTCTGCTTCCTGCTCCCTTTCCTGCGGTGCGCTCATGGAGACAGCGAAGGAACCAAGCAGGCTGGGAAGACATGGTTTTGTTACAGCAGCGCAGCAGCCTGCCCGGTCCTGAAGGACACAGTCCCTCGCCGGTTCTGTTCACCCTGACCAGACTTCGCAACAAAGCCGCTCTCGGGGCTATGACACCCGGAAGTCGCATTCACGTGGAAGTTGTTGACATCACTGGTGAAGACAAAGACTAGAGGAAAGACCAAGGAACGGCTGGAAGAGAATGGAGAGAAATCATGCTCCCTGTTCCACACAGGCTTGCCAGATCTCTAGCTCACTAGTGGAAGGTTGCTCAACCCAGGCCGCCATCTTGATTCAAAACACAAAAGGTATCCGTTTTATGAGAGGAAGGAGATGAATTTAGAGTACACTAAAGGTTCCTGGGGAAACTCAGTGAAAATGCATAGCAGTATTTGGAGAGGGGAAGAATTAATCTTAGAAAACACCTACATTTGGTGCACAGAGAGGAGGACAGGCAGGGAATGGGAAGTCTGATGACACACCCATTCATCCTGAGAACTGAGAATATCGGATCTTCATTAATAAAGCCATTTACATTTAAATTTCAAGGTTTTTTAATGAGGAGAGAAAATATACATCTTCTTAAGAATCCATTTACTTGCCCCGGTATTAAAATAGATGAGCCATCCAATAGGCAGCTGGGCATTATCTGTAATGAAAAGCAAAATGATTTTTTAATTCAATGTCTGAGAACCAATAAATCACAATTTAAAGCAGAAAATGAACTTTTGGAACAAGTGTGATTTCCTCTGCCCTGTGGCCACTTTTTGTTCATTTCATCAACATCTCCTCCTCTACAAGTCTGGCGTATTGTGGGAATGGTTATTATTTATGGGGTGGCTGCCTTACTCTTACACCCCTTTTGATACTACACTCCTTCTGCAAGTGTACTAGGTTTCGTCTGCTATGATGACCCCACCAGTTAATTTGATCATACTTTCTACATGTCGGTATGTCGGCCACTAGGACAGATCCTGGTTTGTTCTCCCTGACCCTGCAATGGGCTAGCTGGCTGTGTATGCTGTGGTGATTAATAACGACTCAGCAAGATCTAGAATCACCTAGGAGACAAGTCTCTGAGCACATCTGTGAGACTGAATTAACCCAGGTAGGACGACCCACCCTACACGTGGGTAGCACCATTCCGTGGCTGTGAGTCCAGGAGGAATAACAGGAGCAAGCAAGCTGGACAGTGTTGGCTGCTCTCCTCAGCTCTGCCTCCTCTCAGGCAGCCTCGCACTCCTGTGGCCAGTCTTTTCCTGCCACTATGGGAAATAACCCCACCCCACCCCACCCCACCCCACACACCCCACACACACACCCTGCCTCCCTTGAGTTGCTGGCATTTTCTCAACGCAACATGGAGAATAATTAATGCCAGTCCCGTCTTATATAGCTTGAGAGTTGGGCAGGAAGATGTAACAAAGATTAGCCCGTGTCAACGAGTGTGCTGTAAACCTTGTACTTAAAGTGTGAGCCTTAAACAAGCGTTTACATTACACTAGACGCTCAGAATCTCAGTTCAACGCTGGATCCACTGAAAACAGAATTGGTTCCTCACAAGATCCCCCGAGAATCCTTCTGCGCAAGAAGTTGGATGGGTGCTGTGCTAAGTCAACCCCTACAAAGACTCTGCTTGATGAACTCTGGGGGAGACGCATTCTTCCCCTAAGTTAGCAGCAAAGGGTGGGGGCCACAGGCTAACACTGACCCTGCTCTCAGGGGACTAAAGGAAGGAGTCCCACAATTTGTTTCCAATTCAGACACTGTCGAGTATTGTGAACAGCAGGGGTCGGGACCACTTCCAAGAGCAGCGGATACTGACTGAGCCTGGTATTGAGTCCAGAACATTTTCTCAGTTCTTTCATTAAAAACAGCTGCTGCTGTTCCAGATGGACACGTGCCCGCACCTATCAGCTTCCGGAATGAGCTTCCCCAGTCCGGAATCTGTTTTCCAGCTAGAACCAGAACATCAACAGGATCAAAAGGTAGATTTGGAACCTCAATGTAGTTATAAGTCATTAATCGCGCTGACTAAGGGGCGCTTCTTTTAATTGATATTCATGAAAAAATTAAAAAGAAAAACTAGTTTGTCCCTCATTATCCACCAGGTCCTAGGAATGAATGCAAATAGTTCCGGGGTGCAGTGCAGACCCCAGGTGCGGGCACTTCAGGGTGGGGCATCACCTTTGACTGCTTTCTGCAAGCCTCACTCTCCTTCCTGCTCCTGGCTGGATATAGCCATCAGCCCTCTCCATTTCTCCCCAGGCACTTTTCCCTCCGTCACTAGTTTAGCGGGTCTGACCCGGAGTTCCTCAGCGAAGCACCTCCTACCTGTGGGTCGCCTCCCAAACTGGGGTCTCTATGTGCACCCTGCACCCGGGGAGGAGGCGGCGCCAAGGGGGCTCTCCCTAGTGGACTCTGACGGTGGCAGACGGCGAGTCACGTGAGTCTGTGGAGGCGGAGCGTGGCCGGCTGAGGGGGTGGAGAAAACAAAGCCCCCAGCTGTCAGCAGAAGAAGGAGGCGACAACGCCGGAGCAGGTGAGTCAAGTACGTTCAAAGCTGTAGAGCCCTGGCGCGCCCGGACACCCTTTGCCCTGGATCGGTCCCTCCCAGGCGGGGCGTTGGCCGCGCCTCTCCCACCCCCGCCTGGGTCTGCTGTCTGCAGATCACGGAGCAAGCGGATCCCGGGGTCTCCAAGCCCATCAAGAAGTTATCCAGCCCAGGGTGTGCGCGCAGCCGCGCTCCTATGGGTCGCCCCTCTCTTTGGGTGCTGGGGGCTAGAGCGGTACACCCGTGGAAGGGTGAGGGAGTGAGGGCTGCCACGCTGGCAGACACAGAGTGCGCTGGCCGAAGAGTGAAGGCTGGGGACACCGAGGAGAGGGGGACTTGGAGGTGGGCGCCTCCGGTGCTCGACCCCTTCTGCCGGAGGACTGGGACAACCACCCGGACTGGGAGCCCCCGGAGCTGCTAGAAGCTGCGCACTTTGGGGGACAGCCCTAGAAGTACCGCGAGCGCCCACCGCCTGGAGTGTTATTCCCGAACCCCCAAACTCCGGGGCCGCCTCCAGTGTGCCCTGTGCAGAGACAGGGGGGCTCACGGCTGGGACCGATCACTCCTGGATCCGGATGTGTGGCAAGGAAAAGTGGGTTGCTAGTCTGCTCCCGAGTTGTTTGGCAAGCAGCGCGCGCAGAAAGATAGCTACTAGGCGACCGCTCCACTGGTTTGGGGGAGCATTCTTCGGTCTACCCTTCCAAGTGCTGCGCCGAAGCCAGGAGTGACGCTACAAAGGCCTAGAAAGAGGGGGTGGGCTCAAAAAGACCCTCCGCTCTGAACCGGAGCCCTAGGCAACGCGCACTTCTGATCACCCCTAGAGTTACTTTCGCAAACCAGTGTCAAAGGCGCAGCTGCAGCCTTGGAGGAAAGGGGCAGCAGCCATTGGGCCAGGGGCCTTTGTCTTAACCTCCAGTCCCCGTCTGGCAGTCCTCCTTGGGCCAATGGCGCGCTGAGCAATTAATATTCCGAACATTAGTTGTCCCTTCACCTCGGCCCAGACGGTCCTGCTGCCCCTCCCTCCGCCCCCTCCTCACAGCATGTGTTTACCACCTCTTCACGTCCAAGCCTTCCCTGGGGAGGTGGGGAGGGGAGGGATAATAAAAGACAAGAAAGGAAAGAAGTGATCCGGACCCACTTAAAAAAAAAAAAAAAAAAAAAAAAAAGATAATGCCAAAAGCACTACAGAGGGGTCAGGGCAAAAATCAAGGGTTAAGTGAAGGCTCACACCGCGCATGCCCGCGTGCGAGGAGGGAAGGAGTCGCAGGAACTTTCTTGATTAGCATAAGTATCTGCCCCGGGGCCGCGCGGTGCGAGGCGGAGGCTCTGCCCTTGCTTAGGTGCAAGAGAAGTCCAGTCTTGAGTGAGGTCTGAGGGACCTGCTTCTAACCTGAGGGGACCGCGGGGGTGCGACTTGGCGGAACAGGACGCTAGGATGAAGCAGATCCGAGATTCACGAGTAATCAGTAAGGTAAAGAGGGGTGCTTCTTTTGGACACTAGGTTTTAGCAAGCAAGGATGGGGGGGGGCGTTGCTCGCCCAGGCAGCGTCCCACTTGAAACGGCTCGCTTCGCTGTCACTTTTGTCTACCAAGCTAGACATCCGTTGATCTCTGAAACAGGGGTGGTCTTTGGGTAGGCTTCGCAAGAAAATTTCCTTTACATGGGCAAACGACGCTGCTTCGAAGCTCTGGTTTCCAAATTTGGCTTCGTCATGGAATCACCTGTGGAGATTTTGGGACGTCCCGGACTCTACGTCCCATCTTCAACCATTTAAGCCGAATTATTACTGGGGGCGGCGGGGGGGGCGGGGAACTCAGCATTATTGATATTAAACAAAACTTCCAGGTGATTCCACTGCACAGCAGGTTAAGAAGCCACTTGGAGAGTGGGTGAGAGAGAAAGAAGAACTGAAACTGGGGTGCCCGTGACTCACACTGTAGAGCAGGTGACTGTCATCTGGAGGCCTGGCAAGTTGTGTCAGCTCCCTAAAACAACATTTTCCCCTTCCCTGCCTTGGGTCTGGTTGGTGCAGGATATTTGGAAGTTCGCTGCCCATGCCTGGTGTGTGCACCGTTGTTAGGGGAGACGGATAGGAACTTTCATTCTGGTCACGGCGCATGTGTAGCAGGCAACAGGGAAACCCAGCAGAAATAAAACGTGGGCAGCCTGGTGAGTCAGCGGGCTGCGCCCCAACGCCTGCCCAGTGACTAGGAAGTAATTATGGCCCGTCGTTCCTGACTGGCACACACTCCACTCCTTTGACAGCGCATCTTGGGATCTGACCAGGATGTTTGCCCATCAAAGCCTCTCCCTCCAGCAATCCTTCCTATCTGCTTTGTATAAGACTAGCGGCTGCCAGCGGGAACACTGAGGATACTCCGCAGCCTGCCCTTCCCTTCCTCTGTGGAGGGCGCATTTTAAAAGGCTCTTGGGGAAGTGTAAAGTAGTTTGGGCTATCTCAGAAATAAGAACTCTAGAGGAGGAATTTGCAGGGTTTACAATTTTTGGTGTGTTTGTTGTTGTTGTTGTTGTTGTTGTTGTTGTTGTTGTTTTAAAGCACCGTACACTATTTGATGCGTTGAGCTGCTTACGTGGAGATGGCTATGCCTAACATTTCATATGAAATTTTGCTTGCTGTTGATCAAACCTGTCTCCCTGTGTGTGTGTGTGTGTGTGTGTGTGTGTGTGTGTGTCTCGAGTGCACCTGTGCACATTGCAGTTAGTGTGTGCTGAGCCCCCCCACATTCCAACCCTACAGGCGGTTAACCTGTACAGTTTGGATTTAGAAAGCCAAAAAAAGACCTTTCCCATTTCTCTCTCAGATACAGATCCTAGACTTTAATTTTTATATGCTTGTAGGCATATGGGGCGTCATCAGAGTAGAAAGGTGACCATGAGAGTGTAAGAAAATATGTGAAGAGAGGAGGGGAACAGTTCAGTAGCCTACATGGGGTGTGAGGACTGGAGGGTCTTCCGGGGATGGGGGGGACGCTACCGGAAGTACAGGAGGGAGGAGGGACTAGAGGGACAAACAGAACAAGGTATGTATGAAAATGCCACAGAGGACCAGGACTTTGTAGGCTAACTTTAATAAAAATTACACACTAGTTTTTTTTAAAAAAAGAGGATTAAAAAAAAAAAAAGTCATAAGCCAAGCTCACATCTGAAATTCATTTCACAGACATTCACTCTCCCAGGAAGGAGCAGGTCCACCTGTAAGTGCCGCCAGGGATTCATTAATCAAAGAGTGGGTTCAGAATAGTTCACTAGTTAACCTGCCTCTATTCTCGTCTGCCTACCGACCTTCTTAAAATAGAACATGAACGTAGCTTAGTGGTGGAACACTGCTTCGCGTATGCAAGGACCTGGGTTCACTGACCAGTATAAGCGTACAGAACAAGTGTGCTTCGATATATTTAGAAGTAGGAATTCGTTTTTATTTCGATCAGTACTACCCCTACCCCAAGTAAATAAAGGCTTATAGGATTTTCCAAAGGATGATAGGATATAATAGATCCATTCGAACTTTCTGAAATTTTGACTCTTTAGGGAAGCTATATGAAATTAGGGGGTTGCATCTACACAGAAGACGAGGTGGGAAGATTATAAGAGCTGGAAGTGGGGGCTGTTTAAGGAAAGAGCATCTTGCAGACACAGCAGGGTAAATGGACATATGAACTTACAGAGACTGTGATGGCGCCCACAAGTCCACAGAAGGTCCCACCAGACAAGACTCCCAGCACCAAGGAGAGGAGGGGGACCTAAAGCCCCACCCCAGCCACGAAGCGTCTGGGAAGAAGTCAGTTTTCTTCAGGTGACACTGGATGTACTAACCAGTCCAGGGCAGGCCTCATGCTCAGGAGCAGTTGGCCGACACAAAATGGTTTTAGTTGCTTTCTTGCTTTTGATTTCTGTTTGTTTGGTTAGTTGGTTTTATTTTGGTTTGGTTTGGTTTTCAAAACAGGGTTTCTCTATGTAGCCCTGACTGTCCTGGATCGCCACCTGTAAAGCAGGCTGGCCTTGAACTCAGAGATCTGCCTGCCTCTGCCTCTGGGTTGGTGGGAATAAAAGAGTGTGGCCCCACCTCCAGGCTGTTGTTTGTTTGTTTGTTTGGTTGGTTGGTTGGTTGGTTGGTTGGTTTTTCGAGACAGGGTTTCTCTGTAGTCCTGGCTGTCCTGGAACTCACTCTGTAGACCAGACTGGCCTCGAACTCAGAAATCCGCCTGCCTCTGCCTCCCAAGTGCTGGGATTACAGGCGTGCGCCACCACGCACACCTGGCTTTTTGTTTGTTTGTTTTTAAGAGCGAGAGATAACATAAAGTTGGATAGCAGGGGGGAGATTTAGGAGGAGATAGGAGAAGGGAAAAAGCATGATAAAAACATTGTGTAAAATTCTCAAAGCACAAATTCTATCTTTTTTTTAAAAATCACATAATTACTGCTGGCCAACTCTATGCCTTGGCGTAGAGATAGAAATGAACTTAAATTCACAGCTTCATCTCATTCAGGGATCCACAGACTATGGCCCACCATCTGTTTTTATAAGATTAATCCTTCTCATAATCAAAAAACATCTAAAGAAAAGGACCTAGAGACCCCTGAAAATACCATGGAACTCAAAATTTTGGATCCAAAGTCAAGTTTTACTGGACTGTGTGTTCCGCGTTCCCAGCGGCTTCTTTTCCGCTGCTCTGCCAGGCGGGAGAGTGGATGGAGGCCGTGTTGTTCGCAAAGCTGGGAACACTCGCTGAATTTAACATCAAAACTTTGAGGCAGGCATGTAGTTTGCTCCACCCCAGTCTGTTCCGATCTAAATAAGCGCCTAACACATAGACCCTTGCTACTTAATTTTAGACAAAAACCTACTAAACCTGGGTCAGATAATCACTAAAGGCAGAAGACAGCATTTTTTTTCATATTTTCTTGTATCTATATTTACTTTGTAAGAATGGTTGATTCCTGTATCATGTAGACTCTACTAACGCCGTTAAACACGGACGCTCAGATGATACCAGCTAAGGAAGCCCCACATGACATAAAGTAGCCTGTCGTCGTTTCTAGAGTTCTAGAAAAATGTAAAAGCAAGCCCCCTAGTGACCTCGCGCCCTTCAGTAATGGGGGCTTCCTCCCTCGCTGTGTACTCCTGCCTACCTAAACTTGTTCCACAGCGAGCTCCCTGCAGCTCGATTCTGGTCTCTGCCTCCCAGCTCCGAGACTCCAGGCATGCGCCTGCACATATGTATGCTTACTGTTCCGGCATGTGAAGGCCTGAGATCCCCTTTCACAGCTGTAGACATTAATGCATCGGAAATTTATACACTTAAAGTGTGGCAGGGACGCTTAGGAAAATGATACTACTTTTCTGAAGTCAAAAATAGAGAAAATGATATCTACATAGCATTATAACTCTGTTGTGGTGACATTAATTACATCATTACGTCATGCCATGTACAACTGCCTTAGACTTTGCAAATTCGAAAATAATAATATCATCCGGGAATTCCTATGGGTCCTCCAACGGGGCTGGACTGATTACAGCTGACTAGGATTCTAGAAGGCATATTGAAAAGAGTAACTTCACTGATCAGTCCTTGTCTCGGATGAGTTTCACTTCAAATAGAGCCACCATCTGGATGGCTAAAAACAAAACTCAAAGTCATAAGTGCACTTACCACCGTCTAGGATTGCTAATAGAGCTGCTGTGTGAATCACTGACTTCGAAGCAGATTTCCCCACTAGTCTTCCTGTCGTAACTGAGAATCTGCCCTTCAGTAACATTCGCGGGGGTCCATTCAAGACATGAACCTTTGTGGAATTCGGTTCCAAGAAGCATATTCTAGTCCCTAACGATTGCTTCCACCCACTGATCCAGATCCACCCATCGCAACAGGGTAAAGCCTGTGTTATTATGTCTTTGGTGAATTATTTGAAAGTCTTGTTAGTCTAAAATAGTCTAAAAAAGATAGTCTATAAAATTCTGTCTCACATATCAATGCCCATTAAATCTCAGTGCCTCTGAGGAATGGTCTCAGGCCGATGTTAATGTTGTCAGTTGGTGGGTTTGGGTAGGTGTTGGGGGAGAGACGTAGACCTAAAGGTTGTCCAGCAGAAGGTTAGAGAACACCTTCTAAGCTCCAGAACCTAGAGGCTGGACAGGGGCACGGTGAATGCCTGACAGACGCAAGCCTGTTCTCTTGAGTCGTAATATACATCTCTCCCCGAATAAAAGCCAACACATTTTATATATTCAAAATCTCAGGCCTTGACTTCCTTCCCTGAATGCCATTCAGCCCTGCATTCTAAGAGCCTCATGCTAGGTTGTCAGACTTAATTTTACACCAGTTTTTCTAAATACGCATTAAATATAGTCACCAGTGAGAGATGGCTCAGCGGTTAAGAGCACTTGCTGCTCCTGCAGAGGACCCAGGATTGGTTCCCAGCACCCGCATTTGGTAGTTCACAACTACCTGTGACTCTGGTTCCAGGAGATCCAACACTTTATTCCAGTCTCTACAGGAACTTACACACATGTGATACACAAATTCATACAGACAACACACGCACACCACACACACACACTACACACACACATACACACACATTCATAAACTTTACAAAAATCACTAAGCAACAAAAGAGCACTATAGAACTTGTTTTTTTGTTGTAGAATGAGTGTTCTGTGGACTTGGGGACAGACAATTTGATGGAGCCAGGGAAGATCAGCCCCTAACTCCTGTTTTGAGCAGTGAGGGCCCAGTTAGGGCTTTGGAATCAGTGCCCCCAAACAAGAGGCATCTGTTAGACAGAGCTATTGTTTATCTTATTTGAAAGGAACCCGAGCCTCCTGGTACTACTTACCAACTTCACTCACAATCAACCACACAGACGAAAAGTAGTGTAATGTATTCGAGTATCTGTGGCCTTTTCTCCTTCAGTCTATGGCTATCCCTGTCTATCACCACAGACACCAGCTGCTACCCACTCGCGCCTCTTCGCAACCTCTGGAGAAGAGTGTTTTAGGGTGTTTTTCCTAGCCTCAACTTTATCCTCTCAGTGTGTGTGGTGACACTCTAGAGGGTAATTCCCTCAGACCCGGGACCTTGGGTGGAGCTGGGAAGAGTCGTCTTGACACCTTTTGAGTGAGCCCTGTTAGGCAATCCGATGCAGGTGAGCCAGCAGCTGGAGTAGAACAATGATTGTGTTCTGTGTCTGGAAACATCAAGCCCAGATCACCTGAGTCATATTTTCCCATGGGGTTAAGAGCCCATCCCAAGGGAAAGAAAGTCTTAACTGGCGGCTCTGTGGGGGTTGGCTTTGTTGTGGAGTTTGCTTTTGGAATCTGAAAGCTCCTTGGATGTTTTCCTTTTTGTTTATTTTTTGGTTTTTGTTTTGTTTTTTACATTTGGGGGGTTGGTTCCTTTTTAAGCATAATACTGTTGGGGGTTTTGTCTCTAAGATGCTAATAGTAATTTTTTTCTGCCTTTGCCTAAGAGACTTTGTACCTTCATTTCTCTGCAAATTATGTTTGTTGCCCTAAATGGAGGTGCTAGAGATTTTTAAAATTAAAACAACGACTGATGACAAAGAGAATTATAGAAGTGATTGACAATGAGGCAAAGGGAGTGTCTACTAACGTGTCCTGAGGAAAGCAGGAATTAGGATCAGAAAGGAGCATCTCTAACTCCCCCCTTTTGCTCAAAAGTTAACTCAAAACAATGATCTCGATTCAGAACTTACTCAAGTCAGATGGAAGACCATTCCAACTGTTTTTCTTAGTCAATGTAAGGCATTTTGACCCGGTGGTCAGGAGACATGGTTCTTGTTATAGCTGTGCATAACCTGCAACTCCAGACAGCTCAGTGCACCATTGTGGGGTCCAGTCTTATCAGGAAATGAGGGCATCATGCCTTTACCCATCCTCTGTCCACAAAAAAAAATCCTGTGCTCTAAAACATGGTTAGTAATTCATTTTTACAGTAAAATATAATAAGTAATATATTCTTTCCTTTGAAGGGTCCATAAATTAATCTCTGAGCTCAAGGAAAACATGTAGCTTTAATAATCTGCCGGTGTGCTGAATTATTTAGTTCTTCTGGGATGTGAAGCAGTCTCAGTAAGTTCAACTACCTAAGAATTTCATGGCTATAGAGTGCCTTGCCGGCTTCTCAAAAGCTAAAGCAGTGTGTTTTCTGGCAGAGCTTATACATTAATACTAAAATCATCCACTTATAGGCAGATGTGGTGGCATAACCCCAAATGGGGAGGATGAAGGAATATTGTGGGTTCTCAGCCAGCCTGGGCTACATAGTAAACTCCAGGCCAACCTGGGTTATACAATGAGACTCCATTTAAAATAATAATAATAATAATAATAATAATAATAATAATAATCAGCAATAAAGCAAAAACATCTTAGAAACTTCCCAGCTGTTCCCACATTCCTGCCCATGCAATGCGCTTCCATGAATGGTCACCACTGGGTCCTCCCTCGTCCATCAGCTGGGCCTAAAAATAAAGACAACATCTATAATGGCTTGCCGAAGGTGAAAGAAGGTAAGGAAAAATCAGAACTAGTGACCAGATCGAGCACTGTGCCGTGTCCCTTTCATCCCTCAAGATACAAAGAAAGCGAGCGGGGTTGCGTCTCTTGGTCTCCGGTTACGGCTGAGTTCCCAGATCCTAACATGCCACCTGCCAAAGGCCCCAGAGCATGCAAGGACAAGAAGAGCTTTAAACACAGGTGTAAACCAAGCTTGATAAAGCATTTCCTTTAGCCTAATTTAAAAAAAGAAAAGTTTCCTCTTTTGAAGGCTGGAATTGAGTTGTCCTGAGTATGTGGAAGTCCTGAATCAATAATCGTGACCAGACAGCTAAGTGCTAAGTGGTCGCCTCTTCTGTTGTCCAGAGACCTGAAAGTTAATGTCCAGCGGAGCTTAGCAGGGACATAGGACAAGCTGTCCTCTCCTTTCCAGGGCCATAGTGTCGCTGCACTCTGTCAGCTTGTCGGGGACACTTTGCCACTTCTGCTGGGCTCCATCAGATCTAGTTGTGTTGCACCTGTCCCGGATGAACGGCATAATCAGAGTGCTAAGCGGAGGGTCTCAGGTCAGCGCACAGCTCTCGGAATCATGGACCTTGCCTTGTTCACGCTACGTGAAGTGTTGAAGCTGCCGGTCGCTTGGGGGATCATCTAGGTGTCCTCTTCTTGTAGATAGAAACAGCCATGGAGGATTTTCTACTGGATCATCTAGGTGTCCTCTTCTTGTAGATAGAAACAGCCATGGAGGATTTTCTACTGGATCATCTAGGTGTCCTCTTCTTGTAGATAGAAACAGCCATGGAGGATTTTCTACTATAATCACCTAGAAGTTGCCATGGCTTTGCACGTTTAGTTTATGCCTTGCTGTTGAAGGTGCTTGGTAAGTCATCTTAGCTCCCTCTGGCTCCCATGCCCCCTGAGAAAAGCCAGTAAGGATCCTTGTCCAGGAATTTATTAGGGTCCCTTCTGTCAAGCTGTCTCAGATCCCTTAAGAAAGGATGTTAGAGATATGGCTTAGCTTCCCTGGTCTGTGGGAAATTTGGGGGTTCCCCTGAAGGAAAAGTTTTTAAAGGGATTCCCTCTATCTGTTTTAGGTATTGGGCTTTCCTATAGGTGATTTTATTGATTGCTTCTGACTCTATAATACTCTGATCCAGTGTTCAAGAAGAGTGTTCCAATTCAGGGGTGGGTGAGTGTTCGTATGTGCACATACATGTGCATGCATGCTTGTGTGCATGTGGTGTGTGTGTGTGTAGATGTAATTATGATATGAGTTCATATTGAGGCCAGAAGACAACCTGTCATTCCTCAGGCGACATCCACTTTGCTTGTGGCTGTTGACTGGAGGATTTATTTGTTTGTTTGTTTGTTTGTTTGTTTGTTTGAATCAAGGTCTCTCTCGGTGGCCAAGAGGCTAGGCTCCAGCAAGCCTGGGGACATGACTGTCTCAGTCCCTTCAGCACTGGGATTGCAGGCATGCAGGGACACACCCAGCTTCCTCTGTGGCCTCTGCAGTGGGCTCTCAGCTCTTCAGTCTTTCAAAGCAAGTACTTTACCAGCTGAGCCATCTTTCCAGCATGCCAATTGTCTAATAATGATCATAGGGTTGTCTCCTCTGCGTATGTAAATATTTATGGTAGCTCAGGAATTTTTATATACAGCAGGAACTTTTTTATGTAGACACGCTTTATAGAAAATTATAAACACGAGAGCCCAGAACGTAAATGGCATGCCAAAAGTCACATAATTGGGGAAAAGTTGAAGCTGAGGATCTTTACAGTGGTTCCAATGCTTCTATCAGGCAGGATTATTTACCACAGCTGGATTCTCAGGGATTCAGAAGTCCTCTTAACCCATCAAGTTACTAAACCAAAGCAGTGACCCAACTTCCAATGGCCTCATGTTTCTCTCAGAAAGCTCCATAACATTTCACACTGAAGAGATGAAGATGGTTTGAGTTTCCCACAGACAGGGCCCCCATGGCCTTCTGGAATTCAAAGATACTTCTCTGTTCCAAATTCCCAGTACATCCAGAGGGCGCAATCAGCTGTTCGGGAATCTGGCTGAAAGGGCAGCCCATCTCAGGTGTTTGGAATCAAGCCTTTGGGGCAGACTGACGGTACAAGCATGTCCTCTCAGGGCAGGCATGAGGACAACCTCAATTCAACTGGTTTGGAAACCACAGCGGGAAGGTTTTAAGGTTTTAGTTTACTGCGTGCTTCTGGCAGAGCAGCAAAGCACCTGACCATGCCCCCACCTCTCAAACACAGTGGATGTTTGTGTGGCGGTTTACAGTCTCCGTCGTCCACACACACAAAAAAAATGATAGGGCTAAAGAAATCCCTTAACTGCAAGTGTTTACCTCACAAGCATCAGGACCAGAGTTTAGATCCCCTTACCCTAAAAACAAAACAAAAACAAAAAACAGGACCCAGGACCCAGGATCGCACATGCCTATAAGTCTATATGGAGATGAAGAGATCAGGGAGGGGTGTCCTGGGGCTTATTGGCAAGTCAGTGTAAATAAATCAGTTCAATAATAAACCTGTCTTAAGAATAAATAAATAGGGTAAAGCATGTAAGAAGACACACATGACAGCCTCTGCCCTGCACACATGCATGCACATGGGCATACATATGCACGCACACAGACATGCCCAAGAAAAATAATTTTTGCACTGAAGGTACTCATAGAGTGAGATCCAGAGCTATCCATTCTGGTCAGCAGAGGAGAAATAATAGAAGTTAATTATAGACAATCTCAGTGCGTTTGCAGAATAATTAACTAATTGAGTTTGTATCATTAGAGAGAAGAGGACTTTCCCTAAGGACCTGCAAGCTGGACATATCCTTTGTCCTGAAGGATCAGAGGTGTGGCAGAGCACTAAGGCCCCAGGAAGGACTTTCCGCCTTAGTTTTGCTTTGGTCCATTGCAGAGTCTCAACTATGGATGGATGTGCTTGGCCGAGGATCAGCCAAGCCAAGTGTGTTAGGTTACCATAGTAGCAGGTTTTGGAAAGAGCCCTGAGAGAAGGCATGTACCTTGCAGTTCGAGGGGTGGTCCCCAGACCAGCAGCATCAGAGTCATGTGGGAGTGTCTTACAGGGGGATAAATACTAACCTCCTCCACCCGCCCATTGCTACTGGCTCACAATCCGCATCTTTTAACAAGATTGCCAAGGGAATCATAAAGTCTGAAAAACACCACCTTAGCCGAGACTGAGAGGCAAGATGTCACTTCCAGAGTGAAAAACACAAATGACTTACACACCCTACCCACTAGTCAAGACAGTAGCAGTCACACCCTGCACACTAGTCAAGACAATAGCAGTCACACCCTGCACACTAGTCAAGACAGTAGCAGTCACACCCTGCACACTAATCAAGACAGTAGCAGTGATAAATCTTCCCTTTTAATGTGCCCACCCTCCCTGTCAGTAGCGATACATTCACAGGCCCTCGATTACGACTGTATATTTTTGTGTTTGCCACCTAACCAGCCTGAAGTCTTCTGGCCATGCCGTGTAGATCTTTGTCTAGCACAGTGCCTGGCATATGACAGGTGTGTGTGGTGGTAGAAAAGCCTGCAGCTTCACAGGCTGGTAAACATTGGCTCCGGCCTCAACCCTGCCACAGCCTCAGTTCTTGCATCTATAAGACATGGAGAAGCACACCCCTCTCCTGGGATTTGGAAAGAAAAGAACTTAATGATGCAGTGTACTAACACAGCACCCCGTGCTCAGTAGCTGTTCTTAAGTGGTGCTCGGTGATTGCTGGACAAATGGAAAACTAGGAACCTCGTATGAAAATGCTAAAGCTGAGAAGCTGGCGTCCTGTTAACTGCCACCACACATAAAACTGCGTTTTAAATTATAACGGACAAAGGAGCTGTCACACAAGAAAGGTGAAAGGAGCGCAGGGTCAGGATGAACGTGTAGGAAACGTGTGTGGTTTGGAACCAGGAGACCAGCATTTGCACAGCCGCATCTGTGCCAGCTGGTCCTTCTCTCTGTGCCTTAGTTTCTCCTCCTGAAGACCAAAAAAAAAAAAAAAAAAAAAAAAAAAAAAAATCAACAAAGCCCTCTTTCTGTCGCAGAAAGAAGCATCCTGCAGCTTGTGGTGTAGGAAATCAGATCTTATTCATGCCTGTATCCCTACCTACTTCTTTTTTTCTTTTTTTTTTTTTTTTTTTTTTTTGGTTTTTTTTTTTTTTTTTTTTTTTTTTTTTTTTCGAGACAGGGTTTCTCTGTGTAGCCCTGGCTGTCCTGGAACTCACTCTGTAGACCAGGCTGGCCTCGAACTCAGAAATCCACCTGCCTCTGTCTCCCAAGTGCTGGGATTAAAGGCGTGCGCCACCACCGCCCGCCCGGCTTCCTACCTACTTCTTAACGCAGTACCAAGCTCATAGGAGATGGCCACAGTGCAGGATTGACCAGTGGGCTTCAAGCATGTACTCTCTGTGGGGATGAAAACCTCACCCCTAACAGGCAAAATCTTTTTCCTTAAAGCGGCAGTGCTCAACCTCCCTGATGCTGTGACCCTTCAATGCAGTTCCTCATGTCGTGGTGACCCCAACTATAAGACTATTTCATTGCTGCTTCATTACTATAATTTTATTACTGTTATGGATTGTAATGTAAATATCTTATATGCAAGATATCTGATATGTCATACACACACATACACACACACACATACACACACACACACACACACACACATCGAAACCCACTCTTTGAGAACCCCTAGCTTAGCACAGTATCCTGGAGGTCCAAAAGAAATGGCCAGAGAACGAGTGTCTAAAGGGGCTTCTTGAAGGTGGGGGCAGGGAGGCAAGAGAGAAGATGATAACGAAAGTGAAGAAATTGAGTCAGAAGTTTGTTTCTACCAGTCAGAGCCCTGGAGAGTTCCCACAGGAATGCCAGCAAGGAGAGAAAGACTCCTACCAGAAGACAACCCCAGGGGGCCTCCGGGGGAGCTATAATTTGGACGTTGATATTTGACATTTTGCAATTTTTTTTCAGTAGCCAGATGTGGGAGCACTTGCCTATAATCCCAATACTCAGGAGGCAGAGGCAGGAAGACCACTCCAAGTTTGAAGGCAGCCTGGTCTGTGTATAGCAACTTCCAGGCCAACACAGACTACACATCAAGGCCCGGCCTTACAATAGAATAAAGCACGTTTGGTGTCTGGTGCCCGCCTTTTGGACCACAACACCCATAACTCTAGTTCCAAAAGATGCGGTACTCGCTTCTCCCTCCGCAGGCATGCAGGCATATAATATGTATGTGTGCACGCAGACAACACACTCATACATATAAAAATATAAAGGGAAAAATTATATAAAAAACATCAATATATATAATGGGAGAAAATTTCTTAAAAAAAAAAAAAAAACTCCAAGTAGGTCTGGTGAGATGTTCAATCACATATAGACCTGGGTTCAATCCCCAGAAACTACATAAGAACCCCGAGAATGGTAATGTTCAGGTTTTCAATGCCAGTATTGGGAGGCAGAGACCGGAGCATTTGTGGGGCTCACGGTTATACTAGATTCAACTTACTCAGTGACTTTCAGGCTAAAGAGAGATGTCCCCATCTCAATGAAATAAAAGGGATGGTACCTGAAATATGACAACACTTCAGGGTGACTTCTTTGGTTTTTGTTTTTTGTTTTGCTTTGTTTTTGTTTTTTCTCTTTCTTTTCTTTTCTTTTCTTTTCTTTTCTTTTTCTTTTCCGAGACATGGTTTCTCTGTATAGCCCTGGCTGTCCTGGAACTCACTCTGTAGACCAGGCTGGACTCGAACTCAGAAATCTGCCTGCTTCTGCCTCCCAAGTGCTGGGATTAAAGGCGTGCGCCACCACCGCCCGGCATCAGGGTGACTTCTCTGTTCCACATACGTGTGAACACACAAGTGCACCCATATGTGAGCGCACACGCAGAGGCAAGTATTTCCACACTGGACATGTTGGTTAAACTTCCTCCTTTAAACAGCTTCTCCTGGGGGTGTGATTGGCTTCACCTCTGACACATCTTGGAGTATTTCCTAGTCAGCCTGGAGTTCAGCATGCTTCTTCCATTCCAGGATCTGAGTCGCTGACAGAACCCTCAAACGTTTGGAAATAGATTTCCTCTACAAGGGAAAGCCCACAGCAGAGGCTCCAGGAGCCGCCCTGGGCTCTTGTTTTGTTTTTGTTTTTCGAGACAGGGTTTCTCTGTGTGGTCCTGGCTGTCCTGGAACTCACTCTGTAGACCAGGCTGGCCTTGAACTCAGAAATCCGCCTGCCTCTGCCTCCCAAGTGCTGGGATTACAGGCGTGCGCCACCACACCCGGCTCACCCTGGGCTCTTCACATGGGCTTGGACAGGAAACTTGTGTCCAGACCCTGTGCCAACATTTCCACAGCTCCAGTCACTAACACGTTTCACAGACTCTGAAAATATTATGGATTAAAATGAGAGTTTTAACAGATTTTCACAAAGCATGGAGCAGAAGGTGAGGTCGCCCTTGCGCTAAGGGAGACCATGCCCACTGCAGCACCAGTGTCCCAACATCTCTGTTACCCTGTCAAAGCCCTGGAGAACCTTGAATGCTTCCTTGGTGGGCCAGGAGGATGACAGACCACAAAGACGATGGGACACGTGGAGAGCACGGCTTAAGTTTCCACCGTGTCTCAAGCACAGGTTGTATCATAAGCTCGGATAGAAAATATGAAACTGACGCTCTCCGGGCGCCCCTCCCCCTTTGCTCTACTTTGGTATCAGACACACACAGAGGGGAGGGCTACCCTCCACTTACTGTTTTTTCCAGTGATATACGATTAAAAATGGATAAAGGCTTGGCTTCAATGGCGCAATTATAAAAAGCATTTTAGGGGGTTACATACGATGCATGCAGTATTTCTTATGGGTGTAGTTTGTCTTGGTGTTTGGGGGGTGTTTTATTTTTTTGTTTTTGTTTTTTGGGAGTTTTTGTTGTTTTAGGAATTTTACTTTCACAGTACCACTCTTTTTTTAAAAAAAAAATCTAAAATAGAAAGGGCAGTCTTAAAAATTATTTTTGTTCTGGTTCACATGGGAAGCAACAGATGGAGAAATGAGGATTCCAAGAGGAGATGGTTGTGCTGTGCTTGGAGGAGAAGGAGCCAATTTTGTAGCTATCACTTGGGATTGTTCTTTCAGTGTATGGAAACCAACGCATGTGACCCTGAGAAATTTATACCACCATTACGGCCTCCAGTGAATGCCACCCAAATCCCTTTATCATCAAGCAATATTTTTTAAAGTCCTTAAATACACAGCATGGATCATTTGTCAATTTGTCTTTCTTAAGGAGCATGAGTCATACCAGACTTGATTTCCATGCCCCATGTAACCTGACCTCCTTTGCCAGTACATACCCCCTCCGCCACTGGCTTTGGTTTCTCTGATGCGTGCTGAGCCCTGTGTTTTCCCGGCAGTGAGCAGCCTTAGGCTGCCCCTGGAGAGGCCACAATCCCAGCTCAAGACCACTAATTGATGTGGTACTTGTTGGGAGTTGGTATCAAGCAAGATCAGTCCCAGGATTAATAGCATGTGCCTCTCTGTTAATGTTTATAAGATACCCTGTTCCTAGAAAGCAATGGACCTCCCACTGGATGGAATCCGATCTGCAGCCAGAGCCAAGCAGTATCTCAGAATGCAATGGGGAGTCTGGAAACTCAGGCTGCAACTCATTCTGAAGACCTGGGAAGGCTGAGTCAAACCCTGGGAGGAAACCCAGGCTCAGGCCCCAGCCGTGACACCTTCTTGAAAAAGCTGGGGGGGCACCTGGGGAGGCCTGATGCTGTGTCTTAGAACAGAATGATCCGATCCGACCTCATGTAGATCAGAAGCTATATTGGCCTAGATCAATTGGGTAGATCAGAAGCTGCAGAACAGAAAGAATAATAAATTACCTCATGACATCCATGGTTGGAGATACTTTTAGATCCATGCTTCCTCCTGACATATCTCTCACGTTCCCACCGTTTTATGGCCAGGCATAAAGACAGCAGTTGTTTGAGTTCCGAGATGGGGAAATCTTCCCAGGTGGAACAGATATTCTGCTGGCATAGCTTGGACTTAAGATGCTGGAATTCTGAGTTTGTTGAAAAAAAGGATTGGAAACTTCTAGAAAGTGGACTTCTATGAAACAGAAAACGTGATTTGCTTGATCCTGCCATGATTTGTATCCTAACAAGTTTGTTTTTTTTTTAATTAAAAAAAAAATCATAGAGAGCAGAGCTGGCTTATTGCCATTTGTTTCTGAAGAAGAGTTATCTGGTGCTCAAAACAACAGCAGACCACAGTCTGTATGATAGGATAAGATGAGGGACATATTGTAGTCAAGTTTAGAAATAGACCACCTGCCTTGTCCGCAAAATCCAGGAAAGAATGAAATTCTATTCTTACGCAGATAGATGTGGAATGTAGAGGGATTACTACTCAGTGTGAACTTGAGAGACTACAGATTCATTAAAATGCATGAAGTATCAAGCTGGTGTTCAGAACTCACTTTCAGGCTTCACTGTATGCATCTGTATCAGTGTTTGGAAGAATTGGACAGACTGCAGGCTAGAGAGAAAACGCCGAGGTTAAGAGCACTCGCTGTTCTTACAGAGGACCTAGATCGGGTTCCCAGCATCCCCCTTTCCTGACCTTCATGGGAACCAGGGATTCCTATGCTGCTCAAACATACATGTGAGCAAAATATCCATACACATAAAAAGTGGAAAATGGAAATTTTAGAAGGATTACATCAGAGAAAACCTTGAATTCTCTGCCAAGGAAAATTCTCGCATGGTTCACGTAGGTTGCTTTTATCAAAAGCTGTGCCTTTCAGGCTGGAGAGAAGGCTCGGCAGTTAAGAGTACTGGGTGTTCTTGCAGGGGTTCTGAGTTTAATTCCCAGCACCCACATAGCAGGTCACAATATAACGGGACCCAATGCCCTCTTTTAGTGTGCAGCTAGACATGGAAGCAAAGCACTTGTATACATTAAATAAATAAAATTGTTAAAGGGAGGGAGGAAAGAAGGAAGGAGCTAAGACATTAAATTAAATAGTGGACGGTCTAGCACATATAGGGGGCCATAGATGAGCTCACGATTTTCCAGTCTGCTCTGTCACAGCTCCTGAGAAATTAGCAACTGGCTGTTTTGAGTAAGCAGAAAAAGGTCACATTGTATAGATGAGACAGAAACTTCTAAGGGCTAATTATCTAGTTTGTAGATAAACTAGATAATTCCTGCCTCTGAGCTTGGTACCAAACCTATTGTTTGTAACAAGAGGTACTAAAGCTACCAAGAAGTAGTTTAATAAAGAAGGCAAATGAAAATTTTATTCTGATGCTGAAGATTTCTGAAAAGTTGGAAGACTTTAGGAGTCAAAATTGATGAGAACTGGGCTTTTAAATCTGAATTTTAGTTTATGAAACTAGTATTAAATTCAGAAACATGTAAAATACCCCCACAGATGAAAATTCTATTATAAAACATATATGCACATTCATTCCACCTGTTCTATATAAAATTGTATTTGTGTGTGTATAAAATAGTGAGTTTATTTGAATCTAATCCTTAAAAGCATTATTATGAAATTTTTTGCCTTTTAAATATGATGAATTAAGTTTTTATCTGAACTTTGAACCCTACAGGTATGTTTTTCTTATTTGATTGCTTGGCATCAGATATGAGATTTTTAACAGTTTTGAATATTTTTTAATATTTACATACACATAATGAGTTTTCTTAAGGCTGGGCCCCATGTCTAAACATAAAATTTATTGTGTTTCATATATGCCTTGGGCATATAGCCCAAAGGCCATTTTATTTTATTTTATTTTATTTTATTTTATTTTATTTTATTTTATTTTATTTTATTTTTGGTTTTTTGAGACAGGGTTTCTCTGTATAGCCCTGGCTGTCCTGGAGCTCACTCTGTAGACCAGGCTGGCCTTGAACTCAGAAATCTGCCTGCCTCTGCCTCCCAAGTGCTGGGATGCCATTTTATATTTTAAATAGTTTTCTATATAAAACAGTTTCAGGGTGTGACATCCTCCGCTTGTGGCATCTTGTTACCATTCAAGGGTGTTCGGATTTTGGGCTTTTCATCCTCCTAGACTAGGGGATGTGTTCCCTGTGTAATACTAGCTTTGTGGTGATGGTCCACACCTTTAATCTCTGCACTCCAGAGGCAGAGGTAGGCAGCGAATCTCTGAGTTCAAGACCAGCCTGGTCCCCAGAGTGAGCTTTAGGGCAGACAGGGAAAACAAAGGTGAACAAAACTCCAGCTGCACATGTAGCAGAGGATGGCCTTATCTGGCATCCGGGGGAGGGGAGGCCCTTGGTCCTGTGAAGGCTTGATGCCCCAGTGAAGGGGAATGCTAGGGTGGTGAGGCAGGAGTCAGTGGGGGGAGCTCCCTCATAGAAGCAGGGGGAGGGGATGGGGTTTGCAGAGGGAGACCAAGAAGGGGATAACATTTGAAATGTAAATAAATCACTAAAACAACAACAACAAGACCCAACAACAACATCCAGCAGTCGTCTTTACCCATGCTTTTATCATTCAACTGTTACCATTTTCTTCTTCTTCTTCTTCTTCTTCTTCTTCTTCTTCTTCTTCTTCTTCTTCTTCTTCTTCTTCTTCTTCTTTTTCTTCTTCTTCTTCTTCTTCTTTTCTTCTTCTTCTTCTTCTTCTTCTTCTTCTTCTTCTTCTTCTTCTTCCTCCTCCTCCTCCTCCTCCTCCTCCTCCTCCTCCTCCTCCTCCTCCTCCTCCTCCTTCTTCTTTTACCACCCTTATATGAAAACTGTAAAATTCCTACGAGTCCCTCTTTAAAATCCAGCAGTAGTAACTTTAGAACTTTGTCCAGGATGGACCACATCATGTTAGATTTGCTGCAGATACATTGATTTCTGTGTGTGGTGGGTTCTAGAAAATGATCAGAAGCATTTCTGAGTTGGCCAAGGAAACATAGCAGATGATTGTTCAGGATGGAAGGGGAGAAGGGGGGAAGGGTCTTCTCTCACTTGTTGCTGGGTGTGACAGGAAAGACATGCCTAGCAGGTCACCTGGAGCAGAGTCTGGTGGGACCATTAGCAGTCTCCCCAATAGCCAGCCACAGAAGTCCCCGTGGTGGGCCTCAAACCCAGAACCTCCCACCTCATTCATCCTCCAGAACTGGTTACTCGTCAACTGTTCAGCTGGGTGGTATTTTAGAGGGAGTAGTGAACAGAAAGCAAATAAGTTTCTGTTTGTTGTATCGCTTCAAGTTCAGCTTGACATTGCTTATAATGCTTATACTGTCCAAATTAGCCAAAAATGGTTTCCATACATTAAGCCCATATTGATACTAAATTAAAATGCATATTTTAAAAATACATTTTAAAACTGCAAATTGCGCCAAGTCTGAGCAAGTCTGAACTCTGATCCAGTCACACAATGGCCTGGAGGGGCTGCTTCTGGGTCATCTGGTGGCATAAGACTTTTATCTCATTGCACAGTGCTAGGGAGGCTGGGAGATGAAAACAGTTCTTTTCATAGATCTGCCATTATACTAAAATTTCAAATACTCAAAGTAAAATCAGCCAGCGTGGGGTGTTTGTGGAAAGTGCTTTCTTTACGTTGCTTTTCCGTTGCTCTGCGACGTTTCCATGACGCTGTTCGCTCATTTCTTTTCCTTTTTTTTTTTGTTCCTCTTCCAGGGTCCCATTTCCCAGAAGAACCATTCACTTCAACAGCCAGGGAGAGCGCCTGGATGTTCAAAGTAAGGTTTCAATATGATTACCGCGTAGACTCCGTCTGTGAATTAAGTTGCACTGACTGGTGGTACTGCCTAAATGGGCAGTGTGCTTTTAGAAACCCTTGCATGGTAAAAAGCCAGTGTTTGAGTGAATGTTCTCCACCGAGGCTCTGCTCTTCAAATGGTGCCTTCCTTCCCAAGTGTGTCTGCTAACAGTCCTCAAACATGGGCAAGCCAATTAAAGTTTAATTTGGGAGACCGTATTAGTGGCCGTCGGAAGGAGAAATATCAGGATATGGTCAAAATAATCCTGCAACATTTCTAGTTATTTTTAAATAAATGATGTATTATTTGTTATTGTTAAGAATATAAGGTGAATCTTAGGGAGGGAGGGAAAGAGAAAAAGGGAGGGAGGGAGGGAGGGAGGGAGGGAAGAAGAGGGAGAAAGAGAAGGGGAGAGAGGACGCGAGGATCATGAGATAAATGCACATATTAGGACAATGGCAAAGCCCCCTGAAAGCCCCTCGGCGGTTTTCAGATTCTGGTTTGTTTGAGACAGGATCATTTTGATCTTTAGCTGTTTCCCATGGGTACCCTAAATCTCTGCCTGATAATGCCTTCAAAGTGCACCTCCAGGGGCTCCTTAGAACAAAGGAACAATTACCTAAAATTCCACCAGATGGCAATATTTGGAAAGCCATTCCGAGGGCTTTCAGAGCTCCGTGCTGTAATTGTTCATGTGGGGACGGGTCTCTGGAAGCATCCGGTCCCAGATTTCATCAGAAGTGTTTTCCTCCATCGTATTTTTTAAAAAATGTATAGAAAGACGTGTGTGTGATTGTAGATGTTGTTTTCTCCTTTTCTCTTAACTTCTGGAATGCTAAAATTAGAAACCCCATCTTCAGATACTCCTCTAGAAGGTATCAGCCTGGGTTAAAGGCTCAGATTTGTGAATGATTCTCCCAGCAGGCATTGGTGTGCTTCCAAGTCTCCACTCTGTGGGTGTGGGACGCTTGCTTTTGTCTGTCATTGTGAGACGTGCTAGGGTGATGGATATTGTTAGAAAAGGACCCTGAAGCTCCTCCCCGATGGATACTCGTTAGCAAGCCTTGATATGAAAGCGAGAGAAACCGCGCGCTTGCGGAATTGTCATCTGCATTGGCTTGGTGACCAGAGGGAATGAGCCCAGCCTTCCTGTTCACTCTAGCCACGCAGAGCCCTGCACGCTGACGAGTATCCTGGGGCCCAGAGCAGGCTTTAGGGTTGAGTAGAATCAGAGAGTAGAAAGGCAGGTATGGACCAAGAGGAGAAACCCCGTGAAGAGAACTTGCCCTGTAGCCGTTGGAAGCCATCGCTGGAAGGCATGGGGGCCTTGCGGGAATGAACCTCGTGTTATTAGCCCCTCTGGTAGGAGCCTATCCGCTGGTTGTCTGGGATAATTCTGATTAACTACCCGTGCCCTGCTTATGGGCCAACTAACACTGCTGTTTGCCAACAAAAATGCATCTGTTGATGGTAAGTCTTGTCATTGCCCCACATCCCTAACTGGCATGGTTGAAGAGGTAATGGTTCGCTTTAACCTCGTCAACCTTTTTTAAAAAAATTAAGTGTCGTGGCGCATGCTTGTTGTCCTGGTACTGAGGAGGCGGGGACAGTCTACTTGGCAAGCTCTGGACCAATGAGAGACCCTGTCTGGAAGATGGACGGAAGATGGACAGCTTCTGAGGAACACGTCTAAAGTTGGCCTATGACCCCGCCAGATGCAGGCATCCCCCTGCACACATGCACACGTTCCTGCTGCCGCCCCTCCTCCCTGTCTCCTGTCTCTCCTGTTGCTTTTTGGTTCCCTTAAGTTTCATTTCTGATTTTTATGTCAGGCAC
This sequence comes from Apodemus agrarius, assembly GCA_964023405.1. NCBI lineage: Eukaryota > Metazoa > Chordata > Mammalia > Rodentia > Muridae > Apodemus > Apodemus agrarius. Next base: position 13,675,178 of record OZ030021.1, read on the forward strand.
ACATAAACGGTTCAGTGTGTCCATATCAAATCTAGGAAGCGCCAAGGATGAAATGAGAAACGTGGTATTTGGGTTTGGGCAATGGACCTAATTTGCTTAATAAGGTTCCCTCCAGTCCCATTCGTTTGCCCGCAAACGCCCTAGCTTTGCCTTTCTTTATGGCCGAAACAATTCCATTGTGTGTCTCAACCCCATCTCCTTGCTCAGTTCTGCTGTTATTGGACAACTGGTTTGGTTCTATAGCTTTGCCACGGTGGATCCTGCCGCAGCAAGCACTGGAGCGCAGGCACCCCTGTGCTCCGTGGACTTGAATCTTCAGGTGAATGCCCAGGGGTGAGGACAGCTCCGACCTGTGGCAGGTCTAAGTTTTGAGAAGCCCCCAGCTGGCTTGTGTAGTAGTAGCTGCCCGAGGTTATGATCCAGCCAGCAGTGTGCAGAGGGTTCCGGCTCCACGGTCCCCGCAGCAGCATTCGTTCTCGGTGTTATTAGCGATTGGACGCTCTGACTTGGGTGAGGCGGAACCTCCGAGTATTGCATTTGCATTTCTCTGATAGCTAGCTTTGGTGAAAGTGTTTTTCATATGCTTATCAGCTTATGGTCTAAGCCCCTGAAACTGTAAGCCAGTCTCAATTAACTGTTTGAAATACACATCCTTATGTATGTGTATTTCATCTTTTAGCAACCGCTTATTTTATTAGCTTATTATTGGCGGTGTCATCTGTTTTTTAGTTTTTCAGTCTGTGTGGTGTGTGTGTGTGTGTGTGTGTGTGTGTGTGTGTGTGTGTTTTGATTTCTCTTTGTTTCTGAGATATTATTGCACTCACTCTATCTGCATAGGCTAAGCTGGCCAGGAATCCACCTGTCTCCAAGAACTGAAATCATAAGCATAAGTCTGGCCTGGTCCTACCATTAGTGAAAGACTGGTAGCGAAGAGATCCTGCTTGGCATAAAAGTGTGTGTCCACGATAGAGACAGATCTGAGACCCGTAGCCATGGTGGGCGCATCTTCATTTCTGCCTGAATACCAGAGTCTTTTGTACAAAGGGCAAAATATAGGTGAACAAATTTTATTTGATACCTACTGTGTACCAGCATTCTGCTAGCTGCTGGGCATATGTCACATCGTTGGTTCATTAACCCTTATATATCCTTATATATGAAACATCTTAATACCTTTTAAGTATGGAAATTGATCTTCAAATGGGGTAGTGACTTTACTGTTCAAGACTGGTCATTTATATAGTATGTTCTATTTAAACCAAGACTAGACCCAAGCAGAGAGGAATCTATACCTCGTTGTCTCTAACATACACAGGCAGACAGTGTCCTCGGCGGGATGCTCACGCTTAGAAATATGGTCTCTGGCCTGGGGCTGAAGCAGAGTAGAGAGGGCGCAATCCTGAGAGTCTGCTGTCCTCTGATCTGCCTCCTCTCCCTCCTCCTCCGGCTCCTGTTCTCCGCCTTTCTCTACCGCTCCAGTGCTTACATGTTAACTCTTCTTTGCTGTAAAAGAAGATGCACAATTGACCATTTCATTGAGACTACTCAAGAAACAGAGTCCTATTACATCACCTTAATCTAGCTGCCTACTGTACTTATATAATAAATGTATAGTATCATCTGTCATCATTTAACCCTCACAAAGGATCTACTGGTTCCTGTGTGCTTCTCAATGTCTCTTACATATTCTTCCTCTTTTATAGTACCTTCAAAGTTTTCACTAATAAAAATAATATGGAAATGGAAGGGAAGAGATGCCTCAAAGGTTAAAAGCACTGGGTTCTCTTCCACAGGACCTGAGTTCTATTCCCAGCACCCACATGGCAGCCCACAACTCTGTAACTCCAGTCTCAGGAGACATGGCAGCCCACAGCTCTGTAACTCCAGTCTCAAGAGATCTGACACTCTCTCTCCTTGCTTCCAAGGGCACCAGGCCTGTTTGTGATGTTTTGCGCACACGCGCGCGTGCACACGCGCGCGCGCGCGCACACACACACACACACACACACACACACATATGCAAAACACACAGTAAAATAAAATAATGATAAGAGTTGAGTTTTTGTTGTTAGTAGTGGGTTTTTTTGTTTGTTTGGTTTGGGGGGATTGTTTTTGGTTTTGTATTGTTTTTTGAGAGACAGGATTTTTGTATGTGGCCCTGGGTGTCCTAGAACTCACTCTTAGACCAGACTGGCCTCAAACTCACAGAGATATGCCTGCCTCTGCCTCCCAAATGCTAGGATTAAAGGCATGTGCCACCACACCCAGGTAATGATAGATTTTTGTTTGTTTGTTTTTGTCTCTTGATTTTTTAAAGGACACATCTGTTATCTAAAAACTGATAATTTGTTGCTCTTTTGTCAAAATAGCCATGAACGTCTACTTAGTTAGCGTGACCTCCTACATAATACAATTGTAACTATGGACTCCTGTCATGAGTCGCATTTCTAGAGCTTCTAACCCACGCGTCTGATATTGTTGTGCATGACCTGTCTTGAGCCCCCCATCCCATTTGTCTGCTTACTCTTCTGTACACCTCTAGAGCTCTCCACCCCCGTATCTGCCCTCTATCTCCTACTGTCATATAGCTTAGCTCTAGCGCTGTCCCTCCCGTGTGCCTGGCACTGCTGTACATCACAGTTCTAGGCTGTCCCTCGTGTGTGCCCGGCACTGTCACACACCTCCGCTCCCCGCCACCCGTCCTGTGTCTCCTGCTCGTAGCCTCCATTCTATGTTTGTCTTTTCCTCCCAGTTCTCACTCAGCTGTTGTCAGACCTTGTGCACGTTTGTTTTGTGTTGTAGCATGAGCAGTTTTGTGAGCTGCGGTGCACAGTGACAACTGTAGTTTTAATGTTTCGAACACAGCTTATAGTATCACAAACCATCACTGACCCACCCTAGTACTGGCCGCTGTATGGAGCCCATTCAAACTTTTATGTATTGTAAGTGTACAGGTGTAAATAGTTATATCCTACCCCTGAATGGGTTCAGAACCATCTGTCCCCACATTCCCTGTAAATTGCCTGTTTATTATACTGTGGACTTCCTGATTGGATATTACCTCTCATTTTAGAAACTCTTTCAGATTCTCCATAGTAACAGATGACACATGCTAATCATTCTGCAGACACTGGGCATTGACACATGCTTTCTGTGTTCTGCACACGGGCTCATGTCAGGTTGCCTGGCTCGCTGTACTGTAGATGACACAGACTGTCAGTGTTCCTTACCTCATATCACTCAGCTTCGAACGAGCACATTCCTGTGTTTGTCTGTGTTCCGATGTTAGCTGTGCCTCTGTGTTAAGACAGTACTTCCAAAGACTCCCAGGCTTTCCGGTTAAGGTCCAGCTGCTCTAGAGGACTTAAACAGTAAATGTTAAAAAGGAGCCTAGAGAGCAGGCTGGGAAAGCCTTGATTCTCTCTCAGCAGTCGGGACGTGCTGTCAGTCAGCGGGATTCTGAACTCTGCTTTGCATGCTGGCTTATTATCCTGTTATGACTCTGACTGCGCTTGTTAGCATTGTCTCCTGAAATTCTGGTGTCTGTGTTGTTAGCTATATTCCAGGGGAGTGATGCCTCAGACCCATGGAGCATTTGGTTGATAAAGTAGACTGGGCTATTAGCGTCCCCTTCCGTACTCGGTCTAATGACATGCTAACTTGGTTTACATAAAATATGAGTTGAAGCCGGGCAGTGGTGGCGCACGCCTTTAATCCCAGCACTTGGGAGGCAGAGATAGGTAGATTTCTGAGTTCAAAGCCAGCCTGGTCTACAGAGTGAGTTCCAGGTCAGTCAGGGCTATACAGAGAAACCCTGTCTTGGGGGAAAAAAAAAGAGGTGGGTCTTCCCACTTCAAAAACAATATGAGTTGAGTGCTTATAACATTCTGCAATGACATTATACCTTCCATTGGAACCACAAATGTTTCTAATGGGATCTTGAAAAGAGACTATCCAGTCACTTTGGGTTCCTGATTAGGGCAACATAGCCCCTACATAGAAAAGAGAAGAGAAGAGAAAAGAGAAGAGAAGAGAAGAGAAGAAAAGAGAAGAGAAGAGAAGAGAAGAGAAGAGAAAAAAGAAAAAGAAACTTACTGGATTTGGTGACATTTGTTTAAAAGAATGACCTCAAAAGTTGATATTTTGATTATGTATTAAGATATCAAGATTTAAAACATTATTTTAAATTTTAATCCCATTAAGAAAGATTATTTTGGATTACATTGTCATAAAGAGAGAGAAGAAAATGGTGTTTGGGAAAACTGGTGTGGCTCACACAAAGAGTGAAACCCTTTGCCTTCACTGTGTTTTTAACTGTTAGGGAATCGGGTTGTTTTATTATGGTCACAAAAAGCTTAGAGGATAGACTTTTGAGTTCTGCCTTTGTAAAATAGCAGGTAACAAGGAGAAATGGCATTCTGGTCATAAGTCATCTTATGAGATTGGGAAAGCATGTAAATAATGCAGATTAAGAGAGATGGAGAGGGGCTGGAGAGACAGCTCAGTGGTTAAGAGCACTGACTGCCTTCCAGAGGTCCTGAGTTCAATTCCCAGCAACCACGTGGTGGCTCACAACCATCTGTAATGGGATTCTGTTGCCCTCTTCTGGTGTGTCTGAAGACAGTGCACAGTGTATTCACATATATAAAATAAATAAATCTTTAAAAAAAAGAATTATAAGAGAGATGGAGAAGTAGGCCAGGTCTAACTATGGAGAGTCCCAAACATCAATGTAATGGTTTTATTTCAGGGCATGGAGTAAATATCAATCAAGAAGCAAGTGCCCCACTGTACTGGCTGGTTCTGTGTCACCTCGACACAGGCTGGAGTTACCATAGGAAAAGGAGCTTCAGCTGGGGAAGTGCCTCCATGAGATCCAGCTGTGGGGCATTTTCTCAATTAGTGATAAAGGGGGAGGGCTCCTTGTGGGTGGTACCATCTCTGGGCTGGTATTCTTGGGTTCTATAAGAGAGCAGACTGAGCAAGCCAGGGGAAGCAAGCCAGTAAGGAACATCCCTCCATGGCCTCTGCATCAGCTCCTGCTTCCTGACCTGCTTGAGTTTCAGTCCTGACTTCCTTTAGTGATGAACAGCTGTGTGAAAGTGTAAGCTCAATAAACCCTTTCCTCCCCAACTTGCTTCTTGGTCATGATGTTTGTGCAGGAATAGAAACCCTGACTAAGACACCCACTAAAACTAACAGATCCCACTGCAGTCTAGTCAAGAGTGTTGACTCCTACGTGAAATCCCAACACTCAGGAGGCAGCAGCAGGCCGAGCCCTCCAAGTCTGAAGCTAGCCTGAGCTACAGTAAGATCCTGTCTTAAAAGACCAAAGCAAAGCCAAAACCACAGAGGCTCCATTCAAATACCAGTATTGCTTCTGCCCTCTGTAGCTCTTCCATGGGTTTGATTTTGTCACATGACTATGTAGATGTGTAGGAATGCCACACTGATCCACATTTAGTGGGTGTAGCTAGAACATGTTAATAAATTTAAGGTAGTTACTGAAAAATAATGGGGCCAGGCATCATGGTATATACCAATCATAAAGACAAAGAGACATAATGACTATGAGCTTGAGAACAGCCACATAGCAAAAGCCTGTCTCAAAACAACAACAAAAGCATCAAATAGAAACAGGAGCAAATCCATCATGGTTTTGAAAACATGGATGGGGGCCAGTGATTGGCAAAGTCCTTGAAGATGGAGAGGCTACTGCATTGTATTTCTGGGTAAATAAAAAGAACAGAGTTAGGGAGAGGCCTCAAGGACTAAGAGCACTTGCACTCCTCTCTTGCACAGGACTGGAATGCGGTTCCTATAACCCACATCAGGTAGCTGGGAACTTCCTGTACGTTCAGTTCCAGGAAACTGTCTCTATACTTCACAGGGGCCTCACTCACACAGTACACACACCCACACACAATAAAGCAGACAGGAGATATCCAACACACACACATTCAAGAGCATGCACACACACAAACACACATGTACACACCCATGCATGTACACACTTGACATGAAATCCACCAAGTGGGGGAAGAGAAGTAGAGACTGAAAAGAGGAAAGAAGGGGCTTTAAATATGGCCCCAGTAGGTGATACACTTGAACTAAACTGTCTGTACAAACACGAGATTCAATGAAATATATTGACACTACTTAAACATTAAAAGTAATTCTAACAATAACGTTGACAAGACAGGCAAAAAGTGGCAGAAGTACATTGAACTTACTTCAGTAGAACATGAATACTCTGCTTAAGAAAACGGGAGTACACGGTACATGAAATTTTAGAGAGGCAGTTTTGAGTGTTTGTTTCCAAGACAGGGTTTCTCTGTATCTCCCTGGCCATCCTGGAACACCAGGCTGGCTTGACCTCACCCTCAGAGGTCCACCTGCCTCTGCCTCCTGAGAGCAGGGGTTAAAGGCACACACCACCTCCTGGCTAGAGATGCAGGTTTTCTTTCCTCTCTCTTTTTTTTTTCAGCTTTTAAAATCTATTTGAGACATTAAACATGATAGAAGTAGAAAACAATCTCTTATGAAGTGCTCTATGAAAGGAAATTGTGAAAAGTTCCTGATTAGACAGAAACCATTCTATTGCCAAGAGAATACTCAGCGTAACTGTGGCTTCACGGAATGAATTTGGTAGTGTTCCTTCTGTGTCTATTTTGTGGAATAGTTTGAAGAGTATCGGTATTAGGTCTTCTTTGAAGGTCTGATAGAATGTTGCACTAAACCCATCTGGCCCTGGGCTTCTTTTGGTTGGGAGACTTTTAATGACTGCTTCTATTTCTTTAGGGTAAGATGGTTTATCTGATCCTGATTTAATGTTGACATTTATTGTCTGTCTAGAAAATTTTTCATTTCATCCATATTTTCCAGTTTTCTTGAATATGGGCTTTTGTAGCAGATCTGATGTGTTGTTTTTTTTTTTAATTTCCTTGGTTTCTATTGTTATACCTCCCTTTTCATTTCTGATCTTGTTAATTTGGATACTATCTATATCTGTGCCCTCTGGTTAGGCTGGTTAAGGGTTTATCTAGCTTGTTGATTTTTCTCAAAGAACCAGCTCCTGGTTTTGTTGATTCTTTGTATAGTTTGTTTTGTTTCTATTTGGTTGATTTCAGCCGCGAGTTTGATTATTTCCTGCCATCTACTCCTCTTGGGTGTATTTGCTTCTTTTAGTTCTGGAGCTTTTAGGTGTGCTGTTAAGCTGGTAGTGTATACTCTCACCAGTTTCTTTTTGGAGGCATTCAAAGCTGAATTTTCCTCTTAGCACTGCTTTCATTGTGTCCCATAAGTTTGGGTATGTTGTACCTTCATTTTCATTATATTTTAAAAAGTCTTTAATTTCTTTATTTCTTCCCTTGACCAAGAGATCATTGAGTAGAGCATTGTTCAGCTTCCATGTGTATATGGGCTTTCTGTTGTTTTTGTTGCTATTGAAGACCAGCCTTAGTCCATGGTGATCTGATAAGATGGATGAAATTATTTCAATCTCCTTGTATCTGTTTTGTGACTTTTTGGGGGGGAAGGTAACATGAGATTCTGAAAAGAAGGTATATTCTTTTGATTTAGGATAAAGTATTCTATAGATATCTGTTAATTCCATTTGGTCCATAACTTCTGTTAGTTTCACTGTGTCTCTGTTTAGTTTGTGTTTCCATGATCTGTCCATTGATGAGAGTGGGGTGTTGAAGTCTCCCACTATTATTGTGTGAGGTGCAATGTGTGCTTTGAGCTTTGGTGGAGTTTCTTTTATGAATGTGTGTGTCCTTGCATCTGGAGCATAGATGTTCAGAATTAAGAGTTCTTCTTGGTAGATTTTTCCTTTGTGAGTATGAAGAATCCTTCCTTATTCTTTCTGACAACTTTTGGTTGAAAGATGCTCTTATTTGATATTAGAATGACTACTCCAGCTTGTTTCTTCGGACCACTTGCTTGGAAAATTGTTTTCCAGCCCTTTATTCTAAGGTAGTGTCTGTCTTTGACATTGAGGTTTCCTGTATGCAGCAAAATGTTAGGTCCTGTTTACATATCCAGTCTGTTAGTCTATGTCTTTTTATTAGGGAATTGAGTCCATTGATGTTAAGAAATATTAAGGAAAAGTGATTGTTGCTTCCTGCTATTTTTTTATGTTATCTTTATGTTTGTGTGGTTATCTTCTTTTAGGTTTGTTGAATGATTACTTACTTTCTTGCTTTTTCTAGGGTGTAGTTTCCCTCCTTGTGTTGGTGTTTTCCGTCTATTATCCTTTGTAGGGCTTGACTTGTGGAGAGAAAATGTGTAAATTTGGTTTTGTCACGGAATATCTTGGTCCATCTATGTTACTTGAGAGTTTTGCTGGGTATAGTAGCCTGGGCTGGCATTTGTATTCTCTTAGGGTCTGTATAACATCTGCCCAGAATCTTCTAGCTTTCAGAGTCTCTGGTGAGATGTCTGGAGTAATTCTCATAGGTCTGCCTTTATATGTTACTTGACCCTTTCCCCTTACTGCTTTTAATATTTTCTTTGTTTTGTGCATTTGGCATTTTGACTATTATGTGATAGGAGGAATTTCTTTTCTGGTCCAATCTATTTGGAGTTCCGAAGGCCTCTTGTATGTTTATAGGCATCTCTTTAGGTTAGGGAAGTTTTCTTCTATGATTTTGCTGAAGATATTTACTGGCCCTTTAAGTTGGGAATCTTCACTCTCTTCTATACCTGTTACCCTTAGGTTTGGTCTTCTCGTTGTGTCCTGGATTTCCTGGATATTTGGATTAGGAGCTTTTGCATTTTCTTTGACTGTTGTGTCACTGTTTTCTGTACCTGAGATTCTCTCTTCTATCTCTTGTATTGTGTTGGTGATGTTTGCTTCTGTCTCATGATCTCTTTCCTAGGTTTTCTATCTCCAGGGTTTTCTCCCTTTGTGATTTCTTTATTGTTTCTATTTCCATTTTTAGATACTGGATGGTTTTGTTCAATACCTTCACCTGTTTTTCTATACTTCTTTAAGGGATTTTTGTGTTTCTTCTTTAAGTGCTTCGAACTATTACCTGTGGGGTTTTTTTTTTTTCTTTCAGGGAGTTATGTATGTTCTTCTTAAAGTCCTCTATCATCATTATGAGATGTGATTTTAAATCAGAGTCTTGCTGTTTTTGTGTGCTGGGGTATCCAGTGTTCACTGTGGTGAAAAAACTGGGTTCTGATGATGCCAAGCAGCCTTGGCTTCTGATGCTTATGTTCTTGCCCTTGCCTCTCACCATCTGGTTATCTCTGGTGTTAGCTGGTCTTGCTGTCTCTGATTGTGGCTTCTCCCTCCTGCAAGCCTGTGTTTCAAAACTCCTGGGAGACCAGTTCTCTCTGGGAGGAATTTGGGTATGGAGAGCTGTGGTATAGGGTCAGGTCTAGGGTCCAGATGGAAACCAGAAGGACCCTGTCCCTGACTGTTCCTTGGTTCCTGTATCCTGATTGCTCAGGGTAGGTCCCTCTTGGGCCAGGAATTTGAGCAAAAGTGGTGGTCTTACTTGTGCTCACAGGTGAGTCAGTACTCCTGGGAAACCAGCTCTCTTCAGACAGTATTTTGGTATGGAACCCTGTGGCACAGGATCAGCTCTGGGCTCAGACAGAAACGGAAGAATCCTCTCCCATGCTGCTCCTTGGTTCCTGTGACCTGAGGGCTCCAGTTGGGTCCCTCTGAGCAGAAGTGGTGGTCTTCCCTATGCTCACAGGCTCGTCAGCACTCCTGGGAGACCCGCTTTCTCTGAGCAGTATTTGGGTAGGAAGTGCTTATTGCACAGGATCTTAAAGAGGCAGTTTTAACCACAAAATATTAAGCACAGAAAGCGTTAAAAGCCTCGGGTTCTTGGAAATGGGTCCAGGTAAGATGCAGTAGTAAGAGAGAGGTTCTCCATCATGTTTTAACGTGTGCATGTTACTTTTACAAGTCACGAAGGCAAGGTTACTTATGTAGGGGAGCAGGTTGGAAAGAAGGGGAGCACACAGACTTTTCAGTTGTTTTACTTCTCTACATTTCAGAGAACGTGAATGTGTTGGAAACCACGAGGCCATTGGGGAAGAACTCCATTGAGTTGGCTAGGTAGATCTCTAAACTGGGTAATTTTCTAAGGAGGAAACAGAACTAAGGTGCACAGTATCTTCAGTTACTGAGGATGAAACTGGAATCAAAGCTGTGGATAAAAAGATGCCTTGGCCGGGCGTGGTGGCGCACGCCTGTAATCCCAGCCCTTGGGTGGCAGAGGCAGGTGGATTTCTGAGTTCGAGGCCAGCCTGGTCTACAGAGTGAGTTCCAGGACAGGCAGGACTACACAGAGAAACCCTGTCTCGAAAAACCAAAAAAAAAAAAAAAAAAAAAAAAAAAAAGAAAGAAAGAAAGAAAAAAAAGATGCCATGGATAATAGACTTACTTTCTAATTTACTGATATCTTGCAACTTCTTTACCAATAATATTTTACTACTATGACTGAAAAAATCAAAATACAAATAATAATGACTTTGTTAGGTAATATTTGTAACATGGGCAAATGTTTGTTACAGGAATGTGATAACCCAAATATGTCTTACTTTAAGTTACATATTACACTACTACATAACATAGTATTCATATCACATCAAAGGTCCACGGGAGGCCATAGTAAAGATTAAGTAATGTATTTGTTTTGGAGACAAGTCTCATGCAGCCCAGGCTGGCCTTGAACTCACCTCTCTCCTAACTCCTTGGAATGCTAGGATTACAGAGGAGTACGACCATGCAAGGTGTAGCATCATTTTTAGTGAAAATCTTCCAGTAACAGAGCGCTGGTGTTTGTGGTGGGCAACATCTGTCACTCAATCAAGTGGCTTTCATTGATTTGGAACAGTACCCTGCATCCCTGGAGCGCAGGCTAGTGATAGCCCTTTTCCTCATCCTCCCTGAGATTGAAGAAATGTATTTCCATCCCTGGCTCTGGTTGATTCTTGGGCTCGGTCCATTGTTAGGTCTTTTTTCCGTGTTATAAAGGACAGTGGGATAGAATTAGAAGACAGAAGTGAATGACTCCCTCACTTGTAAGAAGGGAAGGGAAGCAGGGTGGTGGGGGGAGACAGGTAGATCTGGGGCCAGTGGTCTGCAGAAAGAGTTCCAGGACAACTAGGACTATTCAGAGAAACCCTGTCTCAAAAAAGGAGGGGGGTGGGGCGGGAATATAAGTGGTGTGTCTTAAGGACACCCGGACATTGCTTTTCCATCTTTTCTAGGTACCCTCAGCTTCTCACCTCGGTATTATTAGCAAAGCTGCATTTCCTCTCGTAATCGGAATGTGTTCTCGGTGGAGTATTTGTACAGGGCATGACATAAGCACGGATCTGCAGCTGTTTCATAACCACTGTGAAGTCGCTTGGCCGCGCTCCACAGCACCATGTCCAAACTTCAGGACCGGTTTTCAAGCAAAGTGAGTGGGGGGTGGAGCCTGCTTTGCACGGGCTGCTTACCCAGAGTTGAGCGTGTCCCGTGCAGAATGCGAGTCTGCTGTTCTGTTTGTCTAAAGTGACCAGCCAAAGCAACTTGTCTCATTTTTTGTTTAACTTGTCATCTGGTCTCAGCGCTTACTCTCTGTGGAGCTCTTAAGTGTTCGGGCCATCAGCAGGAAATAGCAACATTTTGAGTCCTTATGTCTCCCAATCAATAGTTCCCCATGATTTTTAAAGCTGTTTTAGGCTGCTGAAAACATGGTGGTTCTGCCTTTAATGATGCAATCTGATTATAGTCTGATTATTGTAAAGATGCAGCGGTAGGGGCTGAACAGTCCAGGTTCTCTTCCTCTCTCTGGAGGAAACTGCTGCTGTTCTGTTACTGTACATCATTGTAATTCGTGTGATTAATTTGCCGTCATCTCCCCTGTTTCTTAATGAAGCAACTGAAGCTCTTTGCAAATGGTACTGAGCAGACAGGGCCCATCAGAGAAGTGAAGACCAATTTCTACCCAAACACTGATGAAAGATTCAAACAGAAGAGCTTTGCTGATGCTGATGCTACCCAGAAGTAGATCTAATGGATGCTTCACACTCAGAGGCTACCAAGAGGAGTGTCACTCTGATCCTACATAGTTGGGCAGGAATACATTCTAGGTAGGTTGCTTAGGGCCATTAGTACTAAGTTAAGACTTGGAAAGATGACCTTGAAATGACAGGAGACCGCGGAAGATGTCTTTAAAAGGAGGAGGGGGATGTGGAAGGGATGTGGAGTTTCATTGTGAAAAGAAAGGAAGGAACTCTCCAGAGACTCAGGAGCTGCGGGAGGTGTGGAAGACGGGAGGCGGGAGGCGACCTGAAGGAACAGCTACAGTGATGACTCAGAGAGACTCGGGCGGTTGGGGGGGGGGAGTGGGGGCGGTAGAAATGACCCAAGGGTTCAAACCTGAGCACTGGCTGTGAGTCCAGCTCAGAAGGTCTGGAAATAGCATTCTTGTTAACCGTGGTAGAGACCAGCATTTCTGAGCTAACTTGGGCTTTTCCCTGTGTCTCAGTAAGGAGGAGGTGAGACAGTGCTTAGGGATACAAAGGCTGTAAGCGCAGGCCCATGTTTGTACAAGGAGCCTCTGGAAAGGCCAGTGGAGCCATGATCTCCCCCTCGCTGTTGGGGTGAGTTTCTTCCCTGGACAATGCACACAGCCAGCAGAGGCCTGTTTTCTGCTGACTTTTCTGTCCTCACCACCAGAGCATTCGGCAGCACTGTAGAAAAACCGGCACTGCCTGCAGGCCTTCACCTGAACCTGGGCCCTCTCGCCCCCATGCTGAGATGGCACAGCACCCTCCCCGGCTTTGGCATCCAGACAGTAGGCAGAAAATAGTGTCTCTCTGGATTCCAGACCTGTGAGGTGCGGCTGGAGAGAAGGAGGGGCAGAGCCAGGTTCTTCCTCCTCAGGGACACACCACCACGAATAGCAACCTTTGACCAGTCATGGAGTCTTGTGACTCATGCAGGCAACTTTCAGGTCTAAGTTACGTCAATGATTTTAAGCCTTGGATACTCGAGGCTGACAATGTTTCCTTCCACAGGTTATTCTGTCTGGTTTGAGCTTATACATCAGTCCCAGAACTCAATCCTCAAGTGCTTGATTTCTTTCCCTCTTTGATATTTCTACTTTAACAGTCCCATGTGCTGTGGACATAGAAATAGGGAAGGCAAGCCGGGCGTGGTGGCGCACGCCTGTAATCCCAGCACTTGGGAGGCAGAGGCAGGTGGATTTCTGAGTTCGAGGCCAGCCTGGTCTACAAAGTGAGTTCCAGGACAGCCAGGGCTACACAGAGAAACCCTGTCTCGAAAAAGCAAAAAAAAAAAGAAAAAAAGAAAAAAAGAAAAAAAGAAATAGGGAAGGCAAGTTTGTGTGGTCTGTCAGAATGCTCTTCCAAAGATGGCTACCCGTGTCTCCTTCAACCCACGCTTGTCTTACAGTGTGAGAATGGCATTCCTCCTATGAGGGTGTCTAGGGCTCTCCTCTTAGACCCAAGTGAACCTTGCTCACTGCCTGGACCAGGCATTGTGGAAATGAGGTACTGTGATTTCTAGAATGCCCCTGCGCCTGTTCTCTCTCCCTTGGACCTCGACTGCTGTGCTATGAGGGAGTCCATACAACGTAGAAAGGCCTCGCCTAGGTGTTCTAACTGTAGCTACTGCTAAATTTTTAACAAAAAAAAGACATCGCTCACCGGTCACACAACCGAGGAAAGCTACCTTTTTGACAGCTGAGCTAAGCTACCTTTTTGACAGAGCTGGGTGAGGAACCATGACAACCTCCTAGCTGAGCCCTGTCAACCTCAAAATGTACTTGCAACAACCAAAGCCTGGCTCTCTTTTAACCCAGTAAACGCGGAACTGGCTGGTTCTACTGCAGAGAACCAACAGGGCTGCATGAGAGAACACCTCAAAATTTGCTAACTTGAAATAAGCTTTCGTTATTCTCCTGGTTTGTAAATCGTGTATTAAGGTAGGCCACTGCCGGGCAATTGTCCTAGTTCATGTCCACATAGCTTAGACTTTGTGACAGGGTTCTTCAGTCTCATCTTTGGATCCCTGTCACTCTGGGTCGTCCCTCCCCTCCCCTTTCTTATCTCCAGCTCTTCACGGAGTCTCACCCTCAGGGGCTCTGCACATAGCTTGTAGTATCACAGCGCAGTAATCTATGTATGTAATCTATCCTAGGCTATAGTATTATATTTTAATAAATCCTGGCACAGCACGGGGTTGCTTCCCATCTCAATGGTTTATGTTTCTGAATGAGAGAGACACACACAACCTTTGTTGCAGGAAATATTGAGAAGCAATCCACACTACTGCCGACATGGCACCAGCGGACAGGCTGACCTGTTCCCAGGCCAGCGGACTCTCTGACTCGGGGCACCCAAATCTCTCCACCCAGCTCACTAAGTTCCCGTGGCAGACTGCTGCCACACACACCCCACGCTTCCAAGTTCCCATGGCTGGAGTGCCCTGCCACCATACCGGTCTCTGGAACCCAGCTGAGACGCAGCGTGAAGGACAACACCACACGATCTTAGTTTAGAATCAACAGGTAAAGCAATCACTGGGTGCAGCAACTGACATCCTATTTGTAAGCTATTCTAAGTTATAAATCCTCCTGTAGCAGACCCGGGTGGGATCCACCACCTGAACTGGGGCTTCTCCTACCTACTTTGTATCCTCCATGATCTCTCCCTTCTCCTGCCTCCCTTTTCCCCTCCCCAACCCGGAAGTCCTGCCTACTCCTCGCCCAGTGATTGGTCCCTTGAAATCTTTATTCATTAGGGGAATGTTCTGGCACAAGCCTTTGTATTTTAATATGCCTTAAGCAATACAATTACTAGACTACTGCCTAACCTCCTTGCTTTCAGAGTCTACCTCTCTGATAACTCTGAGTTACTACTTTCTAATTTCTATGGTCCATCTTGGCGGCTCTTAACTCCAATTGAGCAGTTGGCCCTTTCACTCGTGGGCTCGGCTCTGTCCTGCACACCTAAAGCGCGGCATCTCTCTTCTCCCTTTCTTCACAGTCCCAAGCCTGGCAACCCTAAATCCTGCCTCTGCCTCTCCTCCCCAGCTACTACTGGCTGTTGGCATCTTTATTTGCCAATCAGAATTAACTGGTGACAGGTTCCCAGAAGCTCTGGTGCAGACTCTCTTTTGCAAACAGTTTTTGGGGGACCCAATTAACATTAGAATACCAGCGGCTACACCAGTTGATCTGGTTTCTTTCTTTCTTTTTTTTAAGTATAGAATAGAGTTTATTCAGGGCGTGGGGGAGGGAAGCAGAGAGAGAGAGAGAGAGAGAGAGAGAGAGAGAGAGAGAGAGAGAGAGAGAGAGAGAGACTGGCCATGAGCACTTGGAGAGGGGTGGAGAATGGAGAGAGGGGGGGGAAGAGAGGACAGAGCTAGAGCAAGAAAGCAAGAGCATCATCTGGCTTCTTGTGGAACAAAAGACTGCCAAGAGACTGAAGCAAAAGCTACCACCAGGTCTTGGTGTAGGCGAGTATAGGTTGGAATTATATCTACCAAATTCTATTGATCAAGACTGTGTAAGGCCCTTCCATATTCAAGGAGATAGAAATAAATCCAATCTTTTGAAGGGACAAGTGACAAGAATAAAACCAATCATGAACACAGAGGATAAAGTAGAAACTAAGTTTATACGTCTCATTAGAAATCCTGTTTGATGGCTAAAGGTGCTAAGGCTAAGAGAAGTTCAATAATTTGGCCAGGGTTGTCTGACTTGCGAGCACCAGCACCTAAATTCAAATGCAAATCTGAAATCCAACCACGAATTCTTCCTACTTTGCTATTCTTTCCATCAGCAATGTGACAGACATAGGATTTACACTGTTTTTTAAATTCTGTAGTGCTGTCATTAATTAGGAATAACACATACACACACACACACACACACACACACACACCAGCTCTATACATCTTGGCCCATAGGTCTATCAACTCTGCTAAACCACCAGATTAGAAGAACTTTATTTCCCAGGGGAAGAGTGCAGCAATAATATTCACCGCCTCTGCACACAGCTCCATTTCTCATTTGTGCTGATTCTGTCGTGTCCTTGAACGCTGAGGGGAGGACTCTGGGCAGGCTGGAACTTAGTCTGGAGGGCACTGAGATGACGGCAGAGTACCAGAGTTAACCCTGAGAAGTGATCGTGGACGCGTCAGCTAACTGATGAGTCACTGTAGCTCCCTGTGAGTGGCTAAGACTGAGGAAGACTGAGATTCTGGGATGGAGAGATCGCTCGGGGGGTTAAGAGCACTGGCTGCTCTTCCAAAGGACATGGCTCTGTTCCTATCACACAGAGGGCGGCTCACAACCAACTGTAACTCCAGTTCCGGTGAGTCTGGCGCCTCTTTTGACCTCTCTGGCACCAGGCATGCAGACTAGACGATGCATAGGAAAACATACTGGCCAAATACTCAGGTACACAGAATAAAAGAAAACAAAAATTTAAGTTAAAAAAAAAAACCAGATCCCTTCAGATTTCTAGGTCTGATTCCTTTAGATAGATATTAAATGGAAGATTCTTTCGGCAGCCCACCGTGTGTCTGTGTGCTACCCTCTGTGAGGGACCCCTCACATCCACGCTCACAATTCAGGTTCTGCAGATGCTGAGCCAACACGGAGTAAGAACGTGAAGATACTGGGTTCTCTGCATTCTAATTAAAGCCGTTTCTGATGAGACAAACTATGAATCCTAATTAAAACATTTCTGTGGAAATTTAGTCTTAGTTCATAATTTCCAGTTGCATTCTCTCTCTCTCTCTCTCTCTTTTTTCCCCATAATGAAATAAGCTGCTTTAATTTTCCTTTTACAAATTGTATTTGGATGAGGTCAGAAGTTGGGGATTCCTCTCCCATTACTTGTTTTCCAGCTGCTGGCCTCTTGTTCCCTTGACACGCTGTAGGGGAGGCATTCCAGGGTCCCATGCCTGCAGTGGTACACACCATGCTTCACAGAGCACCCCCAGGCTCATAAAGACCCTCCCTCCTGTTTGCATCCTGTGGCTTAGGCTCTGAGTGACTGAACGTCTAGCGCCACCTGGTACTTGATAGAGCAACTGTCCCCCCCCCCGTCCCCCCCCCACCACCACTCCTGGCTTTGAGGCTGTGGTAAGGAGTCTCTGCTTGGTTTCAGCTTTGCAGTGTCAGATTCTGCTACTAAAGCTCAATAGGTTGGCTGACATTTGAGAACCCCTGAGGAAATCTTCTCTTGAAAGCCCTGGACTCTTCTGGAAGGTTATTGATTCGGTGGAGGTACTCAGAGTCTCTTCTCTCCCTATCGAACTGAGCCGGGCCATGCCTCCCACCCCTTTTAAGATGTCCCATCCAGTCACGCCACGAGGATATGTTCCTATTTTAGCATGGAAATAAAGCAGGGGAAGGAAATAAAGGAATTTCATAAATTCAGGCACAGGCACATTTCGGTGAAAGCATTCAAACAGCCATGTCTGGAGCTGGATGGGTGAATTACAAAACGTTGAATGAAAACAGATTCCAGCTTTGAATACAAATACCAAAATGTGCCTGTGGTCTCCTCTCCTTCCAGAAGGCATCCAAAAAATGGACACTGCTAGTTGAGGCTTATACAGAAATAAAATCACCAATTGCCATAAATCAGGATAGAAAGATCTCTCTTTTTCTGGTAACCCAAAATCTTAGTATGTCCTCCCCCAGCCCCTTAGTGTATTCCGGTTTCATTCCCGCGAGCACGGGTCTCCTGCACAGCCTCTGATCTCACTCCCAGCGCTCAGCCTGGGGCCCGTTCTACATTCCTTGCTCCCTACATTCCTTTGACCCTAAGCTGTCTTCTTCTGCCTCCGACCTTCTGCTGTCTCGCTCCTGCCCAGCCCCTTTCAGACCCGGACTCTGCATTCCTCTTCTCGGGTTAACCAGACCCCAGTGAAAAGTGAGCAGAACAAACCAAACCAAAGATGACATGCCTGTGACACGTGACAGGCACCTTCATGCCCAGCTCTGCCACGTCCTGGCTGTAGATCTCACGAAGTCATCTGGCTAGTCACCTCCTTGACAAATGGGACTTAAAATAGCCCCCTTTCTTGACATTTCTTTGAGGATTAAAATGCTGACACCTTGTAAAGCATCACATTTGGCCCATAAAAGGCAATGAAATATTCGGTGCTGTTCCTACTACAATTAGGGCACATTCCACATGTGTGCCCACGCTGCTAACACTAGCGCATATGAATGGTTTCTGACATTGGCTTCAAACCAAAGGCTCTTACAATGAACTCTCAAAGCCCTGCACGTTCTTGCCTGTGATCCCTCTGCCCTCGTTGCCAACAGCGCTGCACATGCAGGCGCACGCCCTGCTGCAAGCACCTGCTTCTCCTGGTGTTCCCTAGCTCATTATCCCACCTCAGAGTCTCGGCCCTTGTCTATGCCCATGGCCCTTCCTTCCAAGATGCAGGGTAGATGCCATCTTGACAGCAATGCTCACACTGGCCAGTCCGGTTAAAATCAAACCGTCCCTTTTCTGAACCCCTGTCCCCAGCTTTATTTTTTTCCTGTACGACTTACCACCATCTGACATACTGTCCAGTGTCTCTCTTTACCCCCACGAAATGCACATCCTTACACTTAGGTGTAGGTTTGTGAGGGCAAGGGATTTTGTCTGTAAATGTGTTCTATCGGTGCCTAAACTAGCCCCGGCACAAAGTACATGCTCAACAAATACTCACCGAAGAGAGGTTAAACTCTAAGGCAAGCATTGCCACCACAGTGAGCTCCCTTGGTTTCTGCAAGCATGGTTGCTTAGTTTCCTGTATTCATGTGATGCTAAAATTTTCATTATGTTTATTACTCTGTATTTCTCTGGAGAATGTGTTTAACACTCTGAGATTTAACCAGATGCTATAGTTCAAAAAACACATTATATTTAATGGACTGGAACCTGACATTGCAGATTTGATTGAATGACTGCAAAAATCCTAATGTTCTGTAAGTGTTTTAAAATGGCATCCACACCATGTTCCATAAATTATTCCAAAAAGCAAAACCTACGCTTTTAAAAATAAGGAAAAGTAAATTAGATAAAGTCCAACATTGAACTCTTACCATATATGGTAGACTGACTAGTCTAGGTTTTAGCATCATGCAAATCTTGTTATTTTGCTGGCATACTAGGAGACCCGCCAAACCCTGACTTCTGAACAAATCCACAATGCTATCAGCTTGTCTCATAAACAATATGCAAAGACAAATGATCTCAGAAGTCAGCATTAGGGGCTGGAGAGATTACTCAGGTGTTAAGAGCACTTGCTGCTCTTCCAGAAGACCCAGAGTTTGGGCTGAGAGAGAAGTATTTTGTATTGGTCTACATACATACATACATACACATACATACATACATAAATGCCAGTACTCCAGCACTTGTGGGGTAGAGGCACTGGATCTCTGTGAGTTTGAGGCCAGACTGGTCTATATAGTGAGTTAGACACAGCTAGAGCTACATAGTGAGACCCTGTCTCTAGCAAAACAAAACTCCAGTACTAGAGGAACAAACTCCTGCAGGTTGGTTCTAAAGAGAATCTGGGAGAGAACAGTTATCAGTTTGGATTAAATAGCTGGTGTTATCTAAAGCCCAGAGTCATGCCTGTATCACAAAATTCTTATCAGACCCAGAGGAAGCACTACTCAAATCCAAATTCGTTTCTATATCCCTGATGTGATTTCAGGGACATCACCACTAGCCAACAGACTATACATTTTATTCACTGATGTAATGTGGGGTGTATAACATCCTTTAAGTCATTAGTAAACAGAACCTCCCGTTCCCCATTCAGAAATACAATAGAGCACAAGCGTGTGAGAAGTGGTCTGTCCTGGGGCAGCAGATGTGACTGCCAAGTGGAGTCCCATCTGTATCTGGAGGTGATAATGATGCCGAGAAGCCCCCATCGGAGGTGGTGCAACAGCTGTGAATGCCTTTGACAGCGATGGAGAGCAGCGTCCATAAACACATTTTAACCTGCGAAGGCCTGCTGATGACAAGGGGCTTCTGGGATGGAGTCAGATTCATACCCAGTCCTGGTCTGTGAGTTGCTACAGGCAGCTCTGCTGTTACATTTTGGCTCTGCTGAGATATTTTTGTTATCATATCTAAGGCAATGCAGAGAGAGAGAAGAGAGCTGGAGAGAGAGGAGTTTCTGCCAATATGCAACTGTTGATGCTTTCTGTCCTACATCTCGAGAGAACTCTTAACTGTGCCTCACCAGTGGTCTTTGCAAGGGCCTGGTTGATAAAATCTGATGGTGTCCCCCTACCCCTTGGCTATTATTATCCTACTTCTGATTCTCTGTCTTCTGGGCATGCCCTAGAAACCCTGCTTGGCAAACATAAAATTTGAATACCTTCAGTTTTACTTGTTCGTTGTTTTTGCTCTTTTGTGTGTGTACACATGGACTCCATTAGAGTTGAGAAGGGTGTCAATCCAGCTGTGTGTGGTATAGAAGGCATATTCATCAATTACTGCATTGGTCTAAGATGGCAAGGAGTATCTTAGGGCAGATGCTCA
The DNA here is from genome assembly GCA_964023405.1 of Apodemus agrarius. NCBI lineage: Eukaryota > Metazoa > Chordata > Mammalia > Rodentia > Muridae > Apodemus > Apodemus agrarius. The sequence continues at coordinate 13,695,740 of OZ030021.1, forward strand.
CAGAGCCCCATTAGCTATCGTAATAATTTCTTTCCTCTCCTTTACAATTGTTGTTTAGTTGGAAAACTCATGTCCTCGGCGAGAATTGCAGCTTTTCCTCCTTGGAAGTTGCCTTTCTTTCCGTCAGCAATCATTGGTGGGTCCGATCGGAAATCTACCCCTTAAAAATAACTTGAGAACTTATCAAGCTGAGTAAATGCTTCTTTCTTGGTTCTTGAGTAGTAAATGCTTCTCCCTCCGCTCTAGAGTAAATACTCCTCTTTTGGTTCTTATCTGATTCAGCCTTTGATGACTTTTGGCCGAGAGCCCTGCCCCTCCCTGGGAAGTCTCTCTCCGGAGACTTGGAGCCCTAGGCAAACTCCTTGTGCACATGCTGTTTTTCAGCCTCAGCCTTTACAGAATTCCAAAGGGTCTTATCTTGCTGCCTGGGTAAGAGAGCAGGGGCGGCAGCCTCAGCAATTGCTTGGGAATTAATCCACTAATTAGTGTCGAACACATCTGATAAGATTGAGACCCACACATATTCAACAAATATTGAAGGACTATGAGTCACATATGAAGCCCACTGTAGGTTTTCTCTATGACTAAAACACATTTCAAAAAAGCTTTCTTCCAAAAGAACAGTTTAATCTGTAGTTCTAAGCTTGCTAACTTAACATAGTATCTACTTGATCACCAAGCAGATTCATCTGAGATGTTTTTATCTCCTCCTTACCTACCCTTAACTCAGACCCATCACCTGGCACATAGCCAAACCTAAAGGATTAAAGTTTTTTTTTTTTAAATTCTCAACTGTGTGCTTCCTTTTGTAGTCCTTTGATCTGTTGGTTTAAGTCTTCCTTGTTTGGGGTTTGTTTGGTTTAAGTTAGGGGGCTGGTTCCAGTCTTCTTCAGTATAGAGTCATATGCTCTGCTCATCACAACGCGGTGGGTGTGCAGATGTCATCCTCGGTGTCCCTTTCTGTACCTCCTGCTTGCGGATCACCTCAGATCCAGGTCGGGCTCTTTGGCACCGCCATAGGCCGCTCGTCACGCTGCCCCGCCACTGTGCTCTCTGCTTCCCTTTCATGCAGAAACAGTCTGCAGTGTTCTGCAGCGAGCACCGCCTCTCCTGTCTCTGTGAGGCCTTTCTACTCCATCCTCCTCTCTATCCCATCCCTCTTTATAATGACAGCACCTCCTACTGAATAAGCATCTCACTGGATGGGTAAGAAACTGATATCCAACCACTAACAAATTGCTCCTCCCCTAAATCGTTCATTGAATGAATGAATGAATGAATGACTACATTTATTTAGTGCCTACTGCTTGCAGACATGGTGGAAGGCCCTTCCCTAAGAGAAGTGGTCAAAAGGGGTTACCGGTTCTCATCCTAGACAGATATCAGCTGCCCAGAGACCTCAGACCCTCCTTCCCAGTTGAACCGTATGAGTTTGGTACAGATCTTAGCACGTGTACTGCAACTACATTGTACCTACTCATTACTCTCAGCCTTGGAGATGTCTTGAGGTCAGAGATGAGGGTTTGTTTTTTTTTTTTTCTTTTCTCTTCCTTTTTCTTTTCTTTTTTTCCTCTCTTGCTTTATCAACTGCTAGGACACAAGAAAGGAAATTGTGTTAAATAAAACATAAAAATACTAATACTTCCGCTAGCACTTGATATATGCCTGTCTTAATGGCAGGTGTTTTCAGGGCATTATGTAATTTAACCCCAGTATTATTACAACTGCTTTATAGATCAGAGATCAAGGTCTTAAAGATACGAAACAAGTTATTAAAATTGCATAACAGTGAGTGGCCAAGCCAAGCCTAGCACCCACAGCTGCCTGAGTTCTGAGTCCCAACTTTAAATATACTACTTGGTGAAAAGAATGGTCCATATCCTCGTGCGCGCGCGCACACACACACACCACCTCATAGGCACCTGGAGCTGTAGTCCTATGGTCTGCATGCAATTTTAGGTAACCCTCTGGGTGCAGAGCAAAAGGGTCATCTGTAGTCAAATGGACATAGGCCTCTCCTCTCTCTCTCTCTCTCTCTCTCTCTCTCTCTCTCTCTCTCTCTCTTTCATCTGTGTGATTTCCCTTAGCCAGCTAGGCACTGAGGCACTGGTTGGCTACCAGAAGGTTGCCAGGTGGGTTGCCAGCTCAGAGTACTACAGCACCTTCTAGTTAAGGCACTTTTGGGCCCCATCTCTTGGACAAATGATCAAATGTTAAGAGCCTCTGCCCTTTCCCCGCTGTCTGGAGGACTGGATGGATGAGAAGGACTTGTAGAAAGCCAGAATGGGAGGGAGGTGGGGCCCTGGGTCCCATGTCAGTCCTTGAGTTTGCAGTGCATTCTGGTCTGACACTGGGGCACTCTGGTCTGATACATCCAGGCCTTCTGTTGGTGCTCTACGCTGAACTCTTTAGGAGCACTTTCTCCCTACAGACTTTGCTCTGTAGAGCGAGAAATCGTGTCCCTTTCCTCGCAGCTAGTTATGTCTCCTATTTGAGTTCCTGTGAACTGCTAATGTCCCTTTCCACCTGATGTGGTAACACCCTTGCTATCACCACTACCATAAACTCAGCTCCCTGAAGCATCCACCACTCAGCCTCCGGCTTATTTCCCTGAGGGCCAATGGAAACTTCTAGAACTTTCTTCTCTTCCGGTATCTGATCAGACTTCACCATGACGGGGTTGTGGTGGGGCATACCTTGTTGGGAAAATGGTTCCTACTATGATGGAGTCATACCTTGTTAAAGAAAAGCGATCTTCACTGGAGTGATGAGCTGGATCGCCAAGCAAGAAGGTCTTCACTGGGATGCACCTCCTTTTGGGATGGAAAGAATTGGTGAGACATTCTTTCAAGGGTAACCCTTTCCTAGATTTTTCAGTGTGGAATGAGACCAAGAAGGTCCCCTAGTTTTGGCTGTACCTTCAGCCTATTTGATGTCTCTCTTCTAGGACACAGACCTAGAGACCAGTTGGTTGGTTTTTGATTGGTGTTTTGTTTTGTTTGTTTTAATCTTCAATCCTACATTTAACTGGGCCTTGAAAAAAAAATGGCCCCTTTTCTACTTTTCCTGGTGGAAATCCCAGGACCAATTTCCCAAGCCTGTATCATCCTCTCCCAGGGTGGAATTTTCCTTCTTCTTTCCCCCAAGGCCAAATGGGAGACTAGGTGCCAGGTAACCTGATTTATGGGGAGAAGAATGAAAACACATCTGTTTAATGTTTGCAAATTATTACCCCTGTTACCCCTGCATCTTACAGGGTAATGGCTGCTCTCAGGGGGCTCTCTGGGTCCCTTTATAGTAACATGGCTCAGAGAAGTCATAGAGGAAGATTTACAAGCGCTTAGAGTCCCTCCCCTGCTGGACTCACTATCCCCCCCTTTTTAGCCTACCAACTAAAGTTTTTGGCCATTGTCCCCGCCTTGAGCAACTGGACAGGGGTAAGTGGGTAGGAGCGTTTACTCCTCCACAAACTACTGATGAAAAGGAGTTTAAATTAATGAACTATACATTCAAATTTTGACCAAGTTAGTCCTCATGGTAGCACCAATTATGTCTAACATATTTAAATATGAGATCATGAAGAGGTGAGCGTCATCAAAGAGCTCCCGCTGAGAGAGCACAGTTGAGAACAGAACATTTGAGCTGTGGGTAGTACCTTTCAAGTTTAGACTGACTGCCTTCCCGGCAGGGAAAGCGGCTGTGAAAGGAAAGCAACTCGGAGAAATAGACAAGTGGGTCAAGCAACAGAAATAGCAGAAGGATGAACGGAATCGCCAGATCCCTTGAGCAAGTTGCTGGATGTGAATGAAACCTGGAGTGCTTCTCACACTCAGCCTCTCCTCATGGACCTTCGCGAGCCTCAGGTCAGACCTGGGTCCGACTGGAATTATCCTAAGAGGGATTCAGATGAAGGGACCAGTGGAAGGAACTGAATTAGCAGAAAAATAAAATTATTAAAATCACCAGCCAAAATGGAGTACGAACGCAAAAAGGAAATGGAGAGGGGCTCGCTCGAGATTATCATTACCATCTGGCCTGTGAAACGTTTGATTCCAATCCCAGAAGCTTGACACAGAAATAACTTATAAGCGGGGACACATGCTGTTGAATTTTCAGGAATGACAGAATTTTTGTTATTAATATCTGTATCACAAAATGGGGAAGCTGACAGGCTACATAGTGGCCAATGGTGGAATACAGTCAGAGCTGACCACTCTTTGCTATTTATTGTCCTTCAGGCGGTACCTTTACACCTCCGATGTTTCTTCCTCTCTCCTATGGGAGAGAATCTCTCTCTAATGAGTATAGAGAGTCCTTTAGATCCTCTTCTCTCTGAAAGAGAAAATACTGGTCCCGTGCAGGGACAATTCGGTACACAGCCATCTCTTCACACTATTTTGGACATGTACCTAAAACACCCACTTATTACTTAGGTTTATAATACCAAAGATCACAGTGTGTGGTCACACTGGTTAAAAATAACGCATCTTTTGCAAGCCTGGCTTTACCATTTCCTGTGTGATCTTCTCTAGTTTACTGGTTTTTAAATTGGGGACAATGGTTCCTGACTTACAGGCAAGTTACTTGAAAGCAACAATTGCACTGCGGTGCTCACTTGTTTAATTCGCATGGTAATAGACAGAAATCAGCGATAGGAATCAGAGGGCAGCGTAAAGAATTAAACAGCTGCTGAGCTTTGTGGTATAAAGCGAGCACTTGGGAGTTTGAGCTAGGTGATCATATATATGTTCAAGACCAGCCTAGACCCACTAAGAGCCTGCTTTAAAAAAAAAAAGATAAAAAGGTCTCCTGTAATGGTAATACTGTAAACGGGTGGTTACATAAATAATTTTTTAAGCCCTCGTGGGGAATTCTTTTGCACACTCATTTAATTTGCAACGGTCGTCCTCACCGTATGGTCTCAGAAGATGCAGCTTCCTCACGGGGTTCCTTTTTCTGCTCCTTTTAAGCAGGAGGCAGCTGCTTTGGAGCATAGAGGACGCGGGAAAACTTAACCCCTTGAGTCCCCCACCTTTTTCTAGAAGCTAGCCACCAGGTCTTTGTGGGTTTGTCCTGCAACCTGACCACGTTTCCTGTCAGGGGCCTTGGAGCTTCCCCAGGCCTGGGTATGGGTCCTTTTGTGTGTTCAGCTGCAGGGACAGCCAGGTCCAAGAGGAAGCTGCTAGAGGAAGAGCCATTCGCTTTCGGGCGCAGGGCGGGTCCAGGCCAGATGCCGGCCAGCCCCTTGCTCTGCAGCCTGCAGCCCGGGGCGCTCGTGCTGCGCCGCTCTGCGTGAACCTAGGCAGGCTGACGAGTTAGCGGGTTGCTATGGCGACAGGTGGCCACGTGATCAGCCACAGCCGCTGCTGCAGGCGCCCTGACGTGGGAGGGCGGGGCCTTCGAGGGCGGGGCCTTTGGAGGGCGGGGCCGGGCACGGAGCTGGAGCAGAGCGCGGCTGCAGGGTGAGCAGCGAGCAGCGGGGAGACACAACCCTCCGCCCCAGTCAGCCTCCGCGTGTGTTCCCTCTGTCGGGAGAGCGCCAATGCCCGGGCCGACCCAAACCTTGTCCCCAAATGGCGAGAACAACAACGACATCATCCAGGATAACGGGACTATCATTCCTTTCCGGAAGCACACAGTGCGCGGGGAGCGGTCCTACAGGTACTGGCAGGGGAGGCTGCGGACGGTCTGTCCCGTTACGTAACGCAGAGGCCGGGATTGCTTGGTTGCAGGGTCTCGTGTCGGTAGCGTGAGCATGGAGGCTTTAGCGGGTGGATAGGTTTGCTGCCTGCAAGGGGTCTCCCTCCATCTCTTTCCTGCATGCCGTCTTCCCGCATCCTCGAAGGGACACAAGCGCTGCACTTCCTTCCCTCTTTCCCTTTTAGCATTTAAAGGAACCATTAGGTGGCGGGCACTAGAGGAGCAAACAAACGGAGAATGGCGAGAAAGGGAGGATGGCGAGGAGCGCGCTTGCGCTTAACCTGGGGAGCATGCAGGAAAAGATGGAATCCTCTAGATGAAGCTGCAGTGTGTGATGTTAAACCGCCAGATTGATGGAGCTTTGTAAGAATTCTGCGCGCTGATTGGTGCAAGGATTGACAGCAGAGGTCACAGTGTCAGACATTCACCAAAATTCTCTCCACAGAAGCCTAGGCTGATTAGAAAGAGACTGGACTGTTTCAGATCTAGAAGAAAAACAAAAAAAACAAAAACCGGTGCCGGTGCCCGCGACGCATTTTCTGAAGAGTTTTATGGCTCTGCATGGGTGGGGGAGCCCTTCTTTCTTATTTACTGTGGAGAGGTGATGCCTGATGTTTTGCGGAGGTCTAATTTGAGGATGGGAATGCTCTCTCGGTCGTTGTATTGTGAGCTTTTTGATTAATGAGTTGCCTGTGCCGCTGGCATCTATTTTGCATTAACATATCTGGCAATATGTTCCCATAGATAAGCTCATTAAAATTGTTTGCATTGTTTGATAAGGATAACAATGTGATGCGGACCCGTAGCTTAGCGTGGGTCTTAAGGCAGCTCAAGGCCAGACTTACTGGGAGACAGAGATAGCTTAGGTTGTATTTCCTCTGAAGTTCTTTTGTACTAAGGTGGTTATTTTTAAACATAACCTTCGGAGCCTTCGACAATGCTTTTGCTTTAAAGCAGAGCACACATACCTGTAAGAGGCATCCTCTCAGCCAGTGACCAACAGGAAATAACCACCCCCCTTTTTATTTTTTTTTTTAAATAAGCCTTCCATCTGAATTCCCAAATTGTATTATGGGCAGAATATTCTATGTTCAGATTCTATACATAGCATATCACAGAGTCCAAAGAACCCCACTTCCTTTTCTTTGAGCAGAGACGCCATTTGTTGACTCCAAATGGGAGGGGAGAGTTGAAAGCAACCCTTTGCCCCGTTGTCTCTGGCAGTTATGTAAATACTTCACGTTAATTTTGACTGCACCCATGAGGTCGCCACATCTCCTGTCTCATGGTGCCAGTGGATAGAGTTGCCCAGCAGCCTGACAGATCTCATGCGATTGTTTTTCTCCGAACGTAAGCCACTGTTCATCCTCAACTTCCGAGACTCGCCCTTTTGGGGATCTTGCAGTTTTGAAAGTCTGTCTCTTCCTTAACCTTCCTCCGCTGGGAACATCCACCTCAAAGCCTAAAAAGAGAATTTGGGAGTGAACAAAACAGGCCGCGGGGCTACCTCACTTGAACTGTTCTTTCTGAGAGGCGATATATTGGAAGCCCTCGTTTCCTAAGTGACTCAGTCCCTGCTCTGTCAGGAGCTGCTGCTCCTAGGATGGAGTACACACTGTACCACGTGGGCCAGAGGAAGCTGCCTAGTTGGGTTTTATTACTCATGTGAACCAACTCAAAGTGGTAATGGAAAACTATTTGACAGAAAGGTCAAATGGGCCTGTCTTGTGAAAGAAAAAAAGCGAAAGAGGCACTGCTTTAAAATGAAACTGAATTTGTGTTTTTAATTCAAGTTATTCCTCCCAGCTATTAAGTGATTTCTGCTTTCGCGTTTTGATTTCTTATAGAGGTGCCCTGAAATTAAATAAAATTAAAAAGAGAAAAGCCTGAATTTCAGTACAGATCTGACTAAGCAAGTACTTTCCTGGAAGTATCCTTGTGTTTGCATTTTGTAGAGCAGGATGGCTGTGGATCCAACGAGGAGAGCCGTCCTCACGGTTTCATTTGTGCCGAATGGTGTGCCGGTCTCGATCTTCAAAATAAATGAACAGTGGAGTATAACCACTGCCTATTTTTTTTTTTTTTTTTGAAGAGACCTGTGGGGAGGAAAGAACGTGACACATTTTTCTGTCCAGGAAGCATTCCATCATTCTTTTGGCATCCTAAGACTGGAATGACGCAGCCATCGGATGGCCGAGGAAACTTGGAAGGCAGTTTGAAAGCCACCAAAGAGATTTAGCCGAAGTAAAAGTTTGATCTTGGCTGTAGGTTTGAGGTAGCTCTTGACAGTGAGACATGCCTGCACGTTTTCTGTGCAGCCCTTGGGGATCCTTATGGACTGAAGGTCCTAGCAAGACCAGAAGCAGTTCTGTTCCCGGCTGCATCCCTGGAACCTAGGGAGACTCTCTGTTCCCGGCTACATCCCTGGTGGTACCTAGGCAGACTCTCACAGTTCTTACCGCAAGCTTTCTTTCCTTATGTTGCTTCTTACAATGAAGGATTTGTAGTCCTTTTCTTCTTGTTCTTCTTGTTCTTGTTCTCCTTCTCCTTCTCCTTCTCCTTCTCCTTCTCCTTCTCCTTCTCCTTCTCCTTCTCCTTCTCCGTCTCCTTCTCCTTCTCCTTCTCCTTCTCCTTCTCGTTCTTGTCGTTCTTGTTCTTCTTCTTCTTCTTCTTCTTCTTCTTCTTCTTCTTCTTCTTCTTCTTCTTCTTCTTCTTCTTCTCCATTTTGTGTCTGCATATAAGTCTATGCACCACATCCATGAATGCCCTCCAAGGCCAGAGGAGCTTGTCAGATCATAGACAGTTATAGACAGTTGTGACGGCAGGGGGTTGAAGGCAGGCCCTCTGTAAGAGCACCCAGTGCCTTAACTGTTAAGCCATCACTCTGGATTATGTAACCTTATTCTTAAAGAGATGTGGGGTGGGCTGCGGACGCAGCCGCTTTCATCCTCAGCAGAGAACACAAGCAGGCACGTAGGTATGTAAACAAATGCCTTGTTACCCAAGAGGTCCCCACTCTCAGAAGCCCAGACTGGAATACACCTGACCTTGCTGGTCTTTCAGGCAAGAGTTGTGTGCACACCTAGGAGGGACGATGGCTTCCCACAAGGGATGAGGCTTGTATTCATTTAGGGTGGGTGGGTGAGTGCACACGCCATAGATGACACCCTTGCCTGGGTGTGTTCTCTCCGTCCCCTGTCTAGACAGTGTTCCAGGGGTCGAACTCGGTCTCTGGGCTCAGAGGCTAGCACCTTTGCCAACAGAGCCATCCCATCCCTCAGGGCCAAGGACCATGTGTGTTCACCATAAAATGAGAAGATGTTCTGGTGTAGCTATCATAAGTCAGATATCGGTGCCTGGAGTCGAAGAGGTAACAAATTGTTATCAAAAAACCCCTGTGCACTTTAGGTACAGCAGCAAGCTTCCCTCCCCCCACCCCCCCCCAAAAAAAAATCAGCCTTGTGTTGGAAATTACATTTAAAGCAACGAAGTACCGAAATGGCCCGGTAAAGCCGGCTGCACACATTTCTACAACTACTATGCAAGAGAGAGCGTCTCCAGCCCCAGCTTCCCCACTGCAGTTACGGATCCATATATTTTAAGAGCTGCTTAAAAAATAAATGTGGCGAGGGCCAATGGGGGTGGGGGGCGGTGACACTCTTTAATTCAGAGAGCGAATGAGTCGTGGTCTGCATCTCCCTGGAGAGGCTACTCCCTACATAGAGCCCTGCTGCACACAGATGCCGGTCGGAAATGAGATTTATTAACTGGCCTTCTGCCCGACGCATCGTTGTTTGCATAGTCCGGGCTTTTGAGAAGGAGCGTGTGTAGAGAGGGGACTTTCTGAGAACGGGTGTTCCAGCGTGCAGCTACAGGAGGGAGCGTGCGCGTCTGTACGCTTTGGCCCCAGGAAGTGAACTGTGAAGAAAAGCAGAAGTGCCAGCCCAAGATGTTCACTCAGGAGAGCATCCGGCTTTGGCCACTTTGTGTTTTGTTCTTTAAAGCGAGCTGTTATTTAGGAAGGTAGAGAAGCATCCCCTGTGCACATCGAGAAAATACCCGATTGTGAAGCGTGTTCCGGGCAGCAGGAGCTATGGTAATATGCCTCACATTGCCAGGGCATGCATTTCAGAAGATCCTTCTAGAACAGCAGTTACACACGGCGAAGGTCTGACCCCGCCTGGCCTGGCTCCATTAGCTGTTGATTAGTGTCAGAGGAGACTTTTACAAATACCACGTTTTGTCTTTAATATTTGACTTAGGGGTTGGAGAGATGGCTCAGTGGTTAAGAGCACTGACTGCTCTTCCCAAGATCCTGAGTTCAGTTCCCAGCAACCACATGATGGCTCACAGCCATCCGTAATGAGATCTGATGCCCTCTTCTGGGGTGTCTGAAGACAGCTACAGTGTACTTACATATAATAGACAAATAAATCTTTTAAAAAAAATGACTTGGTGCTCGTAGAGCTCTGGAGGCCACTTAGCACCGTGCTAGGTGCTCAACTTTAAGACTTGGTTCGGGGGGGCCTTCCTCAGAGCCTCTATGGAAGGCGTGTGGATGTCGTGCTTTCTGGGAGAAGCCGGCCTGCTCCGTGGTGTTTGTAGTCCAGGATCTCAGCAGAGCGGCAGCATGAGCTCCCACTCAGATTCAGGCTTGTCTTCCAAAGGCAGCATCTTTTCTGTCCTTAGGGACCATGTGATGCCGAAGCAAATCATCCCTCAGATTCTAGGAGGGATAGAACTGGGAAAGATCCAAATATTCCATTTGGGTGGGAAAATTCAGTCTGTGTTTGATTATCCGCTTCTGAGCTAGATGCCCCTTGAAGAACCTTGAGGGCTGATCAAGCCAGGGATAGAAAGAGCTCCCCCTGTATCGGATGGACATTGCTGTCAATATTTTGCTCAGTGGGCTAGCGGAAGTGGTTTGCGTTTCCTGAGCCCACGGTGACTCAGAGTAAGAAAAGATATCTTCAGTTTACAGTGAGAAAACTCAAGCCCCAGTCAGTCAGCAGCGAGCAGGACAAGGGAAGGCCATTGCCTGGCATGGAGGAATGGGGGTGTGGGGTGGCATCTCTCCTGGTGGAGGAGCGAGGGAAGCAGCAAGCCTCAGAGGGACAGGAGCCGGGGTCACCTCCTGGCTGGCAGACTGATGAAGGAGCTAATGTACCTGAGCCCCTCTGTCTCCATCGCGTCAGGAACTCAGAACAGGGTCCCTGGTCTGGCATCAGTGTGACAGATGCAGAGGGAGGGATAGGGGTGGCCCCGGGGAGGGTCTCAGGCAACCCCAGCACGCCATCCTGATGGAGGTCACAAAAGTGGCCTGAAAGTTTACCCTGTGTCATCTGATCGCACCAACACTATTGTTCTGAAGTCATTTTGGTATCTGTGACATTCCGTGGTACAGAACTTGTGGAAATCTAAATTTTAATTGTGCAGGGGGCGGGGCATAGGAGGAAGTGTTGTCTGTGATCTTGGCACTAGGAATGCAGAGAAAAGAAGGTCTTTAATTTGAGGCCAGGCTGAGCAACATAATTCTGTCTCTCTCTCTCTCTCTCTCTCTCTCTCTCACACACACACACACACACACACACAGAGAGAGAGAAAAAGAGAGAGAGAGAGAGACAGAGACAGAGAGGGGGGTAGGGAGGGAGAGAGAGAGAGAGGGAGGGAGAGAGAGAGAGGGAGAGAGAGAGAGAGATATGACCCAGAGCATCTCCTGAGCTGCCTGGGAGAGTCTGTGGTACTTCTTATTTTGTGTTGTTTCCCTTTAAGGCTGTCAATTGCTTGTTCTTATTTAGTTAGTGCCAGCCTGCCCTGGCAGAGCTCTGAGAGGAACTTCTTCAGAGATGTCAGAGGCACTGTGCAGACTCTCTTATGTTCTCTCTTCACTCTGAATATGAACGCCGGAGTCTTTTCTTACAAGCCCACCGTGATAACTGCAAGGTTTTTGGTTGGTGCCGCACGAATCGCCATAGAGTGGGATCGCTGAAACCGGCCCCTCCCTGCTGCGGCCCTCGTCACCCTCCTCTCGTCATTCTAGGGCGCCCAGACACGCTTCCAGCCTGAGGTTGCCCCCCTGAACTTTACGCAGGTGCCATGATGTTAATATTTAAGCCCGAATTTTCCCTTTAGCAAACAAACGCCCTTCTATCTGCCAGTCTGCTTAGGGGGCCCTTAGAATCCAGGGTCAATAGTGCCCGAGCCTCACTGCAAGAGGGAGGCCAGAAGCCCAGGCGGCAGCAGGGGACAGTCCTGGTGGGGAGACCCAACGCGTGGCCCCAGAGGAGACCCGTGTGTCTGTTCTCTCTGGGCTGTGGTTGACACTGGTCACGAGATTCAACCTGGCCTAGCCAGCAAGGCCCGGGGAGCTTCCTGTCTCTACCTCCCTAGCACAGAAAGTGTAGACACAGGCTGCCACACCCTACTTTTTTGTGGGTGCTGGGGATCCAACTCAGGTTTTTATCCTTTTGTGATGAGCACTTTACCAACGGAGCTGTTTCTTTGCCCCCCCTGTCTCCCCCAGCCCCCCGACCCATTTTGAACCAAGGTCTTACGTAGCCCAGGCTGGCCTGAAATTCTCCATATATCCAAAGCTGGTCTTGAATTCCCTGACTTTCTGTTTCCCAAGCAGGCTCCATTCTGGTCCAGCTGCAAGGGCCACTTTAAAAAAAAATGTTCGCTAGTTTGTTTGCTTGTTTTGGTTTTGGTTATTTTTGAGATAGGGTTTCTCTGTGTAGCCCTGGCTGTCCTGAAATTCTCTGTGTAAACCTGGCTGGCCTGGAACTCAGAGACCTACCCGCCTCTGCCTCTTTAGTGCTGGGGTTAAAGGTATGGGTCACTATTGCCCAGCTAGGATTTAAGATTTGTTATTATATGTCTAGTGTCTGTGTGTCTGTGTGTACGTGCGCTTGTGTGTATACGCACACTTGTGGAAGTCAGAGGACCATTTTGTGTGGCCTGTTCTCTCTTTCCACCTCTAACTGGGTTCCAGGGATGACCTTAGGTTGCTTGGTTCGCACAGCTAGCATTTCCCCAACCAGGCCATCACACCAGCTGCAGAAGCCCTGTTCTTATGTCAGAGCACCCCAAGTCACAGATGAGCAGTGCCCCACCCCCTTCTGCCTTGGGGTTTGAGACTGAGGGAGCTGCCATCGTCCTGACTTCATTTCGCTGTCTCCGGGGCACACTGCTGGGTTTCGGGGTGAGTCCAGCCTGCTTGGTATGCTCAGCGCATCTCAGCCTAACTGCACGCTAATCCTCCGTGAGGATTATTTCTCAATATCCTCTTTGCAGTTTCATTTTCTTCTTGTTTATTGAGCACCTGCTGTTTGTCGGGTGTGGGGGGTCCTGACATTGTTCAAGGACAAGGAACTGCCGAGTTCCTGTGACTCTGACTTCTCATCCACCTAATCTCCACTTTAGGGCAGTTACACTCACACACACACATACACACTGACACACACATATACACTGACACACACACACTCACACTCACACAAACACATTCACACACATACACTCACACACACTCACACACACTCACACTGACACACATACACACGGACACACACACAGACACACACTCTCTCTCTCTCTCTCTCTCTCTCTCACACACACACACACACACACACACACACACACACACACAGAATGAGAGAGAATATCAGTATCTGACCTTAGCGTCACCCTAGATCCCGTGACGATGGCCAGGCGGCCAGCCAGCCATCCACTCAGCGAGCCTTCCTGCCCAGGCGGCCTCCTCACCCAGCAGCCGGGATGAAGGCTGAGAGCATCCCCAGGGGACACTGCCAGTTAAGAAACAAAGGACAGCTTCGCGTGCGGTCACTGCGCCGTGGACCTGCCCACTGTCTGTATCGAAACAAACAGACCTTGGAGCGCTGTAACCAGAAGGGCTCTGCTGGAAAAGGAGGAAGCAGAGGATGTGGGGGTCCTGGGAGGGCGGGGTTCCCAGAGATGGGGGATGGGGGGTGGGAGGAAGGGTGGGGGATGGGGGGTGAGGTGTGAAGAAGGCTGGAGGGTTCCTAGGCGAGTGTGTCTCCCCCGTTCTCACAGGAGGGCCTGGCACGCGTGATAAATCCACACGTGATTGTATTGGGGGAACCGATCTCCTCTCCCTGGAATTTTTGAACGGCACATAGCAGTGACTTCAAGATGCCCCACAGGCAGCGCCGGCCGCCTCTGCCTCCTCAGCTCCTGTGTATTTTCTGTCTGGTCCTGGCACGTCCTTCCTGCTGAACATTGAGGTCTGATGGGCTGCTCAGGGGGCCCGGCCAGCCAGCTACCTGCACTCGAACCGGCAAAGCTTGGCTCTGTCACAGCCTCGCCCAGGGCCGCTTGATCCAGGACAAAGGCCTTTGCCTCTTTAAGCATCATTTTCCTCCAGGTACCTAGGGGAGCTAAGAGCACCAACCTCACCGGGTTGCCATGCACAGACACAAAGCTAGGAACTTAAAGAACACTGCAGTTGCCTGGGGCAAAGTCAGTCCTGTAGAGAGTACTAGTTACTAGTCTGAGTCTGTGACTCTCTACCTGCCTTTACAGTCTGTGATCTTTGTGTCCTAAATACCTGCCACAATGCATGATACACAGCAGATGTTCTTTAAAAAAAAAAAAAAAAAAATCCCTCTGTTGACCTCATTAAGACTTCAGGAAGAAACAATAAGCTGTATCTATTTTAAGTTGAGTGGGTTTGAATATCCATCACTGCTCCCAAATTCTTCGTGCCCTCCGCAGCCTGTGTTTTCCCTCCCCACAGCCCCAGGAACTGCCTGGGCCACTTTGTGTCAGCTTGTATGAAATCAACTCAGATGGGATGCCCGGCTCTGGCTGGCTGTTTTGACTCCTCGCCTTGAGTCTGAGATCCGTCTGTATTGACTGCGTCTACAGTTGTATAGCGTCTCCCTCTTTCCCACCGGCTAGTACTCCTTCACCAGATTGTGTTTCTCCACTCTCCAGTTGCTACACATTAGCATTTCCGGTATGGGGTGGTTACTGGCTAAAGCCTCTGTGAATATTCACGTAGAAATCTTTGTGGGGACTCGTTTTCCTGTCTCTGGTAAGTGCCTAGGAAATGAACCGATTGTATGGGGTGGGGAAGGGAGAAAGAGTTCCCCTGAGAACAACCTCAGGTATTTCTGAGGCACTTGCCATTTTGTTATTTAAAGACACGGTCTCTCGCTAGCCCTGAAACGCACCGAGGGCCATGCTAGCTAACCAGTGAGTGCCAGGGATCCACCTGTCTCCACCTCCCCAGCTCTGGGATCAAAGGCGCGCCAAGCACGGCTGCCAGTACGCCCGGTCCTCTGTGTGGGTATGGAGAAGTCTGATGTTCATTCTTGCTCGGCAAGAGCTTTGAACCAACTGAGCCCCTAGCCCCCAGGGTTTAACCTGAGAGCCTTAGCCAGGAGTGGTTGTGCCATCTCCCACTCTATCAGAGCCTTTGCTGATGGGTTCTGTCACTCTGTCAGATTTAGGGCATCCTTTATGGGGGTGTAGAGGAGTCTGTCTGATGACTGGTGTTGAGATTCTTTCTCAGTGCATATTGCCTGAGTACATTCTCTAATGCCATGTCCAACCCTTTGGCCCATTTTTAGAAGTCGTTATACAAGAGGGTGGATGGTGGTACACACCTTTAGTCCCAGCGCTGAGGACAACGCCAAGGCAGGTGGATCTCTGAGTTCGAGGGTAGCCTGGGCTACAGAGGGAGTTCCAGGACAGCCAGGGCTACACAGAGAAACCCTGTCTTGAAACAGAACAAAAACACAAAGTATATTTGAAATACTTGAATGTAGCCTCAGTTTAGATTTTTTTTTTTAATATGGATGGGTTTTGTGGTTTATACCTGCACATAGAGCCTTCAAGAAGAAAGAAAGGCTGCTTCTGGCCTCTGCCCACAGGCTGCAGCAGTTCGGTCTGTCAGCTTTTAAACCCAGGCTAAAACTACCTCGTGCAAAATCCCTGGCACCGCAACCGCTTCCCATTTCCCATATATTCGGGTCTGGGGGTGCCTCCAGAGCCCGCTGCTAGAATATCCCCACTCTGAGACTCAGACATCCTGTCAGTGCCCCCAAAATGTTAGGTTCTAGAGCTTTCGAGAACTCAGATTTGGGGATCAGGGATGCCCAGTCTGTACATCTCCAAGGGTACTATGAATAGGCAGGAAATTGTAACGGAATAATTATGGTAATGTAGAGAAACTACTAAATCCACCTTTTCAGTGCCACGTGAAGGCGTTAGGTTTGGGAGCTGGGTTTTCTTTACTCTCCTGACAGACGTGGACTGCCCTTTTACCTCTGGGAAGGATACTGTAATTATGTAGATAATCTCTCCTCTACGTCGTGGGTCCTCTTACAGGACGTCAAAGGTTCTGCTATTAAGTTTTAAAGAATAAAATGTGAGTAGAAACGCTTCTATTAACTTTAAAGCCAACTAGAAACTGTTGGCCCGGTTTCAAAATCTTGCCTGGAGAACTGAACAGTGGCTGCCCCCTGGTTTGGGGTCCTCCGGCAGACACCCACCCCTGACTCCGTCTGGTGTGAAGGATCGCTTCTTTGTTCTGTTGGGGCTTGAGCTCTTTCCCTGTGGTTACAGTCTGCTTGAACCCGGTCCTTTCCTCCGTGTCTGCTGCCCTTACCCTCTCGCCCCACCTCACCTGCGAGTCTCCCTTACCCCCAGACCAGCGGTTCTCAACCCGTCGGTCGCAACCCCTGCGGCAAAACCTCCATCTCCAAAAATATTTACATTAAGATTCATAACAGGAGTAAAACTGCAGTTATGAAGTAGTAACAAAAATAATTTTATTCTTGGTGGGGGGGGGATCACCACAACACGAGGAACTGTATTAAAGGTTCACGTCGCGAGGAAGCCAGTGAGCTAGACAGCTGACTTGTATTTCCCTGTCATCTGGACACATCTGATTTTTGCCTGACTGACTTAATTCACTTACTGTGGTTATCTCTAGTTACATCCATTTTCTTTCAAATGATGCCGCACCCTTCTTCTTTATGGCTGAAGATGATTCAGTTGTGTTTATAGACAGTTTCTTTATTCAGTTGTTGTTGCTGTTGTTGTTGTTGTTGTTGTTGTTGAGGGGCACCTAGGTTGGTTCTGTCCTTTAGCAGGTGTGCTTACTGCACACTGATCTGCAAACGTCCCAGAGTGTGTTGACTTAGAGTCTTTAGGGTAAACTCTCGGGCCTGATGTTTTTAGCCTTTGCCATATGAGCTCCATAAGTAGCTCAGCCTGGTCTTGAACTCGAGGAGCCTTGAACTTGGCTCTCAAGTAGCTGCAACTTTTTGGAAGCTCTGATGTCACCTCTTATGGCTCTCAACTTAGTCCTAAGCCCCTGGGGAAAGCCACCTCTAGTTGACGCTGGAGGCCGAGCAGTGAGAGGTGGCCTGTGGGTGCTGTCTGGAGAGGGTACGCATGGCTCCTGTCAGAACCTGTTCACCCCCGTTGTGTTCCCACATCTGCTTCAAAGTCCAGGGAGACGTCGGCACAGAAGTTCACTGTGACTTCACAAATGCCCCAGGCCTACAAAGGAGATTGTGTGATTACAACTTATTTCCTTAGTGAGTTATCCTTTTACTGCCAAACCTTTAAGGCCTAATGTCTGCAGCCTTCCTGGAGGTGAGTGGTCTCACGCACCAGTGTGCAGAAGATGGTTCTCTTTGTTCTAGTTGGGACTGAGCCGGCCTCAGCCAGTAAACAAGGAGTGCGGAGTAGAGACAGCCTTTGGCTGTAACTGGGTCTATTCTGTGAGAGGAAGCCGAGTGCTATCAGACAGGACATCCTGTGATCCTCCAGTTTACTATGGTGCGGACTGGCTTTTTATGTAAGTGCTAGGATGGCCTCCTGTTTCCTTTCCTGCTAAGTAGGGAGCCCACGGTGACGATTCCTTTCACTTTGAATCTCCAACAAACAACTCTGCTCCCTGAAAATCAGGACTCATTTTCTCCTCCTCCGCCATCTGTGTGTTGTTCTTGGACCATCGTTGAAAGCGTTTACGGCTTTTTATGCGAACGGCCACGATTTTGACCGCCTTCCATTTTTGTTGCCTTGAAATAATTAACTGAATTACAGGAGCAATGAACAGATGTTGTTGTTTTTAAGATTTACTTATTATTTGATGTTTTTATGTGCATTGGTGTTTTTCTTGCATGTATGCCTGTGTGAGGATGCTAGGTCCCCCCACAACTGGCGTTACAGATA
The DNA here is from genome assembly GCA_964023405.1 of Apodemus agrarius. Lineage (NCBI taxonomy): Eukaryota > Metazoa > Chordata > Mammalia > Rodentia > Muridae > Apodemus > Apodemus agrarius. The sequence continues at coordinate 13,713,671 of OZ030021.1, forward strand.
GTCGTGAGCTGCCATGTGGGTGCTGGGAATTGAACTGGGGTCCTCTGGGAGAGCGGGTAAGTGCTCTTAACCACTGAGTCATCTCTCCAGCCCCCAGACGTGTTCTTTAAATTAAACATTAATATATGGTTCTGGAATTGGGTCTATTGTGATATACCTGCATACTTAAATATGAAAACCATCTGTGAAGATATGAAACGTGTTCACAAGGTGTTAACTGGAACAGGCTGGTGTTACCAAAGCTATACTCATGATGGCTCCCATATCAGACTGCTGTACACTGGGTGGTTTAACCTTTGAACTCTCCTACTGGTGAGGCTAGATCTGCATTTTGCCTTTGGCAATGCCATGCTCCCTTCACAGGCTCTAAGAAAGAATTTTCTGTCCCTTCCCATCCTGGTGGCCCCGTGTGTTTGTTCTATGGTCTATAATCACAACACTCAGTCCCTGGCTCTGACTATCCTGCCTCCTTCTTCATCTGTGTATTTTTCGTGGGCCATCATTTAAGTCATTAGGCCCACCCTAATCCAGTATCTTCCGCTCAACTAATTCATTTATAAAGACCCTATTTGCAAATTCTGGGGTTGCCAATACATGGGACTTTAGGAGAAGGGACAGTCTTCAACTCTATATGAGGAGATTATATGTATTCATTGCTGTGCAGTTATGTGGAGAAGACTGTGTGCATGCAGTCTGCCATAATTATTCATTCATATGCATTGCTTATGAAGTTATTTGTAAAGCAGTATATGCATGCATTGCTTATATAGTTATGCATAGAAGACTGTATATGCATTGATTATATGTGAGAACCCATTGCAAAGTGTGTGTTTGTGAAAATGCATAAAATATTCTATTATACATACAAAACATTGTTTTGTTTTGTTTTGTTTTGTTTTTTTGAGATGAGGTCTCCTGTTGCACAGGTCCACTGTGAACTGAGAGTGTAGCCAGAGATGGCTTTGAACTCCTAATCATCCTGACTCTGCTTCCCAAGTACTAAAATCAAAGGTTTGCACCACCATGCCTGGCTACTTGAAAGAAACTTAAAAAGATAAGGGTTGTGATAGAGTAAGAAAATAATGGCTCTTTTTATCCGTGTGGGAAATTGAACCTTCAGCCTTGTGTGTGGAAGGCACAGAGCTAATCCCCAGCCTGATTATGGATATTTAAAATGTGTAAATCTTATTTTTTCTGTATTTTCTGCTTCTTTCTTTCCTTCCTTCTTTCTTTCTTTCTTTCTTTCTTTCTTTCTTTCTTTCTTTCTTTCTTTCTTTCTGTGTGTGATCCTTGTGCAGGGGCCATGCTAATCTTCTCTGTCTTATTCCAATTTTAGTATATGTGCTGCCAAAGCGAGCCCATTTTCAGCTTTTTCTCTAGTGCAAAAATTTGCAAATTTTTTAAAGGGAAAAATCTTTTTTAAAAGTAAAAGAGCTTTGACATTTTACAAAGTCATTTCTTTGCTTTAGTTATAAACTATTTGAACTTATTTAATAATTTAATCTTCTTATCATTTATGCACACACACACACACAAACATGTGAAGCTGTTGGTTTTAGTGAACCGGGTATTACTGTGCTTAATGTGATATTGACTCTAATGGCAGCGAATGCGGAGATAATGCCACGTTGTTTCCATATGACCTCCTTGCAGGCTCTGTGACAGCCAATCTTTGGCTCAGATTTGACCGTCAAAAAGAAGTTAGGTTTATTAGTGGATGGTTGAATTCAAAACTAATTTTCAAAACATGTTTCAAAGATTCTGTGTTAAATGAATCCTGGGATTCACCAGAAACTAGGCGCAGGGACAGGGCGTGACTGCTTCCCGAGTGACACTTCTCTTCAGTTCATTTTGGCTCCACAGCGGAGCAACAGTGATCACACGCAGCCTCTGGACCCCGCTTCTCCCTCAGTCTGACGTTCTCTAGGCAGGTCGGTCAGTGGCTAGCCAGTTCTGCCTTTTAAGAGTCCCGCATCTTGGGGCTATGGAGACCGTATGGTGGGTAAGCGCACTGTGTAAGGACCTGACTTAGAATCCCCCGAATCCTTCTGAAACCGCTGGCATGGCTCTGCATGTGTGTAGTAAGTAAAACGCTCTCATGTTCAGTAGAGACCACCAATTCTCCACATTAAACTAGTACGACTGTAAGTTTTTGTTTTGTTTTTTTTGTTCAAGCTACCCCCCCTTCCTCACTTCCCCCCTTCCTCCCTTCCTCAAGCGTGGCTCCTCCCACTCAAGTGCTCAGAGTTTGCTCTTCCCTCTGAAAATGTCAGTGCTCAGCACCCTTGCTGGGTATGGTGTAATCCACCCCTGTGACCAAAACAAGAGAAGGAGAGAGCGATGAAACACTGAACACTGTGTGTGTGTGTGTGTGTGTGTGTGTGTGTGTGTGTATGTGTGTGTGTGTGTGTATGTGTGTCTGTGTGGTGTATCTGGGTGTGTATATGTGTATGTGTGTGTATGTGTATGTGTCTGTGTGTGTGTATCTATGTGTATATGTATCTATGTGTGTGTGTGTGTGTGTGTGTATGTCTGTGTGGTGTATCTGTGTGTGTGTGTGTGTGTGTGTGTGTGTGCATGTGTGTGTGTATGTGTACGTATGTGTGTATATGTGTATCTATGTGTGTCTGTGTGTTTGTGTGGTGTATCTGTGTGTGTGTATATGTGTATGTGTATGCGTATGTGTCTCTGTGTGTGTATCTATGTGTGTGTGTATATGTGTGTGTATGTGTGTATCTATGTGTGTATACTCATGCAAGAGCGTGTAAATGCTGTAATTTTTTACCTGTACCAAGACTGAAGAGAGTAAAGCAAAGAAATACTGCTGATTTCCTTCCTTCTCCTTCCTTCCTCCCCCCACCCCCCACCCCCACCCCCGTCTTGCCTCTGGTATGGGTGAATTGGTATTTCCCCAGATAATTCTGATATAAAAAGACTGTTAGTGTCTTCGTTCCGGTAATGGTAAATGAGTTGGTTGATTTGGAAACAAAAACAATTTTCAAATATACAAGGCAGTAGTTGTTGCTGTACACAAGACTACTGAGAAGTTGGCTGAGATGTGCCTTAGTGGTAAGGCACCGGTCTGCGTCTTTGAGGCCTTTGGTTCAATTCCCAGAACTGCAACACAAATTGGAAAGTACTCTTAGTTTACTCTTTATTGTCAACTTGACTAGAGAAGAATTACCAGTGAGGGGCTCCTCTGGGGACATGGGGGGGGGAGGGGAGGGTGTTCCCGGAGTGGATTATCTGAAGAGGGAAGGCCTACCCTGAATGTGGATAGAACCATCCACCCCATGGGCTAGAGTCCCCAGATTGAATGAAAAGGGGGGAGGGAGGAGCCCGTTAAGTTCCTGCATCTCTAGGCTCCTAGGACTCCTCACACCTCAGCTGAGAGGACAGTTAGTTTGGGGGAAGCTGCCCTGGGAGCCGGCCGAGGGAGAGTGCTCCTGGCTTCGGTACTGTGGCCTGCAGCTACAGCCCTGTGCGGAGATCACGTGCCTTATCGGGCTGCTGGGGTGACCGGCATGTCCATTTGTTGGCATGTTCGGGGAAAGATGTCTTTTCTTCATAGATGTCATATGGACTGTGGTCTCTGGGGGTTGTGTCATGACTCTGATACAGATTATCATGTAAAGATGTTCAACCTGATGCCTGCTGGTGACATGTGGCCCAGGATAGCTAGAATGTGGCTCAACGCAAAATCGGAACCTTACTTAGAACATCGTGGGATGTTTGTTTGTTTGGTAACTTGATTGGATAATTGTTGACCCCAAACTTTGTAGAAGACGGGGTGACTGAGACACCAGAGGGGGGCTTTGTCACCCCAGCTTCTGTCGTAGCCTTCTGTTCCCCGGTTTGAAGCCCCTTTTGACCGAGCCCGCTTTGGAAAGAATCTCGAGAGGATGGACAGAAAACGGACCCAGGGATGAGAGTCTGTTACTCAGCTTGGACTTGAGTTTACCGGAATCTCTTTGAATGTAGCCTGCGCTCTCCTGTCTCATTAATAGTCTGTTCTGTGGCACTTCCTCTTCATTCCAAAATCTTCTCACGTGCGTAAAAATCATTGAAGGTGCAGGCATTTGGGTAAGCACCAGTCTTTGAGAGTGAGGTACCAAGATTATATTTTTAAGGATATGTTATTCTAAACACATTGTCAAGATACCAATCAAAAGTCTTTTATTAGCTTTGGGGGAAAAAAAAAAACTATAAGCAGTAATGTCCATCTTTGCTAATCTACCACAAAAAGTAAATTGAGAGTCTTGGCTCCAAAATACATAGGAACTAGAAATGGAAAACGTGGCGGATCCTAAAATGCTAGCGTGTCCCAGCGGCCAGGTGCGTTCCCCAGAAAGCTCTCCTTCCCTCCAATAAACTGGGGAAATCTCACCCAGATCTCTACTGTCCAGGCCTCTCTTCACGGACACATACGTTTAAAAAAATCACCGGGGTTTAAGTCCCAGGGCAAGGAACTGGGTTTAGTGCCTGCCTGGCCAATAGGCGTTCAAGGCGGCCCTGGAGATTTTAGCTGAGCTCCCGTCCCAGCAGAAGATTGGAATGCTGGGAGTGTAGTTCAGAGCTATAGAAGGGCGGAGCTCACTGCCGAGCATCCCCCAGGCCCTGGGGTGGGGCCCCTATACCAAAGAGGACTTGATACGATTACAGAGCAACTTCACGAGAGCCACAGCTGTGTCCTCACCGCAGCTCTTTCGCTTGCTCTTCCCCCTCCCCCACCACCCCCACGGCAGTCTTCGTGCGTGTCTGGAGGGGAGGGGGCTGGCATCGACAACAGCCATCCTAGAATCACCCAGGCTCTGCTGCGTGATAGTGTGACCTCCCGGAACCTCTGCCTTCCCGCATCAGGGCATAAAAGCAGCTGTAAGGCCTTGCTGAGAGGACAGAACCAGTGCTGGTGGCTTTCTCCTACAGTAGAAATAGTCAATCAATTGCTAAGTACTGTCCTGTATCATTTCAGCACTCGCACGCGCGCGCGCGCGCACACACACACACACACACACACACACACCTGCTTCACCATCAAAGGAGTCTCCTGTGGGGTCACACAGATAACCAAGTTTACCCAAACAATTGAGTGTTTGGGTCTGGCTCTGGATCTCGAAGCTGAGGCCCCTGACTCCTGCCTGGTTGAGTCGACAGATCAGCTAGGGGGCATCTCACAGCAGCCGTGAAGAATGCCCATTACTTACTCCCAAGCCCCCTGCCACCACGGATTCAGCTGCTGTTGCTGCTGCTTCTGCTTCTTCTTCTTCTTCTTCTTCTTCTTCTCCTTCTCCTTCTCCTTCTCCTTCTCCTTCTCCTTCTCCTTCTCCTTCTCCTTCTCCTTCTCCTTCTCCTTCTCCTTCTCCTTCTCCTTCTCCTTCTCCTTCTCCTTCTCCTCCTCCTCCTCCTCCTCCTCCTCCTCCTCCTCCTCCTCCTTCCTCTTCCTCTTCCTCTTCTTTCTTCTTCTTCCTCCTCCTTCCTCCTCCTCTTCCTCCTCCTCTTCCTCCTCCTCCTTCCTCCTTCTCCTCCTTCCTCCTTCTCCTCCTTCCTCCTCCTCCTTTCTTTTTCTTCTTTCTTCTTCTTCTTCTTCTTCTTCTTCTTCTTCTTCTTCTTCTTCTTCTTCTTCTTCCTTCTTCTTCTTCCTTCTTCTTCTTCTTCCTCCTCCTCCTCCTCCTCCTCCTCCTTCTTCTTCTTCTTCTTTCAAAAGACAAAGTCCTTTAGTCCTCTCAGCCCTAATTTGGTCCCTGCCAGCTGCCTCATAGCACATGGGTGCATCAGAACAGAACAGTATGATTTTGAGTGTCCTACAACTTTCTCTTCCCCTCAAAACTCTCCCAAACACTCATTCATTCGGCATGGACTTACAGGCTCGTGCATACCCCGGAGATACAGCAGTAAACCAGACATACACTGTGAGGTTTCTGCCAGCACAGATCTAACATGGGGGGGGGGGCGGGAGGGCTTGCTGAGGAGTCGACTTTGAAGCTAGTCCCAGATTGTGTAACATCCAGGAGAATGATGTCAGAGTCACTGGAGAGGCCACTTCGGGGTGGGCAGGGAGGGTGTGCTGAGGAGATGACGTGAACGCTGGGCCTGAAGCATGAGGTGCAGGTGACAGTGCCAGGTTCTGGAAGGAGCTTCAGTCTCTTTGCTAAGCTTGTGCCCCTGTCGTCCCTTCGTGATTAGCTGGGGGCGGCTCTCCATCACTTGTTCCTGGTTACCAGAAGGTTTAGAGAAGGCAAACGGGAAGATGCTGACCAAGGAGAAACAGCAGCACCTGAGGCCCGTTCCATCGCCACACACGCTTCTGCTTTGCCTTCTGCCCTGGATCTTACACAGTGTGGGTGAGCGGCTGAGCAGGACCACACGGTGGTGCCCGGGGTGCCCGCTTCCTGAAAGGTTAACCAGGGGCCGTGCTGGGTGCGGTGACTTGGGCCCTGACTTAAAATTACTTGGGATCCTGGGAGAGAGGGAAGGTCAGAGCGGCAGGGAACAAGGCCAAGCAAGGCTGGGAAAGTAAACAGAAGGCATATGGAGGAGAAGAGGAGGATAGAGAGGGAGCCAAGAGGGGGTGGGCGGGGCTGCTGGGCAGAAGTCGGTGCCCTGAGGAGGCCGGCCAAGTCCTGTGGCATGGGAACCAGCCCTGGGTTGTTGGGATTATTTTCAGAACATGGACAAAGCCACCCACTGCTTGGAACAGATGGGTATTTAGGCAAATACAATCAGCTGCATTTCTGACCATATGAAGGGGCATGCGCCCACTATGTCTGCATGAATGTGCGCAGAGTACGCATCTGAGAGACCGTAGCCACTTCCTCGCTATATGAAATTAGCTTCCATTCATATCCCTGGACAAAAAGCCTGTTTAGAATCCTAAAATTTTCTTATTTCTTGGATAAGAGTTAAGCTTCTGATTCATTCCAGCGTCATCGATACCAACTTAATTCTCAGTTAAAAATCGAAAAATAACAAAAATGTCTACCTGTGTCTGACATCTAAAGGTTTCTTTCTTCTTGGTCAATCACACATGCTCAGGAGACTCTGGATGAGAGCGCCTGATGAAATTGCGGGCGGTGGCTGTCTGCTAAAGGCGGAGGGGTTGTGTGCCTCACAAGTTACGGGGCCTCATTTTGCAGTCACATTCTAAAAGTGCATTTTCAAGGAGGCGGGGCTGGAGAGATGCTTCAGCAGGTCAGAATGCTCGCTGCACAAGCACAAAGACCTGAGTTCAAATCCCAAACACCTTTGTAAAAAAAAAAGCCAGGCCTTGCAGGGGATGGAGACCGAGACAAGAGGATCACAGGGGCTCGCTGGCCCCTGGATGATCCATGCTCAGAGGGAGACCATGTCCCAAGGGGCTAAAGAGGAGATGTCTGATGACCTTCTCTGGCTTTCTCATGCCTGTAGGCACATCCACAGGTGCATACAGTGTAAACACACACACAAATAGAATAAAAAGCTAAAAGTAATGATTAATTATTGGAGGGACAGGCACCCTTACGTTATTTTTCTATTCATTCTCTCCAGGAAGTGGCGGCTATTAGCAGGCGTTGCAAGTTTAGATGACCAAGCTAATCAGAACCCTATGCTCACAGTGATAGATGGTAACACAACAGCCTAGAAAGGCCGGGAGTACAGCCAGCAGCCCAGCCCTCTTCTGAGACTCAGTTTCCTCTAAGCCTTGGTCCTCAGAGTGCCTTCCCGTGAAGGCCTTTTCACTGGTTTCCTTTGCTAGTTTTGAACCACTGGTGTCTAATTTGAGGGGGAAATGGTGTATTTCAGTGCCTGTGGTCTAGTAACGTGCTTGGTGCCCGACTGTTCTTTCTGTCCTGTGTGACCTCAGCTCTGAGCTCAGACCTCTCCTCACCTTATTTGTGGAGTGCTCGAATCCTAAATCTCCGACCAGAGAGCAGGCTGCTTGGGGTCTGAGTGGGCCAGGCGTGAGTCCCCTGGCTGGTAGAGAAAAGGTGTGCTTAGGGACCACAGGCACTTCTCTCCCTCAGAGCCGTCGCGGAGTTATCCTGGTCCCAGACCTTTATAAGGCCTGGACAAACCACTGTACACATAAACTCACATATAAGTTGCTCACATGAAAGAAAAATAATTCATTCTCTTCTTTATCTTTTCTAACCTGCTCTTTGTTTCATGTCTGTGACGTGGAGTGAAACTGGATTTTTCTTAGACTCTTGGTGGTGGATTACTTCTCCCAGGGTTGAGAGGATGGCTGAAAACAGAGATTCTTTAGAGAGGAGAAAGGTACTGATACTGTCAGCACAAACTATGTGAGTGGAATGCACCGGCGTGGCCGGTCCAACCTTCTCGGCATTTTAGAGCAAAACAGGAAGACTCCACTTGAGTGTGGGCTCCTTAAGGGAGGGAGCCAGGAGGGTGACTCAAGGGCTTCATGCCCTTAAGAAAGACTTGTCTCGGCCGGGCGGTGGTGGCGGACGCCTTTGATCCCAGCACTTGGGAGGCAGAGGCAGGCGGATTTCTGAGTTCGAGGCCAGCCTGGTCTACAGAGTGAGTTCCAGGACAGCCAGGGCTACACAGAGAAACCCTGTCTCGAAAAACCAAAAAAAAGACTTGTCAACTTGTGTGTGTGTATGTGTGTGTACGCAGGTGGTACCTTTGGATTCCAGAAGGGGGCATCAGAGGCCCTGGGGCTGGAGTTAGAGAGGGCTGTGAATCATCTAAAAAGGGTGCTGGGAACTGAACCCAGGTCCTCTGCAGCAATGGTAAACACTCTGAACCAATGAGCAGTCTGTCCCTATAAAGACCTTTAAAGGCTTAGCTTCAACGCGGGCTTGGATTGGGGCGAGTGCGAGCTAAATCAGACCACTGCACGGAGCAGCAGGTTGGGCCACTGCATACAGAGAGGGCTGGCTACCCTGCAGATGGCCTTGTCTAAACTCGGGACGATCGTGAACACAGGCGCTAGTTGTTAAGGATCCAAATAGATTCCACATGCCTCATTCCTCAAATCAATTTCTTTTTCCCTTTTCTCTTTTTCTTTAGTCTTTGTGAGTTTCACATTAAGTGCCCCAGTCTCCCCGTCCCCTCATATCCTCCGCCCATGCCTCTTGCAGCCTGGCACCCCAAATAAAACACACACACACACACACACACACACACACACACACACAAACTGCAACAACAAAGCAAAAACAAAACAAAACAAAAACAAAAAACAACAACAAAAAAACCTCACTGTGGAAGCTGTAGTTTGTGTGTCAGTGTGTCCCGCAGTGCTTCCTTCTGTCTGCACACTCACAGATGTTCATTGCTGTGAGTCACGGGGCTGGTTCAAGGTCTCTGGCTTCCGTGACATTCTCCTTGGGCGTCCTCGTGTTGTTGTTCGATGTCATGGAGACCCTGTAGCTTTGGCACAGCGGGGCTGGCCCTTTTATGTGTCTCAGCTTTGCGTAGATGATACAGATTTGGGGGTGGGCCAGTTCAGAGCCGTGGTTCTGGGGACCGCGTGGTAGCTGACTGGTCAGCTACCCAGCTCTCCCTCATCTGCAGCACCAGGGCAAGCCCCCCAGCACTGTCCTGGCTAGGTCTCCCAGAGCAAGGTCTGGGGTGGACGGGGACACTCTCCCGAGTGCTGAGGCTGGTGAGGGGCTTGGCCAGCTCCTCTGCTCTCTCGCCTCAGGGCCAGCTCACCCATGCCTTCCTCATCAGGGCCAGCTTTACTGTGCCGCCCAGGCGAGGTGCAGGGCCTGCCCTCTGGAGTGCCACACCCGGGCAGGGCCAGTTCTTCTGATTGCCCCAGGTGGGGAGGAGCAAGGGAGACAAAGCGTCACCCCCCTGCACCCACACTCTCTCACGCTCGGTGCTGGCTCACCTGTTCCCCTCGCCACCCACCTGGGCCAGCTCTGTTATACTGTCAGGCAAGGTGCAGAGCCTACCCCTCCCGAGTGCTGCAGCCGTTGAGGGACACAGCTGGCTCTCCCAAGCTTGTGATCTCCCGGCTGCCCGAGGTTGTGAGGGGTTGAGGTGGGGACACCACCTCTGTGCCTGTGCCACCCCACGGCGGATGAGTGGCAGGGTCAGCTCTCCCACACTCACACCCTGGGGCTGGCTCACCCACACCTCCATCACCAGGGCCAAGTCTCCTGGGCTGCCTGGACAAGGCACAGGACCTGCTCTCCAGAGCGTAGCATCCAGTGAGAGGTGGGGCCGGTTATGCACAACCCTTGGATATCCGTGTGGTCCTGGGCAGTTGCCCCAACTAGGGACATCATCGACCCCTGCCACTACGTAGCTGGGGACTCATACATGGCCCTCAGCAGCAGCTCCAGCCGGGACCTCATCGTAGCCCCAGGTGGCGGGGCTGGGCACACAAGAGGCTAACCTCTCTACCCTGAGTCTCCACCTTCGTCTCTCTCCGTACTGTTCAGTCTGCTCCGCTTCTCTTTCTCTCCCGTCTGGCCACCGTACACTTGCACACCGTGATGGCTCCTGCAGGCCCCAGGGTGACAGTGTCCGTCTGTGATGTATGGCGTGGCAGCAAACGGGTGTCTGTGGTCCATCTGTGCCGTGCGCTGAAGGGCGGGTCTCTGAGCCATAGCAGTCCACAGGTCACCCCAAAGCAAGAGGTATATCCTGGAACACCTGACCTACCATGACCACACTTTGGAGGAGCCATGAAAGGGTTGACTGCGAGTGTGGGGGAGAAAATGGGGACAGTGTGGTTGTGGGGGTCCATTTGGTGGGGTTGGGTGGGGCAAAGAGACAAAACGGGTGGCCTAAGAAATCATTTCTGACAGACATTTTAGGTATTTGTTTACTTTTGAAGAACGCTTCCCCTGAAGTAATTCTTAAACCTTGCCAAATTGGTTCTTGGACAAACCTGCGGGTTATTTTGTAATTGAGCTTCAGGACCCATGACTAGTGTAATATGGTAGAATTCCTATTTTGAGTTCTCCATGTTTGGGGCTTGCCCAACCTTCATCCAAGCTAACGTGTCTCATTGACTCACAGAAAATTCCATTTGTTTTAGCAAGCAGAAAAGCAGTGTCTAATTTTATGTGGTTCAATAATTGCGGCAAAGCATAAGCCCGCTGTGCCTCTCTGTCCTGGCCACCACCACACGTCGAATGCAGGAGAAGCGGGACAAGCCAGCGGAACACTGGGCCCCGGCCTGAAGTCAGTGTCCACAGAGAAGCCAGAGTCGCAACTTGGCTTTCTGAGGATAGGGGTTTCTGGGGGGGGTTGTTTGGTTTCGTTTGGTTTTTGGATTTTTTCGAGACAGGGATTCTCTGTGTAGCTCTGGCTGTCCTGAAACTCACTCTATAAACTGAGGAAGCTGGCCTCGAACTCACAGAGATCCCCCTGCCTGAGTGCTGGGATTAAAGGCATGTGCCGCCATGCCCAGCCCCTTTGGGCTCTACTGACTGGCCAGTAGTCCCAGTGATCTGCCTGGCCCCACCTCCCCCAGCCCTGGTTTTTTTATGTGGGTTTTGGGATCTGATTCGGACCCCCATGTTTACTCCGCAAGCGTTGTACCCACCAGACTGTGTCCCCAATCTCCCAGTATTGAATTTAGCCAAGTCTTTAAGTCGCACTGTGGACATACTGCTTTGGACTTTCGTTTGTAAGTTTAGCGAAGAGGTAGTTCTGTCGCAGAGGCCACATGGCCGGCCACCTGATAACCAACCAGCTGCCAGTTCCACCCAGAAGGCCCACGCAGGTTCCAAACCTGAGCTTCCGCCCCAGCTGGTTCTCGGCTCTACGCATTCACGGTGACCTCGCTTCTCACAGTTCGACATTTATCTTGATAAAAATGTTAGTCAATTAAAAAAATTGATATCTTAGGACTTAAGAGACGGCTCAGCAGTTTAGAGCATGTAAGTCTAGATTCAGTTCCCAGCATCCACATGGTGGCTCACAGCCTTTTTTTGGGGGGGGGCAATATTTTCTTTTCTATCCCATTAATTAATTAATTAATTAACTTACATCCCAATTGCCGCCCCCTTCTCTGTCCCCACCTCACACAGTCCTGCCCCCCATACTCCCCTTCCCCTCTCCTGTGAGAAGGTGGACCCCCCTCCCCCCAGTCAAGAGGATGGACAGTAGCAAGCCTTAGCAAGATTGGAGGGCAGAGCTCACTAGTGGTGGGAGTATAAAGTAATACAAACACGGAAATTAGTGTGGGTGTTTCTCAAAGAATTAAAGTTGCATTTCAGGTGACTCGGCTGTACCAGTCCTTGATTCACGCCCAAAGAACTCTGCATCCACCGCAGACGCTTGCCCGTCCATGTCTATGGCTGTTCTACTCAAAGCAGCAAGGAAGTGGGACCAACCTGGATGTCCGTCATCAGATGAGCGGATAATGAAGATGCACACGCACAGGAATTTTCTGTAGTTATCAAGAAAGATGAGATGCAGGAAAAATGAAACGAATGGATCTGGGAAGAAGTGCAATAAGCCAGGTGGCACGGACTTGCTCAGACAAATGTCGTGTGTGTGTGTGTGTGTGTGTGTGTGTGTATGTGTGTCTGTGTGTCTTTGTGTCTGTGTGTGTCTGTGCAACAGAGCAGGTGACATGAGAACACAGAAGAGGCACTGTGGGTGAAAGGGTAACAGGAAGGGCGGGGCGTAGGGTGAAGACTCAGGAGAAGAATCACAGAAACGAATCTTGTTCAAACACTATCGTGAAATCCAAGACTTTGTATGGTAGCTAATAACACCTTTCTGAAGTTTGGAAGACTATAGATCACAAGAATGCTCCTCCAGCCTGCATAGCGAGTCCATAGACACTTCTATTGATCCTGTCGCTGTTGATTGAGACACCTGCTGAAATGTGCCGAAGGCTGTGCCATAGTAAGGTTCCCGCCTTTCAGTGGGTTCTCCTGCCTCCTGCTGTCCACGTACCTGGTTTTCCCATAAGGCCCTCCCGATGCCGCGTTTCCAGAGGCTGCAGGTGTGTCGGAGGGCGGGGCTGATAACTAACGAGGCTTCTAAAGCACAGCGCTGCTGCTGTTTTCCTCGTTTGCCCTTGTCTTAATGAGCTCTGTAGAGCGCCTTGTATTTGTGGGGGAACAAATACAAGGACAGCTGTTCTCGGGAGAATGTTATCATCGATGACCCGGACGGAAGCCCTGCTTCATGGCTGCACTGGAGCAGTCCGCAGGCGTGGGGTTTGGGGGTTGTGCTTTGTTTCAATCTCCTCTTCCCGCCCCATTTGGTTATTTCTCCATCTTCTGTAACTGCGGACCATTTTCCACCCGGATCGGTTGGCGTCTTCCCGCTCTGTTTAGTTTTTAAATCACCTGGGGCAAACCTTTCATCACCCTTGGTTGGGTGCCACCTGGCACCTGCCGGTTCACCTTCCGCAGAGCCGCTGCTGGGAAACGTAAAGGCTTTTTATTACCACAAGGAAGAAAATCATTAGGAAAGTACATCGACAGCCAGAGGTTATGTCAGTCTATAGAAAGCCTATCAAAAGGTCCAAAATACTTTAAGTTTTGAATTATTTATCCTTTCTGAGGCTTTATAGAATTTATAAGGGTGATGAAAGGTGATTACGTTGTAAAAGTAAATGGTTTCACTTAGTAAGACATCCTCTAAAGCAAACAGTGAAAGCTGTTGACCGAAAAGCAGTGCACGAGTTTAACGGAAAAGCGTGTAGAGAAGTCGTATTCATGGTCACATCCCAGGGGCTCGATGCTGGCCGACTTTTCGGTCTCCCAGGGAAAGAGGATTTAGAGCAGTGGTTCTTAACCTGTGGTTCATGACCCCTTGGGGGATTCACATATCAAATATCTTGTGTATGAGATAGTTCCATTACGATTCACAACAGTAAGCAAAATTAGTTAGGATGTAGCACCGAAACTGGTTGATGCCTGTGGGTCAGCACATGAGGAACTGTATTAAAGGGTTGCAGCATTAGGAAGGCGAGAGCCACTGACCTGGAAGGCGTGTGGGTGCCGTTTTCATGTTTATAAACTCCTCATTTAGTACCTTGGAGCAGGAAGCAGATTCGTATCACCTTGAGAAGAACAAATGACTCTTGAGTTTAGTGTAATTGTTTAGTGACTATGTGGGCCTTTTCTATAAAACCTAAAACCTCTAGATTTTGGTTGTTTTTTTTTTCTAGTCATGTTTAAAACATTTACTACTTCTGTGTCATCAAATACTGTCTGTTATAGAAAGAAGTCGGGACCCTTGGAGAAACGACTAGATTTAGGTCAGAAAGTTACTAGTTGAGCCTGGGACAGCTTGTCACACCAGAAAACAAGGAAAGACTTTATCAAAAGAACTGAAAAGCCGGCCTGAGTAAGCATCCAGTCGATTAGCTATGCCTTTCATCAGGCAAGATATAAATTGTCAAGTTTGCGAAACTCTGACCTCACGAATATACTTCACAAAATAAAAATAAATAAAAATAAAAATCCTGTTGACTACAGAATATTCAGGACACGCCCATTCCTCCCCTCCACACCCAGAATGATGGATGGGGCGCATCCAGATTTAGAAGCCTCCAAGACAGGTCTTTCTTTCAGTAGCAATTACAAAGTCTCCATGAAAGATCCGAATAGAAGACTAGCCTGAAGTTAATAGGAAAGGAACGCAAATCCGTAAGCAGACCGAGACGGGTGACTGGCCATCGGAACGCCTGCCGTGTTAAGACACGATGCTTGTTTTGGTGTACTGGGGCCATTGGCTTTGCTGCTTGATGTTTTTCTGATGTCTTTGTCTATAACTGAAAAGGCTCAATACTTAGCGTTTATTCTAAAATGATCTGGGCTGTGGGGCCAGAAATGGGATTAGCAGAGGGGAGTTATGGGGCTGTAATTTAAACAAGCTTGGAGTCGATTGTTGAGTTGACTGTCGCTGAAACCAAGAAGGAGACGTGACTGGTTTGTTACTCTGCTACATTCTGTTTTGGCTTATATTTGACTGTTGCTCAAATAAGACTTAATCTATGTCTGTCATTATATATGCATATAAACATTCTATGAAATCCATAAAATTGCAAAATTTCTATCCATGTTTAAATGTTGCAAAGAATCCTTTGTTATTACACAGCTGTTAGAAGGGGCAGCCTCTGAGACAGTGGCATTTTGAGTACTTGTAATAAAGGTTCTGTGAGCTGATGTGTAAAATATAAGGTTTCCCCGGGCTGGAGGGATGGCTCAGTGGTTAGGAGCGCTAGCTGCTCTTACAGGGGGATCCAGTTTAGTTCCCAGCACCCGCACTGGGCACTCTCGGCCACCTGTTCCACGTGATCCAGCCTCCTCTTCTATCCTCTGTGAGCATTACACACACACACACACACACACGCACTCACACATGCACTCACACACACACACACACACACACGCACTCACATATACACATACACACTCACACACATTCACACACACACACTCACACACATACTCACACACATATGCACTCACACACACATATGCACTCACACACACACACACTCACACATGCACTCACAATTAAAAATAAATAAACCCTATTTGGAAAGAAACAAGATTGTCATGGTGTACACTGTCGCAAGTCTGGTAACTTAATATCTCACGTAGACTTGAGGTCAAAACTGAGACTCTAAGTTATACATCTACGAATCTCGGAGCCTGGAGAGTCTAGATAGGGAGGTATCCAGTGGCTCCCCCAGGAGAAATACATGAATTGTGATCCAAATAGGCCGTGAGAAGGAACTGGTGGGGGGGGGAGGGGCAGCAAGGGGCTTTGGTGGAGTCAGGCCGGCTGCACTCTGGAGCTGGTGAACCCTCCCACTCCAAGCCCCTTCCCACCTGCAAATGCTGACCTGAGCAAAGCTCAGTTGTGAGCCAAGTAGGTGCACAGATCAAACATTTATGACAGTCAACCATACAGAACTTTAAAACCGTCTACGACTACACGTGATCTTACCACGAGGCTGGGCACAGTGACTCATACCAGTGATCTTAGCAATGGGAAACAGAGGCAGGTCACTGCAAGTTCCGGGCCAGCCAGAGATAGAGACCCTGTCTCAGAAAAGACAAGCTGGGTGTGGCAGTGCACGCCTTTAATCCCAGCACTCGGGAGGCAGAGTTAGTGAGGTGGGTTTCCGTGAGTTTGAGCCTGGTGTGCAAATCGAGTTTCAGGGCAGGCAGGACTGTTACACAGAGAAAGCCTGTCTCAAAGTAACAAAAACAAAAACTAAACAACAACAACAAACAACCAAAAAACTCACACAAAGGAAATTTATAATTAATGAGATGGATGTGCCTGTTTGAGCACAATATAGTCCAAAGAGACATTGTTTGATACTTACGTGCTAAGGACCAACAGCAGGAAAATATTAAAAGCCTTGTTTTCTGTAATGAAGCCAGCGTGTTTCTGTAAGAGCAGAAAGCTTTGTATGTACATGGAAAATAACTGCACTTAGTGAAACACAGTAGTCTCAGAATCTGAGGCAGGGGGCTTCAGGCAGTGATCTTGGCATTGCGAGGTGTCACCGCCCTCAGGGGGAAGTGCGTTTCACGTGTGTCCACAGAGAAGGCTGCGGTGAAGTCACCTGACGCAGCATGGTCAAACACTGCCAGGGACGCGCTGGATTCCTTGCACATCTGATTGTGAGCTCATTGTTGGCTGCAGCATGATCAAAAGCAATTCCCCGATGCCCGATTTCTCGCCACCTCCCTCTGCTATCCCACCACCCACGTGGGGTCAGGACCCACGTTTAAGAAGCTTGGTTGTAATCTCCACCAGCTATGTCCTCCTGGGTTAAGTGTCTCTGATAGTCCTAGGGTAGCTGTTTTTTTTGTTTTTTTTTTTTTTTTCTTGTAAGTAAACTTATTTTCATCTGTTTTTATCCTAGTTGGGGAATGGCGGTCAACGTGTATTCTACCTCGATAACCCAGGAGACGATGAGCAGGCATGACATCATTGCGTGGGTCAACGACATCGTGTCTCTAAACTACACAAAGGTGGAGCAGCTCTGTTCAGGTAAGAGGTTATCCTTAAGAGTATTTACTCGATGTGTCTCCTGGCCATCGAGTGTGATTTTTTCTGAACCACACATGACATATTTGGGGTAAGACAAAGACGTGTATGTATAGCTACATAAATAAAAGGGGGAAACGTGGCTGGAAGTGAGGGACATAGAGGGGGGAAATGTCTGAGAACATCTGGAAGCACACAGCCAGCCAGACGCGTGTGCGAACCGCTCCTGCCTTGCCGTCTGCCACACCCCCTGTGACGCAGGCTCCTAGCCTCTGCTCCACCCTCCTAGTATCACCGTTCAGAAGGTGTCCAACCCTGGAGAGCTTGGCCTGGTGGCTCAGGACCCTATCCCGGCTGCTCAGGAGTCCAAGACAAGGGTATCATAAGTAAACACAAGGCCTGCCTGGACCACGTGACCAGCTCAAGGGCAGTTGGGTAACCAAGTAGAACATTGCTCCAAAATAAAAGGCACTGAGGTACGACTCCAGGGTGGAGCGCATGTCTGTAGCACCGAGCCGTTGACACCACCCATAGTGGGCCTTGAACCTCTGGGGCTCCCTCCACAGTGCCCTTGTCAGACCCTCGCCACCCAGTGCTCTCCTCAGAGCCCTCGCTCCACAAAACACTCTTGGTTCTCTGCAGACACACTCTCCCTTTGACCCCTGCATCGTTGACCTCTCCACAGTTTAATCTGCCCCACCTACTGCCCACTCTGGGAAGACTGCCCCAGGCTCTGTGGTCCACCACCACCCCCTCCCAACCCTGACCACCCATCCAGGATAATACCTGTCATGCCGTGTGTGATCCGAGGAGGTGCCAGCAGTTCTTAAGAACTGACCTCTAGTTTACTTTTTGTCTAATGCCTAATGTACCACTCACTGTACCTGATACCCGGTAGTTTGGTAGGGAATGCGTATTGGGGGGAAACCTTAGGGGGATAAAAAGGTAAATTTCAAAAGCAAAGTCGGCGTGTGTTAATGTGCCTTTAGCACTCTGACTGGAAAACAAGCGTGAATCCGTGTTGTGGAAAGGCAGGCATCGGTTCTCCAAATGGAAACTGCCCCAGAGCTTGTCTAATCTCCTGAGGGCTGCTGACAGAAGCTTCGTTGGCCCTCTCGGTCAGCACCCCTGGGCCCGAGCCCCTGCGCTTGATAAGCCTTCCGCGATGGATCTCCCAGCAGTCTGCCGCTTGCCTGCACTCCTGAGAAACCTTAGAGCACTACCAGGGCACTTCAGGTGTCCCGGACCCGTCCTGCACCATTCGCATGCTCTTAGTTTAATTTTGTGTTCAGCAATAGCATTTGGTGGGAGGAAGCGGTCTTAATATTTACTTATTTATGAATTCCTTTCTGTTCTTGTCCTAGAAGACTTGGAGGGCAGGTAAGATGGTGCCACTCAGATAAGAACAAATCCAAATACAGTTGACCTGAATCATGTGTCCTTACCGCGCTTAGGAATGCTCGGATTTATGGAGGATAATGTGTCTCGGGTATTCATTTTAGTTTCTTATAGCTTATGGTGGGGTGCTTGATTTTAGTGCCGTGCTCTGGGAAGACACACAGATCACCTGCACGCGTTTCTGCAGACTTTCCTAACGACGTTCGCCAGCTCTGTAGAGACTTACTCCACACCGGACAGCTCTCCAGATGCCTTTCTCCGTGACATCTCGCTCCTCATTTTACTCCCGGCTAGCGGCCTCCGTCAAAGCCAACGTTAAAACAAACGGCAGTTAGAATGTATGGAATTCCAACTGGGCAGAAGTTCATTGTGACACATAGATTTGGGGCCTGATTACTGTGGTGTGTGTGTGTGTGTGTGTGCGCGCGTGTATGTTTAATTTGGAAGCTCTTTACAATGACGTTTTAATGGTTTTCTTTTTAAAATATAAGGCAAGGTGAATGAAATGAACATCAGCTCTTCAATTTGTAAAAAATACTGAAATATAGCTATGGTGCTGTACTTGCTTCTGGATTTTTTTTTTTTTTTTTTTTTTTTTTTTGCCTTTATTGGACATCTCTTTCTTCCACATAAACCTTTTTAAATGCTCTCTAAAGTAAAAGGAGTGGGCTGGGTTGGTCGTAGCTCAGTGGTAGAACACTCGTTGCATGTATACAAGGCTCTGGGTTCAATCCCCAGCATCCTAAGTAAATAAATAGATAGGTCTCATGGAAATACCTTGAAATATACATTGCAAAATAATGAAGATTACTCATTTCTTTCTTTTTTTTTTTTTTTTTTTGGTTTTGGTTTTTTTAAGACAGGGTTTCTCTGTGTAGCCCTGGCTGTCCTAGAACTCACTCTGTAGACTAGGCTGGCCTCGAACTCAGAAATCTGCCTGCCTCTGCCTCCCAAATGCTGGGATTAAAGGCGTGCGCCACCACCGCCCGGCACTCATTTCTTTTTTGGGGGGGTTTTTTTGTTTTTGTTTTTGGTTTTGGTTTTGGTTTTGGTTTTGGTTTTGGTTTTGGTTTTGGTTTTTGGTTTTTTGGTTTTTTGGTTTTTCGAGACAGGTTTCTCTGTGTAGCCCGGGCTGTCCTGGAACTCACTCTGTAGACCAGGCTGGCCTCGAACTCAGAAATCCACCTGCCTCTGGCTCCCAAGTGCTGGGATTACAGGCGTGCGCCGCCGCCGCCGCCGCCGCCGCCACCACCCGGCGCGGCACTCATTTCTTATTACTTTATCCCAAGGATGTTTCTCTGAACATTAAATCTGGGTCATGGATCTGTCATGGGTCATGCATGTTTGCACGGCATTTATTTCTCAGAAAAGCAATCCGTTTTCAAGGACAGCACAGGGCTGTGTCTGTTGTACTGCTGGTCACCCAAATCCGCTTTGCACTCCCGTCACGTTGAGTTACCCTTGTGGAGCGGGAGGTTTCAGCCATGTGCGTCACCTCACCGTTTCAGTGTAGAAATGGCTCCTGTTGCTTGGTAAAGTCTATAGGGGAGAGGGCAGGGGATGGTGTCCTGTGTTTTGTTCAAGCCGGTTTAGTCTCTGTTTCCAAGGTAACGGAGATGGTGAAAGGCCTGTGCAGTGCTAAACGGTCCTAAAAGTGGCTTCCTCCGCTCAGGCGCCTGGTTGGAGGTGACAGGAAGGAAGGGCCGTGTGGAAAGGAACAGGAAGGAGCTTGACCCAAGGCAGAAGCTAGTGTCTCCTGCTCACCCTTCACCCCTCTTCCGTCACCCTCAGCCTCCTTTCTGCACCCCATCCCCACCCCCATTTTGCTATGTCTGGCTCTCCACCCCTAGGCGGGGTGTGACTGCGAAGCCAGCTTCCCCAGCTGACCGTTTGTTTTCTGCAGTCTGTGCACCTCCTGCCTCTCCTCCCGACTCCGTCCCAGGACAGGAAGCACCGACAGCAGATACCAGCAGGCAGTCCACACTGCCGGGATCTCAGCCAGGATTGTTGCTCAGCTCAGCCCGTGCTGGCACCGTGGTCGGTGGACGGCCGAGCATCTGACTATTTAAATAAGATGTCATTTAAATGAAAGCATTTTTGGAATTTTTAAATATTTTTCTTGATTGACTTTTTTTTTTTTTTTAAATAAGGTAGAAAAATAAAATGATCCGAGTCTGACTCACGTTCAATATGTGTTTCTCCAGATTGGTTCAAGCTTTGGGTTGGATCGGGTTCCTGGTGTTTTCTTGTTCTGGGTGCTGTTGGATTTGGCTGATGAAATCGTAGTTGCATTTACAACTCTTGAGACATGGATGGTGGAAGGGAATAATACTATTTGGAGAACGCACTGGGCTCTGCGGAGGTGTGGCCCTCAGGCGTGGCACCTGAAGGAGGGGCCCTCTCCGCTTTCCCCTGGTGGCAGTCATTCCTGTGCACGGTAGCACATTCTTAGTGACCATTTTTGGCTTTGGATCTGTGTTTGTTAAATCGGCTGGTTCCTGCCTAGCACTGTGTCCCCTGTGCCTACTCTCTTGTGTCAGCAGAGAAGACAGGTTAGGGATGAAATCAGCTCAGAGGCTAAATTTAGTAGGGCTGATCTGACTGACTCTCTTATTGAAACCAAGTAAGGCCAGCCCTCAGTGTCAGCAGGCCCAGCAGTTCACATAGCTTTATAAAATCAGAGCTTTATTGTTTTCTGTGGGAAAGCGAGCCATTTCATCACGGGACTGTGGCTAGGCCATAGTATACTAATGGACTGTTATCTGTGCTTAGAGGTGTTCTGTAGAGATTTTGTCTAGACCGGGATATTTTTTTTTCTCCCTAATTTTATTTGACCAGCTAATTTCAAAATCTGTTTACTTGGTCTCCGCATACCAAATAGTTGGAGAAAGACAGATAACAAGTGAGATGGAACGTGTCCAGGCGTGGTTCGGCTGGAGGTTGGCTTGCTGTGCCGGGAAGCATACTGAAGTCTCCACCAACTCACTGACTCAATGCAGCTTATCTTTTGAGTAGAGAATATAGAATATGAGGGTTTTTTCTTCCCTTATAATTTTTCTATTTCCATTATCTTGATACTTTTGTTATTAAAGATAAACATGAGCTGGTAGGATTGCAGAGTTTTGGTTTGGTTTGGTATTTTGCCTTGAAGTGTGTGTGTGTGTGTGTGTGTGTGTGTGTGTGTGTCTGCACACACACATGCAGCTAACATATTGAAAAGCCAAATATCAGTATGCATGCATTCACCTTGACTCACCAAACTAGTACTAGGAGTTTTGAATTTTTTGCACATTGAAGTGTTTGATCGTGGACACAGTCACCACATCTCCATCCAACTTCTTGCCGTGCGTGCTGTTCTGACCATTAGCAGAGCTTTATTGGACAAACACATTTTGAGCCCTGAGATAAATAGGGTAAGATTATTGTCCTTGAAGCCCTGTCCATAGAAGGTGAGACCACAGCAGTAAGTGCCTCTGAAGAGAGATGGGCGTGTGCACAGGAGAATGTTAAATAAATAAAGGGGGGTGGGACAGACAAAGGGAGTCGGTGGAAAAGACAGTTCTTGGGTGTGGCAGGGTGCTCCTGAGTGACAGAGTGGTGACTGCTCAGGGAACACCCCAGAAAGGCTGGGGGTGCCCTGCGTGTAGGAGCCCATGTAGGGTGCTGTGTTTCTTCAGTGGACAGCCTCCCCAAACGAGGGCAACCTGTGTCCTTCAGAAATGTGCTTGGTCACACTCAGATCCACGAAGTGTAGAGCTGAGTGAACCTTGGTTCGAAGCCACTGTGCCTGCGTGAGATATCTCAGGGAACCTAACTTCTTTAGAGGAACGAAACAGGCACACCTAGGTTTCAGAAAACTGGGTTGGTATCAAGTGACTGTTGGCTCTGACATCCGTTCCTGCACCCCGTTTTCAGGTTCTTCCCGTCGTCATGGTGATAAGCACCGTTAGTGAAGATGAATTGAAACCCAACAGCTAGGAGAAGATGGATGACCTGAAATGTATAATGTATATGTATTTCACTGCAAGGTGTGTGTGTGTGTGTGTGTGTGTGTGTGTGTGTGTGTGGTGTACATACATAGTGACAAGTCAAAGGACATACATCCATGTTAAACTCGAAAACATCTGATAGCTAACAGGAATAAACAAAAATTGATGACATTATTAGAAACATGAACCAATAAATTGTAAATCCTTGATAAGATCACAAAAATAATTGTAGGAAGCTATACAAAGCAATATCCTGTTATACCCTGTGTTTTGATCTCATTATTTTCTATTACCCAGCGATATTGCTGCATGTGGTAGATGTATAATCTTCACAGTTATGGCTAAAGGTTTTACAGATTCACAACTGGCCTGTATCAGCCGGGCGGTGGTGGCGCACGCCTGTAATCCCAGCACTCTGGGAGGCAGAGGCAGGCAGATTTCTGAGTTCGAGGCCAGTCTGGACTACAGAGTGAGTTCCAGGACAGCCAGGACTACACAGAGAAACCCTGTCTCGAAAAACAAACAAACAAACAACTGGCCTGTATCCATGCTGTCTCTAAGCCACCACCCTGGATGTGTGTGCTTAGAGAGGAGAGGTGTGTTCATCGAAAGCACAGTGCGGACTCTGGAGCTAGTGGAAGCCCTGGCATAAACTCCGTTAACTTTGGGCCTGAGGCTCTGACTGCAGGCACAGTGGGCCTCTTCAAGGCCTGGGAAGCCTTGAAGTGCTGTGGTTTTGAGACTTGTTGAGTAGGTCATAAGCGTGGCAACCTTAGAGCCCTCCCTTGTTACTTCGTCTCTGGTTTGTAACATGCTTACTTTTACTTGGTCATGTTTTGTGTGAGACTGTCTCCCTCTTTAACTTAGGCTGGCCTCCAGCTTTCAACCCATCTGCCTCATCTTCCCAAGTGTCCCTGGTGATCTAGTGGATAGAAGTTGGTGCCCCTAACTTCCATTAGGGGCACACAAGACCACACATGGCCTAAATACTAAAATACTCTCTATCTTGTTCTGTCTTTTGGTTTGAGTTTTGGATATTTTGGTTGGTTGGTTGGTTGGTTGGTTGGTATATTTTGGTTGGTTGGTTGGTTGGTTGGTTGGTTGGTATATTTTGGTTGGTTGGTTGGTTGGTATATTTTGGTCGGTCGGTCGGTCGGTTGGTTGGTTGGTTGGTTGGTAGAAGCTTATACTTGCTAAGGTGGTGATAGATGGTGTTTTATTGAGACAAATCTCATTCAATACACCAGGTTGGCCTTAAATTTTGAATTCTCCCTCTGCCTCCTATGTGCTGAAATTATAGGTATACATCACCATGCCTGGCCTACAATCCTTGCCTCTGAATCATATGAAGACATTGCCTATTTTGAAATCATTCACTGGGTCTATAAAAACCTACAAGAGAAAAGTATGTTCTAATATTCTGAGTTATTTTGGATTTTTTTTTCCCAAGATGTCAGTTATGTGACGTGATGGATATGCTCCTTATAAAACATTATCTTGAATTTTTGTTTCCATTTTTTCTTTTTCCCATTCTCTTTCCGTTTAAAGCCTCTAAAGACTCACAAGAAGAATATATATATTTGAGGGAAAATATTTCTTAGATAGTCATTTCTTTTTACAAATGAGTTTGCTGTGATGTAAGCACCTCTGTATTTTTCTGAAAAAAAAAAGACCCAAAAACCCCTCAGATGTTTCCCAGCAGATGAGCTGGAGTGTCCCGGGAGCTGTGCTCACCCAGTCTGTGCATGGCAGAAGCCGCAGATCTCACTCTGTCCTGTGGATATAAAACTCATTTTCATATTTCACATCTGAAATAATCTACCTTTTCCTCACGTTGGCCTCATGTGGACAAGTTATTCCTAAGAGGATTTCACAGCCTCGTTTTAACCATTTTATGGCTTTGAGGAAGATAGAATATCTAGAATAATTTTGTTGCAAGCTTGGATCCTGCACGCATATATGCACATACAAATTATACATATGCATACACTGGACTCGGCACACATGCATGTGTGCAGACATGCATATTTGCATACATATGTATGTATAACTGCATTTATATCCAACACACGTGCACACATGCACATCCACACATACAAATATACATATCACATACTGCATTCACCCACATACACACATATACTCTTATACACATGCATTCACACACAGAGACTCACATCTGTGTATGCATACACATATGCACACGTGAACATTCACACATACCAAAGGGGCATGCCTGTTTCTTTATGTTTGATTCAGTCCAGTGCACCTGTATTGAGTGGCTGCCCTGAAACTCCCTCAAAACTTCCCTGGCCCCTTCTTGAACATGAAAAGTTGATCCTTTTTGAGTAGTGTATAAAAGAACCTCTGTTGTTTTAACATTTTAAGAGAATTACTCTTTCACCACCCATTTTTCCCATTTAATTTCCTGTTCGATTCACTAGTTTCACCCAGGCTGCAGGATCTAAACCCTTTCTATATTCAGATTGCAGAGATGGCAGCCATTGTTAGCACAGTAGAATAATGAACCCGATCTTATTCCTCTCATCCCTATAACAGAATACCTGAGACAGCCAACCTACTTTTTTAAGGTGTAATCCAGCTCACAGTTTGGATGGTTCCAGTACATATCTGATTAGCTCATTTCTGTGGCCCAGGGCAAGATAACATGGCATAGATACAGTAGGAGATGGACCAGGTATATTGATCTCGTGGCCAGGAAACAAGAGAGAGGAGGAGGAGAGGCCCAGGATTCCCAAATCTCGTCAGAGTTATGTCCCTGGTGACCAAAGGAATGCCCACAAGGACACACTCCCACAAGGACACACTCCTCAGGGTTCTCCTACCTCCCCGTAGCACCACCCCGGAGACCGAGCCTTTAACATGTGTGTCTTTAAGGGTCAATCAAGGTCCACACGATAGCGTCCGTCTTAAAGACTGTTCACCTGCCAGCCAGGCAGCACCACTAACTAGACTGTACATCCGTCTGCCATAGTCCAGGGAGAGTCCTGGTGGAGAACAGAAAAAGTGTCTGCAGAAGGCAGCCTTGGGTTAAGCTTTGAAAAAAAAAAAAAAAAGACATTGTCTGTGTCTAAGTGTTACCAAGAGACTTTTAGCCTGGAAAGTTTGAGGCAGGGAGGCAGTGCAGTGTCGTGCCTCTGCCTTGTGCACGTCTGTAGTGTGCAGAACACTTGAAGCGGTGCGCACAGTGTTACTCCCGAGAGTGATTCTTATCTGGTAAGATGGGGCCTCCTAACGGGCACAGCCCAAGCTGAGGATGGCGGATGCTTTGAGTCCGGGTACCATTTCAGCCTTCTGAGGCTCTGAACCGTCCTCTACTCCTGGAGTCAGAAGGGGATGACTCAGTACAAGCTGAGCATGACCGGCCTCTGAGGTCCCAGCTAAAGCAGCAGGATCCAACCCAGCCAGGACCTGTCCCTCAGCTTGCAGTCTCCCTGCCGCGTTACGATCCAAAGCTCTCGTCAGTTCTGTCAGCTTCTCCACACACGAAGCAGAGGGAGGGCGGGGTCCCTGGCCAACACGAGGTGCCCGGCCTTTCTTGCTGTCAGCCGGTTCTCAGCACTGATGAGCAGGGCACGCCTGGTGACGTCTGAATCGCCGATGTCTGTGCATTGTAACGATCACGTCAGGCATGTCCACTTCCTACAGCTCTTCGGATACATTACCTCACCATTTTCTATGACTTAACATTTTAATTTATAGGTTTTCATAAGTGATGTCGGAAAAAGAAAAGAGGTATGGGAGATAACAGCCAAATGTTTGGGCATTTTAGAATTGCATACCTGGGAAGGGGAGCATTGCCTAAGATAACCATCGCTCTACAGGCTGGGTTTCTTTCCACCCTGAAACTATTATGTAAGTGTGACAGACAGCGTGTCACCTCTCTGTGTCGCCTCCTTTCCAGGGGTGTGGTCCTCCCTCGGATTTTAACACACATATGCGTTTATGGCCATCTGCTGTAACCGTGAGAAACATATCGCTGTGATATTAGCCCAGCATAGTTTGCTGAAGTTTCTCTTCCATCACTGTCAGTTGGTCTCTATCCCAATGAGATAGACTTTTTTTTTTTTTTTTTTTTTTTTTTTTTTGGTTTTTTGAGACAGAGTTTCTCTGTATAGCCCTGGCTGTCCTGGAACTCACGCTGTAGACCAGGCTGGCCTCGAACTCAGAGATCCACCTGCCTCTGCCTCCCAAGTGCTGGGATTACAGGTGTGCGCCACCACCGCCCGGCGAGATAGACATTTTGAATGACATTTTGGGATACTTCATAGAAGAACTTGAAAAAAAAAATAAAGGAGCCAAGTTTTAGAGAAAGTGCATATGTCAACTTTAAATATAATGTTAGAATCCAATATTTAAAAAAAAAAAAAAGCACAAGTGATCTCCTGCCTGTTCCCTACCCCATGTCCCTCTTTAACTCTTCTGTCGTTTATACTTTGGCCAACTGACTAAATTTGTAAAGTAAACACCATGAGGTCTTCCTGCTAACTTGAGTTCCTTCTAATACTGGAATTGTGCTTAGATAACAAAATGTCCTGGGACACACCTGGGATATGTCAATAAATCAGCTTGTTTTACAGCAGTTTTCGGTTACACAGTGTGCGCAGAGGCTGCGTGGCAGCCGCTCTCTGGTCTCTGGGCGGCTGCGACCTTCTCCCGTGCCAAGCCGGAGGTCTACTGGACCGCCAGTGTTTAGGGGAGCCATGGGGGAAGGTGCGTCCTTCTGTGGGAAGCGGCTGTTAGGGATGCGGTTGGTGGTGGGACAGCTAGTGAGCTTGTCTGGGGTGAGTGGCGGGAGTGAGGAGCTGTGACCCGAGAGAGAAGGGCAAACGTTCCCATCTGGAGAGGGACAGGAACCTCCGTAAGCAAAAGGGGGTTCTGTGGGAGAGAGCTGCAGGCTCACGCTGGTCCACTCACGTCGGCCCATCGTGCATGCGCTCAGAGTTCCACTTTGAGGGCTCCCACGAGCCCCCTTTCTCATGGCTTCCTGACTGTCCTCAGCAAAGACCCTCAAAGACTCAAGGACAGTGCTCTGGGTTGGACTTGACCCTGTGTGGGGGGCGGCGGCCAGTTTCCCTCTTAGAAAGTTCCCCTGGCTCACTTAGCACCTCTCCATCCCTGCCTTTAGTTTGCACTTGCAGTTGCTTTGTGAGTTTGCTGCCTTTTCTGTTCTGTTTTCTGTTTTTCAGAATTCTGCATTTCAGTGTTTTTCTGGCCTTTCAAACCTCAGTTGCTTACCTCTTAAAATGAGATCATTTTCCTTGGGAGGAATGTTTTAGGGGACTCACTGTGTAGCCCTGGCTGTCCTGAAACTCACTGTGTAGACCAGGCTGGCCTCAAACTCAAGGAAGTGCTGGGATTAAAGGCGTGTGTGCCACCATAGCCAGGGGCTTATCGGTTTCTCGCTCACCCGTAAGCAGAGGGGCACCCCCACGTGCCACTACAGATGGGCATTTGGTCAGAGGTGACCCGTCATCACAAAAATTAGACATGGACACCGTCCCTTTTCAGATCCCTGCCTCTAAGTCAGACTTACCTTATCTCAGCCTGTCTTGTAGTCTGGAAGCAACAAACAATCAAAAATAGGCAAGTAGACGGAGCAAAGCCGTGTCTGTGGAGGCGCGGAGGCCATGCTAGAAACAAGGGTGCAGAGACCCTTGCAAATGCAGGTGGGAAAACAGAGCCGGGATGGCAGAGCTTTCTAGAACTTTCTTTCTTCGTGACTCCAATAAAAAAGCCGAATTTCTCCCCAGTGGGTTTTGTATATACCTTCCTAACTTGTTTTTTATTTGTGATAGAGACTTGATTTAAGGTCTCCCCACCCTCCCTCCGCTCAGTCTGGAATGTTAAGTTCTAACTTTAGCTGTGGTCTCAGCCTCGGACCTCTGCTTCCAGTTTCCACACTGAGTTCTGTGGAAGTCAGTGACATTTTGTACTGAGAACCCTACCCCTACCCCCTCCCCTCCCGCCCCCACACACTTTTCTGGACTCTGCGAAAGCAAAGTGTCTCTGCGTGAGGCGGGGTATGTTTAGTTAGGTGATCATGGTGCCTGAGGGAAATCGCACGCTGGGAACTGGGCGTGAAACTCAGCACCTAGGACTGGCTCAGTCCTTAGCAGGTAAAAATTCTGCCAATGTTTCCCACCAACGGGCTTAGTCTTCGGCTGCCGTGGTATGGTGGTTGGATAAACCACTGCAAATCAGCAGGTGACCCTAGTGCTGGGCTTAGTGTGTGGATGCTCTGGCTTTCAATACGCCACCGTGTTGGTGAGTTTCTGGGAAAGTTGCTTTTCCAAGTAACACTTAAACGGCAGTCCTTGTTCATATTGTAGCCTCCAGCTGTTGTGCGCTCTCTGCATCTCTCCAAAGTTCACCTTTTAATAAAGATATCCATCATCCATCTCAGCCATGGACTCTTTGGAGTTTGATTTCTACTGCCCTGAACTTTCCATTCGGAAGAGCGAGGAAGTGTTCTGTCTCCCATGACACAGGCAACACTTTAATCCACTCAGAATGTCCACTGATTGTCCATCCCCCCACCCCGCCCCGCCCCCCACCCCGTTGTCAGGTTCTCTACAGCCAGGCTATCTGGGAGTGGCACTCTGCAGGCCTCCGTGTTGAGGAAGAGTGGGCGGGTATGCATGTGTGCGTTCGCGTGACAGTGCACATGCACACTCGGGGATGCACATGCATGTGTTTGCGTGTGCACAGGTCAGAGGTCAGCGTTGGGTGTCATCCTCCGTTTGTTCCTGGTGATGCTTTTTGGTGCACGGTCTCTTACTGGACCTGGAGCTCACTGATTGGCTGGACTGGCTGGCCAGTGAGCTTCATCCACTTTCCCGCTCGAGGCAGGGTCTTTCACTAGGACTGGAACTCACCAGTTCAGCTAGGCTCGCCGCTCAGCGAGTTCCAGGGATTTGCTCCTGCTGCCTCCCAGCACTGGGAAGACAGTCTCATGTCACTGGACCCTGGTTTTTACATGGGTTCTAGGGATTAAACTCTGGTCCTTGTGATTGGTACTTACTGACTGAGCTGTCTCCCCAGCCTCACAACTGAACTCTTAAAACGCGTGTGTGTGTGTGTGTGTGTGTGTGTGTCCATCCGTTCATCCGTCCGTCCGTCCCTGTATGTGTGTAGAGGTTTCTGCTGACTGCTGGAAATAGAACCCATGTTTTGCAGTATCACTTTCCTCTCTAGTCAGCCCTGATTTCCCACAGGAGACTCCCTCCAATAGGAGGTTTTGGGCTTAGGTGACAGATATGGTCCTGCAGAGGCATCCGTTCAGAGAGTGACGGGGCAAACACAAAGGGACAGTCGCCTCTGCGCTTGTAGTGCGCCAATCTCCAATCCACCGTGCTCTATCAGGAACGGTGATTTAATTGTCGACGTGTGACCGTTGGGATGGCAGAACGCAGTCACATCGTTATGAGACTATCAGGAGCTCAGAGAGGAGTGTGTGGAAAGGAGTCACCAGAGAGGAGAGGAGCCGGCACTGCCCCTGGGAGCAGGCAGCACACGAGGGGCCTCTCCGACATAAAGCCCGGCAAAAGATGGGGAGGCCAGAAGCAGGCGTGCTGGCTAGAGTGTGAGCAGGTGAAGTGTCCGTGTTCTAATTAGCAGAGGCCTTTCTTGAAACGAGAAGTTGGTGGCAGCCCGAGCGAGCATCAGATCATCATCTAAGTTTAGAGCTGAGCACGCTATCCAACCCTGACGTTTTGCACACAAGAATATGGTTGGCTCAGAGGGCGTGATGGCATGTCCAACCCGTTCAAGATGGAAAAGGCTCCAGAGCCAGGGCTGGTACCCCGCTTCTCCTCCTCCCTCGCCCCGTCCTCCAGGAGAGATGCTTAAGGAAATGTGGCGGGAGAGTTTCCTTTATTTCTCGCTGTCTCTGGACCCTTATTGCCTTTCCTTACTTGAGAGCACATTGTGCTGACGGCTTCTAAGGGCAGCGCATTACAGTCAGCCTCCTGGGCGTGGCATCCTCCCCTTGTTTATTCTGTCAACGTTTATCTTTTATGTTCTCTGAAGACTTGGTCTCATGCTTGTTTACTCCTTAAAAAAGAAAAACACCAAACCTTAAAAGAATAAGTAGCAGCTCTTGTACCGCCTCGCGGGGGATTTGGATAGCATTTCCCTTGGCTGTTTCCCCGCCCTTGCCGCCACCGCTCAGCCTCTGACCTTCATTCATTGACCAAATCGTTCCTGGAATCTTCCGATTTCAAATACTGTACTAAATGCATGCTTAGGTATAAAAGGGACAAGGGCCAGGGCACGTGTGCTCCAATGCTGTCCCTTAGAAGGAGACACACAAACAAGCACAAGCTAACAGAGACACAGAACACGAGATGTAGAACCGGAGTGAGGGAGGGCCAGCTCCGATGGCGGACGCGAAAGAGGACCTCTCTGAGACAGCGCCCTCTACGCTTTGATCTGAAGGAAGAGATTCCAGGTGGCCCCAGGGTGTGCAGGTTCTAGTGCAGAGCCAGATGACATGTTCCGGGAACAGCGGAGAAGCCTGCAGTGAAAGGAGTTTCCTTAGGGGAAGCCTTGGAAGCGGGAGGCAGAGCTGTAACCTCTGGGCATGGCGCGCCGGGGAAGGAGTGCGGGGCTTACAGTGGCTTCATTAAAAGCCACTATGGCGTTCCTGCGGCGTCATCCGGGTTGAGTCGGAGAAGCTATGACACAGTGTGTTAAAAGTGGGACTCGGGGAAAACAGACCGTGTCATATCCAGGATTAGGAAATAACTAACTCAGATCCATGTATCTGAGGGTGAACCTTCTGATGGCGGACGAAGACTTCCCAACAGAGGCAGTCGTGTCTGACCGCTCTAGTTAGGTAGCATCTGTTCGTTTTGGGTTTTTTGTTTTATTTGTTTGTTTTCTCTGTGAGGCTCTAGCTGTTCTGGAATTAGCTCTGTAGACTAGACTGGCCTGGAACTCAGAGATCAGACCTGCTTGCCTCTGCCTTCTGGGTACCAGCACTAAAGGTGTGCCCCACCCGACCATGCTAAACCGATGGGACAGTACTTTCTTTCTTCTAATCAAGGGAGGAAATTCGGAATCTCAAGAATGGCCAAATGCCATTCATTAAGAGGTTGAGTAGAATGACGAGAAAGAGCGGGTGATTCCGTATCGTCACACCGTAGACAACGCTGGCCAGAACGTAACACTGGGGGACAGTTGTTAGCCATTGAGTAGAACTGGCACAGGAAGCAGCAGGAGCGGGGACAGGAGAAAGAGGGTCCGCCCTGCTCCACTAGCTCAGGGGTGCTGTGAAGCTGAGAAAGCTGTCTTTGCTTTAGTTTGTCAAAGGCCCGCGGTACCAGAGCGCACTTGGGTGTTTCATAGATCTTTGCGGAGGGGATTGGCATCGCAAGTGAGGCTGAGGGTTGTCAATGGACTCACTCAGGGAGAAGGCAGAAAGATGAGGTGAGACCCGGAGCACAGGTGGGCAGCCGCCAGGAGGTCCCACCATGGTAAAGCTCCTGTCCCCGTGAATACCTGGGATGTTGCTCCTGGAGGGGTTCAAGTGGCTTCGGGATTTCCTGTTTATGATCTAGAATCAGCATGCCCTTAAAGGACACGGGGAAGCCAGACCTGAAAGTGACCTCATGCGCACACCCAGATGGGCCAGTAGCATGACTTCTGCATAGCTCCACGAGTCTGCTCAGGATCTCCTCTGAGTCGAGAAAAGCTGGCCTGTGTCACCTAAATGTCCACATAGCATGTCCTGGCTGGAGGCGCTCACGGACGGGTTCTTTCTATATCAGTTCCCAGGGCAGTCACTCCTCTGCTCCAACGCCCATATGGCCAGAAAGGCAGGAAACTACACAGTTAGGATTCCAGCCACACCACTTATTTGCAGCCTCGGTGCTTAAGGCTTTCAAAATGACGAAATGCATCCCAGCTTAACTTTCCAGTGTAAAGGACATGGTGAGACGGTCTTACACAGCCCCGCACAGAGCTCACTTGAAAATACGCACATCAGATCCTGACTGTGAGTATAACCCCGCACCCACCCACCGCAGTGAAGGCTCAGCAGGTGGGGATTATTCCAGAAGTGCAAAGCGTTCAGACCTAGAAAAGCAATGGATGTGATTGATCGTATCAGCAAACTAAAAGGAAAGGGATTTTTACCTGTTTGTAAAAATAGGTAGTTGATAAAATTCAGTGAAGCTTAATCGCTAGGAAAATTTAAGAGTATTTCCTTAGTATTAAGCATCTGGGGCTAGTAACAGATTTGGGAGAACACAGTTTGTGTGTGTGTGTGTGTGTGTGTGTGTGTGTGTGTGTGTGTGTGTTGTTTTTGTTGTTGGGTGGTGGCCATGGTGTGTTTTTTTTTTTTTTTTTGTATTTTTTTTTTTTTTTGACAGTGTTTCTCTGTGTAGCCCTGGCTATCCTGGAACTCGCTTTGTGGACCAGGCTGGACTTAACCTCAGAGATCTGCATATCTTTGCCTCCTAAATAGCTGGCATTATCATCGTGTGCCACCAGTACCCGGTTGGAACGCAGAATATTCCGATTAAGTTTCAAGCTTACGTTCCCACCAGCAGTGTATAAGAGTTCTCTTCTGGGTACCTTCTGCATTTGTTACTATTGATTTACTTAATGATTATATATTTTTTAATCTTAATGTGGTTGAATTTGCATTTCTCCGGTGGCTATTGGAGTCGAACGTTTTCACAGATTTATCGTCCATTTGAACTTTATTTGTGAGAATTGGCTGCTTATTTCCCTGGCCCATTAGCTGGTTAGGCTGCTCATTCGGTGCTACAGAGCAGCTCCTACCCACTGAAGAGAAAAATAACATATCCAAGAGGTGCTAGGATTGGACAGGCCATGCTAGAACAGTTGCTAAGCAAATGAGGACTAGCTCGGCACCAATCAGACTGCGGAATTAATACCCACCTTTCACAGATCACTGAATGTTAATGGTTTCACCTCTCCCTTCAGAATACAGACTAGCAAATGACTAAGAACAGGGTTCTCAAGAAGTGCACCCCACCTTCACAGATGAACAACTTTACGATGGGGGACAGATAAAGGACATATAACTAGAAAGAATGTGTCATTGTCTAATACCTAACAAAATAAGCTTCAAATAAAATTTAGCCAAATATATTTTTTAAAAGCACTTACTAATAAGGAAACTACATAGAAGAAATAATTTTAAGCATGCACATCAAACATAGTGAATAAAACAAACTGCAGATGTGAACACATAAATTAATGCCAACACAGTAACAGAGGCATGCTCTGGGGGCGGGGAAGGGGGGGCACTAGGGATTCATCCCCACAGCCTCGTGGGTAATCAGCAGAGGCTGTTACATCCCAGCTCCAGGGGATTTACTTTTGATTTCAAAACTTGCTACAAAGTTACAGTAATCAAGATAACGTGTCTTACTGGCATAAGGCTAGATGTGTAGCTAGAGTAACCCTGAAAGTCAAGAACAAGGGTTAAGTAAACATAGGCTAATTAATTTTCAGTAAGAGAGCCAGGACAGAGGTTGACTGAGTAGTTTCTACAGAAGTGGGTGGGAGGAGGCTGGAGATGAGGCTCAGTGGTTAGAGTATCTGTTTGCAAAGGAGCTGACTTTGACTCTTCTTACCCATGTGGTGACTCCCGGCTAACGAGTTCCGGGTGATCCTGGGCCCTCTATAGACCCACATGGACAGATGTACGTTCAAGCAAAACACTCATACCCTCCCCCAAATAAATAAGTCACGTTTTAAATTTATGAATGGTCCTGGGATAAAATATTCACATGCAGAACAGTGGGATGTTCACCTCACTCTATCTACAAGAGTCAGCTCAAACACTGATGGTAAACCTGGACGTAAAAACTGAAGTCATGAAGCCTTTGGAAGGTGCAGCCTTGGGCGCTGACGTTCCTTGAGTTGGACAGTGTAGGCGTGGCCCTTCTCCCAGCTTGGGGCAGGCTGCGGTTTCTTAGCCATGGCAACAAAAGCACAAATGGTAGGTAAAGGATTAAATTGGATTAGTTCAAAATCGAAAGCACGCACTGCAGGTGAAAGAGTCCACCCAACAAGGCAGGAAGTGTTTGTCAACCACGTGTCTGATAAGGGGAACTGTGTCTGGAACATGGAATTCTCACAACTCCACAAATCGTACCTCAGTTTAAACACAGGCCAAGGATTTGCACAGAAGTCTCCAAAGACAGTCTACAGTAGCCCAGAAGCTCTTTCGGAAGACGTTCAGCGCCATTAGTAATTAGTGAAATCCACCTGAGGCACCAGCCACACCCACTAGGGTCAAACAGCAGCCAGCACTCAGTGCGAAGCTGAGTTCTACGTACAGTGCTGGTGGGAACGTAAGATGGTGAGCCTGCCTTGGCAAACAGACAGGCAAGTCTTCAGGATGTTTATTTATCTCAGACACACCACATGACTCAGCAGAGACTCCGCCTTACAGCCAATGAGAACATATGCCACAGAAGAACTTACAGTGTTCTTAGCAGCTTGACTCGGGAGGCCCCACATGGCCCAGATGCCGCTCACTGGCGGATGGCTCCACTGGCGGAGGCGACACGCTTATCTAGTGAAAGAGCATCCATAGAAAGGATCAGAGGTCTAATGAACCTTGAACGGTTTTCCGAGGGAAGGAACCGAGCTCGGTGGTCTCAAAGCGTGATTCCCTTTACGTGAGATCTGGGGGGAAGGCAGATACCAGGAAGTTAGAGGAGCAGTTGCCAGTGCCCGGGGAGGGGGTGGGGTGGGGAATGGGGGTGGTGGGGGGGTTGGAGAACAGAGAGAGTGGCGGCCAGTGGCTGGGAGTCTCTGTGGTATTAGAAATCTGGAATTCGCGACCTGGTGTCGGATTTACAGTCCTGTGAATGTGAATAATTTTCACATTCTAATTTTCACTGACTAAACTGCACATTTTTCAAGGTTGAGTACGTGAACTATATAGAATGTTTTTAAAAGGCTGTTTTCTGTATGCCTTTTAAATTCAAAGCTACAATGGGAAGAATAAATGCAAGATTACCCTTTTCAGTCTTTGAAAGAGGGGAGACTGCTGTTCATGTCGCTTGTTCCGTTTGTTTTGTGGGGCTTGTTCTCTTTTGTGTTTTTTGACACAGGGTTTCTCTGTGTAGTCCTGGCTGTCCTGGAACGTGTTCTGTAGACCAGGCTGGTCTTGAACTCACCTGCTTCTACCTCCCAAGATTAAGGTACTGGGATTAAAGGCGTGAGCCACCACCACCCAGTGAGGGAGAGGAGAAGTTGTAAAACACAGGGTCTATTAAATAGATAACAGAGAAAATAAGACTATCATGGGGGCTTGTTTAATCCACACAATTCACAGTCTAAAACTACACCTTTAAAAATATAAGTGAGGCCGGGCAGTGGTGGCACACGCCTGTAATCACAGCACTCTGGGAGGCAGAGGCAGGTGGATTTCCGAGTTCGAGGCCAGCCTGGATTACAGAGTGAGTTCCAGGACAGCCAGGGCTATACAGAGAAACCCTGTCTCGAAAAACCAAAATCAAAAAAAATATATATATATAAGTGAAGATGAATATAAATATACAAAAAGTATAAATATACTAAAAAACATTCACTCATTTTCTTTTTAACTTTTACCACAAAATATTTTAATATTTATAGCAATAATATTAATAATAGCAATACAACTTTCTAGTTGTATATACAGATGCTTGTATGTTACATGTTGTGACAAAGGAAAATGACTTCCATAGATTTAAAAAAAAGAAGAACACCCCCACACACACACACCAGCACATGCATTAGGAAAGTAACCATAGTAAAGACAGAGTTCTTCAACCACTAGGGACCAAGTATAGGATAACCCATCACAGGTGATTTCAAGACATGGCTGACATATCAGTTGGCAGTTTGGAACGAGCAGTACAGAAAGTAGTCTTGGCAAGCTTATCGAGGAAAGAATTCCTAGGGAAGACGTTGGGTGTCTCGGCACCCTTGGAAAGCCGGGGTCGGAGCTGAAGGGACCTCCTTGTGCCTGGGGAAGAGGATGAGTTAGACCAGGATACTCCATCCTGCTCTTCACGGTGTTCTAGGCATGCTGCTGCCACGGTGATGCACTTCTCTCACTCGCTCCATTGGCTGGGGACAGAAATGTGCACAGCAGAGCCCAGGGTCGCGGGCCTTCAATGTTAGTGTGGAGGCAGGAAAAGGAGGCTCGCCTATATTCTACTCCTGGGGTCTGAGGCGGGGCCCTGTGGCATCTTCCCAGTAAGAAGGTGCCCAAATGCAGAGGAGTCAAAAAAAAAAAAAAAAAAGAAATACAGATTCCCACTAACATTTGGAATGACCAAAATTAGAACCATACTTTCTATCACAAACCAAAATAAATTCCACATGGATCCAGAATTCGAATGTAAAACTGGAGATCGTAAAAGCACTTACAGAAACTGTGCATGAATATTTATGGGATGTTGGTTGGGGGAAGTTGCTAAGCACGATGTAAATACCAGAATGCCATTAAAACGGTGGGTAGAGAATATCGAGTGGCCCAGAAAGTGGCTGTGGTAGAGCACTTGCATAGCATACCCAGGTCCTGGGTTCGATTCCCAGCACCACAGAAACAAATGAGTATGTAAAAATAGATTTGGTTGCGCTTTCAAAGCATTATCACGTTTTAGTAAAACTAAATAAATGTATAACCTTACCTCTGAAAAAATCAGAATGGCCTATGTCGGGATACAAGCACGGGTTCCTGACCGCTTGGTGGTGTTTATTAGAGATGGTGACAAGGGTTTTTTGTTTTTTTTCTAACTTTCCTCATCCACACCCTCTAAAATTATTGCTCATTTTTAAATTTGCAAAGTGAGGGATTCGGATGATTAGCTGAGAATATGTAGCGTCTGGGTCTCCAGAGGCAGATTTTAACGCTAACCTCCAGGAAAAGGAGGCTAACTTTGCAGATCGGGTCAGAGACAGTGCTCCCCACGCCCACCTGCGTGATCACACCGCAGGGTGTGGGACTGTGCCCCGTCTGGTGGCACTTTTAAAAGGAGGATTACCTAATAGAACCCCTCTCCCGCAGGCCGGATGTTTCTTCTTACCTCCCCAGCACGGTGTTTTGGGTTTGGATTTGCTATGCCTTCCTTGTCTTGTTTTTTGAAGAGAAGCCATCTGCTTCAGAAGAAATGCTTAATTCATGGCGTCGGCATCTAAAGGAACGCCGGATGCCTCTGTTGCATTTCTGCATGGCCTTACCTACAAAGAAGCAAGCCGCCCCAGCATTTCTGGTTCCACAGCCTTTCGATTCTTAGTGTTTTGTCTCTTCTCCCGGAACTATAAGGCACCGTGGTGCCCTAGCCGAAGGGGGGAGTCTCCCTCTAGGAAGACAAGGCCTCCAGAAGCCTTGATGGTAAATATGAGGGAAGCCCTTCATGGTCCAGAAAGACTCATCAGTAGCCTGTCATGGAAATAGAGCAAGCAATCTGTAGGTGGCAGGGGAAGGAGAACGTGGCGTTCCACTCCATCCCGCTCTTGGCACACAGTTGTCCTTCCTATGAGGTGGGGGACTTGTGACAGTTTCTTGTGTTAAATGTCCTTAGTCTTCTCCCTCCACCACCACCCCCATTCAGATAAGGGCCAAGTAAATGCCGCCCTGACAGGGTTTTTTCCAGCTGAGACTGGCGCGTTTCAATAGTTCTTCCTTTATGTTTGGATGTGAAGACTTTGCTAAACAGACTCTCCTCGGGGTCCCTTGAGCCTTGCTGCACACTCTCCTCACAGTTGTGAACAGCACGACTCTGAACATCTGGGGTTTACAGGAGATCCCCGGCTTCCTCCTGTCTGCTCCTGAGGGAAGCCTGTTGCTCTTGGGCTGGAAGGAGGTTGGCACGCAGCTGGCTCCTGGTGTTAGAAGGCTTAGCGATACAGTTTCCAGCAGCGTCACTTGGCAGGGTGGCCATAAAACAGCACGAGCCTGTGTGTTTGGGCATCACGTCCCGTAAGAGCCTGTGCACCCCCCTCATTGGTTACAGGTTTTGTGGTTTTTCTTCTTAATCGACTCCGATGACAGAGAGCAGGACACTTACCAGATAGGAGGTCAAGGACGGGTCCCTTTCCTCTGACGGAAGGAACAAGGATCGTTCTTAACGCACCTGCTTTGGAACCCACAGAGGATGCCACATGTCGGTCATGGGAATTAAAGACATGGCAGAGAGGTGACGGATGCCGTAGTGTGAGACGTGGCCTCGTCCCTCTCTCTGGTTCCCAAGCCCTGACGTCCAGAGGGTGTCATGGTATAAGGGACATGTGTGTGTGCAGGCGGCTGTGCTCTACGTCACTCACAGTGCTCGCGCTCATGGCCGCCGTCACATCTGAGTACAGCCAGACTTACTGGTCCCTCTCGTTGCCTCTTCTAGGAGCCGCCTACTGCCAGTTCATGGACATGCTCTTCCCGGGCTGTATTAGTTTGAAGAAAGTAAAATTCCAAGCCAAGTTGGAACACGAATATATTCACAACTTCAAACTTCTGCAGGCGTCCTTTAAACGGATGAATGTTGATAAGGTAAGAGGTCCGTTAATATCCCTGTCGGGTGCTCTTTAGAATTGCCTTTAATATTTTATTTAATATTGGTTTTTGAGTTGTGTGTATGTGCATTCATATGTGCAAGTGCACTGCCTGCAAAGCCCTTAGGAGGGTGTGGGATTCCCCAGGAGTCAGAGTTACCCGTGACTGAGAGCCATCCCATGTGGGTGCCGGGAACTGACCTCCAGTCCTCTGAAAGAGCACTGCAGATAACCTTAGCCAGCTCTCCAGCACCCTGAAATACTTTATAATCAAACATGAACACATCTGAGAGCACATCCGTGAGGGATATGCTTAGATAACTCCCCCTGGGGGAGGGGAGGCTGCACAGGCCTAAACAACAGTGTGCATGTGGGTTTTTCATTTTAAGGAATCCTTAAATCCTGCAGCCATTAGACAGACCTCTTAGCAGGAGTCCTCACTGTTATAGTCCGGTGTTAGCTTCTCAGTGTTGCAAATGAGAAGCTTTTTATGGTTACCAGATGCTTCTGGAGTTCCTTGGGTATTTTGTTCCTTTGGAAAAACAACTTGTTAACATGGGGACCCATCATGGGTATGAGTTCCAAGACTGAAGCAAGTCATTGACATTTTCTAATGATCTAAACGGGCTCCTCTGTAGAAGAGGACCGGGACCCTCCTTCCTTGTGGTTAAGGTACCGAGGAGATGCGGGCTAAGACCCACTCGTCTCTCCAGGAGTGCTGGCTGCTATCCAGATGTTCACTTACTAATATGTGTTCATTATTTAGGGTTTCTCTCTCCTAATGAGTCTGACTGGCTGTATCTCTTAGAATGAATTAGCATCAACAAGGCAGGAATTGTAAACAAGTAATTGTAAACAAAGGGAGTGAGACAAACCAGCAGAAGAAACATAACTCTTTGAAAAACACATATTAATAAAAGGAATAACTAGGCTACAGGACAAAAACAAACAGATCCTAGGTTATAAGAGATGAAGGCTAGATAGAGGAAAGTTTAATAATATAATTCACTGCTTCACAAAGGAAGAAGCATTCTTAGCGGAATGTCGGGACAATCTGGTTTTTTTTCTCAGAATCCGTATTTTATATTGTATGCTCTTAGCCAGCCAAGGTAGTTCCAGCTGCTTTGAAGTCTGAGGCAGAAGGATTGCTCTGGTCTAAGAGTTTGAGTACATCCTGGACGACACATGCAAGACCCGTATTTCAAGTCAAAAAGAAAAGAAACAGAAAATATGTTTCTCTGAAAAAAAAAAAATCTCAACTTTTATTCCTTTCCGCTGTGTCTAATTTCCAGGCAGCCCTTTCCCACCACACCCAGCTGCGTGGCCTCTCCTTACGTCTAGGAAACACCTCTTTTCTTTTCCCCTTTAAGTCTACCCTTTTACATTCGAAAGGAGAAACACCCGGTCCGTGGGTCTCTGGCTGGAACTTGGTGTAAATCAAATCAGAGATCTTTCTATAAGTGGAGACACAGAGAAGGAGGAGCTCAGAATGTTGAAAAACAAGTTTGCAGTGGGTGGAGACTGACCTCCCAGCCAACAAGATGCTGCTAGCACAGGATTGTCAAATCCCTGGAGAGGCAGGCACACACAGTACCATGTACCTATCATGTCTACCACGGGGCTTGGTTCAGCCTTATTTCCCGGAACCAGGAATGCAGAATTACGTCGAGAAGGAAGAGCCGCTGCACACCACCATCGTGTCAGGCTCCCACACGTAGGTAGCAGATGGCTTCAGTTGTTCATGAAGGGCGCTGTGCTACAAGTCACTTACCAGCTACCAGTCAGGCTCTTAGGAAAAGCGAGCAGTAAGACTCGGAAGGCATCAGCTGTAATAAAATACACAGGGAAGTCAGGGGAGTGGGAATGGGGCGGGAACCCTCCCGGCGAGGGTTCGAGGGAAGTGGGGCCTCGGGGAGCACATGTCCCTTGGGTGCTTCTCTTAATTTTTTCCCCCTAGTTATGGTTGATTCTGTTCTTTTAGTTTTGTTTTGTTTTGTTTTTCAATTTTCTTTTACCTTCAAGATTATAATATAATTGTATCGTTTCCTCTTCCCTTTATTCCAACCCCTCCCCCCATATGTACCCCTCCTTGCTCTCTTTCAAATTTATGGCCTCTTTTTTTCCCCCATTAATTGTTGTTCATGGTATCAGAACCATGCCAGCTTCCAGAGGGAGAAAAGGAACCCCAGCACAGCACACTAACCCTAAGACTATAGCAGCGGCACCCATACTTGGAGGTAACCACAGCTCTCTAATTGGAGTTAAGACCCTCTCTACAATAGGAAAATCATACCTGGTGCAGGAGACCTAGCTAACTTTCCAGAGCTGGTAAAATCGTGGCTCACAGAGGGGCTCCCACAAACTGCGTCCTGCTCTCTTTAAAGTGGCCCAATTGGCATTCATGAGCATCCGCGGCATACGGTTTCCAAGGTAGCCAAGAACTCGCTGCAGGGTTAGCGTCTTCTGCTTCCACTCCTGCTGTCCGTCTACGCAGCTTTGCGTCCTGTGCACGGGGCTTCCGTCTGAGTCACGCATGCACGCACGCACGCACGCGCACCTGTGCATCCGGAGGCACAACTCAGTTCATTCGTCTCTCATAGCTCCCATACAGCAGTCAGCTAGTGATAGAGAGGAAGTAAAATCCAGTAATCGTGCAATGTGGGAAGCATGGTACAGTTCCTTTAATAAGAGAAACAGGGACCCACTGAATTCCAGCTCAGCAATCAAGGCCCTCCTAGGTCCTAGGTCGAAATTCCAGAGGTTCCTGTGAGTTAGCAGGCAGTCCAGGGTGACTCTGGGTTCTTGTGGAAAGCTAACTCTGAGAAGCTGAGCATTGTGTCTCTGGGGCTGATGTGCACGCCACGCACGTTCTTTGTGAGCTTCTGTGACCCTCTTACTGAGCGTCTTCCTCTCTGTCTCTGCA
The DNA here is from genome assembly GCA_964023405.1 of Apodemus agrarius. Taxonomy (NCBI): domain Eukaryota; kingdom Metazoa; phylum Chordata; class Mammalia; order Rodentia; family Muridae; genus Apodemus; species Apodemus agrarius. The sequence continues at coordinate 13,755,476 of OZ030021.1, forward strand.
CTCCCACCGAGCGGAAGCTGTGCTCCTGGGCTGCTCATTCCCCGGCCCTGTGCTGTGCTAGTTGGGACGCTTGTCCACGTTTTAATGAGCTCTGCTGCCTGCGTCCCATGATCTGTTTCCACTGAGCTGCCCCCTGGTCCGTGTGCTCTCTCCGGTAGCTGTATGCCTTACGAGTTTATCTCAGTACAGCTGGGCCAAGAAATAGGAACACACTTCAGCTTGGAAGCCGTACAACATCCCAGGCCTGGTATTTTATGGGGAGATGCAATAACTATATACATATCCTATACATGAGATAAGTCCCTCTGTTTGTGGTTTGTCGTTTTCTGGATGTTTGTTGGCTTTTTTAAGGTGAGACCTTACTGTGTACCTGAGTTTGCTCTCAAGCTCACGATCTTGCCGTGGTCTCTCACGTGGATCTCAGGCATGTGCTACCGCCAGACCTGGCAGGTCACGCCCAGCGTGACAGCTAGGGTTAGTCCTTTGCCAGTTGTTCAGGGGATATTCAGTTTTGCAGATAATCCACTCTGGCTGCTGATGGTTGTGGTAGGTTTTTATTTGTTTGTTTTTGTTGTTGTTTTGTTTTTACCAAGTCTTTAAAAGTTGTGTTAGTTGTCGAATACAGCTGAGAAGATGGGGAAACAATCGGCGGTCAGTAATTGCAGGCGAAGGGGCCCGAGAAACGCTCAGTGCTTAGGCGCACCCGCTGCTCTCCCAAAGGACTCTGGTTCCGTTCCCAGCCCCAAAATCTGATGGTTACAGGGGATCCGATCCAGTGACCTCTTCTGGCCTCAGCAGGCACTGCACACACGTGGTGCACATACATGCCCATAAATCGAAATAAATAAAACTTTAAAATCTCTGCTTACAAAAAAAAATGCAAGCAAGCAATTCTTAGGATCCAATTGCAAAATACTCCAAGCTCCCCTGAGGCTTGTGACTCACGTGGTGACCTGATGTTGCAGGTAATTCCAGTGGAGAAGCTGGTGAAGGGGCGTTTCCAAGACAACCTGGATTTTATTCAGTGGTTTAAGAAATTCTACGACGCTAACTATGACGGGAAAGAGTACGATCCTGTTGAGGCCCGACAAGGGCAAGATGCGATTCCTCCCCCTGACCCTGGTGAACAGATCTTCAACCTGCCCAAGAAGTCGCACCATGCAAACTCCCCCACAGCAGGTATGTCTCGAGGACATTGTCCTCCTCCTCATAGGAAATGGCCCCGACTCTACGGGGCTTCAGTCTGTGCTTGTGTCCAACCATGCCTTCGGATGGTTTTCAGTATTGTCTGTGTGACCATGCTGATCGTCCTGTGACCCATTTGTCACGAGTCTAATGGTCTGGATTTCAGATATTAAAAAGGCACAGCCGTACATGCTGTGTCTCTGTAGCTGCCTGTTAAGATGATACCCCAAGGATAGATTTCTTTTTCTCTCTTAATTTTCCTGAAGATTTTTTGAGTAGTTTGTTTAGATTTGGATCAAAATATTCTAGCCTTTAATTGCCAGCAAGGCAGATCATAATATGAATTGACACACTGCTAGGTGTGGGTCACTTTATAGAGATGGTCAAAGGAAATCAGTGAGCGGTTTGCAGGTTACTATGGACACTTCATTTATCATGAGTTCCTGTCCTCAAAATTGAAATTATTGAGGATACATACCTAGAACTTTTAGGAATAGTTTTAACTTTTGTGGATTAAAAAAAAAAAAAAACTCTAAACTATCTTCGAAATATCCTTGCCATAAACAACCAACTCTACTAGATGACACGTGTTGAAGTGAGGTCATTATTATACACACCGGTTGTGTGCTAGACCGTTAATACTGAAACACTCGAAACTTTCTTTTCATCACAAATGCAGAGCCCACTGTTCAGACCTACCATGATACAGATTTTTATTTCTGCCCCTCCTACTACAGTCAATACGGATTAGGTATGGTGAAGAGTAGGTATTCGTAGCTTTATTATCACGTTCTCGCTTCCTACTTAGAAACCCTTCCCCCTTTTTTCCTATCTGAATTCATAGCTATATCCCAGGTAAGCTGTATCCCTTGGAAATCTGACCTCTTCAAAATATTTTCTACAGAACTTGTTTTTATATATATATATATATATATATAGATAGATAGATAGATAGATAGATAGTTATATATATGTAGTTATATATATGTAGTTATATAGTTATATATATATATATAGTTATATATATACACACACATATATACATATATATATATAACTATTTATAACTATATATATAACTCTCTATATATATAACTATATATATATAACTATATATATAACTATATATAACTATATATATATATATATATATATATATATATATAGTTAGAGGTGACAAGATCGGTGTGTGTCCTCGTCCTGTCTGTTAGATGATGTCTTCCTCATGTGGAAGCAGAAGAAAAAGAAGACATTATCTCGGAGCGATATTTGGGGAGTAAGTGGGTTGGGCTGTGGTCATGGGTGGATCCTGGAGTGAGCACGCGAGCTGCCAAGCGTGACTTCCTGGCCAGTCGCCCACCCTGGGGAGGATGAGGTTATCGTTTAGGAAGTGCCGAAAGAGCTGGGATTGAGAAGGCACAGTGTTTCCTTTCACATACTGAGTTTCAGGGTTCTTTGCAGCATTCAAAAGATGACCTGAATGACCACTGTGTGTGTGTGTGTGTGTGTGTGTGTGTGTGTGTGTGTGTCCCTGTGCATGTGCAGGCACACAAGCAGGAACTACACGTTTGTGAGTCTTGTGTACAGTAAAGCTGGAAGTGAATACTGAATAAGGGGAGGGTGCCTCCGGGAATGCCTAACGATTGCCGAGCACAGAAGAAACGTCCCCGGAATGCGGAGAAGATGCCAAAAAGATGGGGATGAGCTAAGGAGTGGCTTTCAGGGAAGCAGAAGGAGGGAGACGGAGTTACCCACGGTTTCTAACTCCACTGAGGAGTCAGGAAAGCGAGGCCTGGAGAGGTTCGCTGGATCACTGCTCGTGAGCCGAGGCCTGGGCTGGGGAATGAGTTGGACAGAGGACTCTGTCAGTCTCAAGCCTGTGTTTGGAATGAATGAACCTCACCCCTGAAGAGCGCTGAGCTCTGGCCTTTGGGAGTCAGACACGTGTGAAGGGAAGAAGCTTTTAAAAGGATGAACATAGACGAGACAGACAAGAGAATGCAAGCCATTGGCAGTGCGGGATGGACAGACCTCGGCGATGCTTCTCTCTCCCACCGTCATACTGTGACCTTAATACTTTTGCCTCCGCTCCAGTGCTTGCCTTCCAAGCAGAACCGCAGACTGTTGCCCTGTCCCCATTTTCCAAGAATTCCCTCATCTGTGTCTCACAGAACAAACAGTAGGAAGTTTCTAGAAAGAGGGTCATGAATATTAATTGCAGAAAATATGACGTACAGTGAAACTTGAAATTAGTATGTGGAGAGCCGACTCCCTACGACGTGATTAATAATCTCTGAGAGAACGGGTGCCCTGAGACGCTGGGCCCTGGGGTCTGCGGGGCAGCCCTTGAACAAGGCCTGGAGGGGTGCGGAGCAGAAGCCAAGGGAGAGGCTGGGTGAAAAAAGCCACGAGGAGATCGGGAGGAAAATGTCACGCAGGTCCAGCTGGACACCTGCTTCCGTCAGCATCCTTCAGAGCCAGAGCAAGCCAGTACCGACTACAGGTCCTCCCTGTGAAGTGCCAGGAACTCGGGCAAGAACCCAAGGCTGGCTGTTCTTTCCCTCCTTAATATTGGCTTCTGCTACTGGTGGACAGGTTGGCTTTGAAACCGACTGCATTTCTTCTTTTATTCTAATAAGCCTCAGGATATTTTTCCTCCACAGTTGTAATTCTTCCTTATCTTTTTTTTTTAACCCTCCCACACTTCCACTCTCTCAACCCAGAACCAGACTACACTGCCTCTCACTGTCCCTCTCACAGAAGCCACGGAGGAACTTGTCCTTTTTGATGAAATGCCATGAACCTGAGAAAGAAGTATGTGTTTTCGAGAACTTATCTTCTTGAGGGATAAAATGTAGGAAACATATTGAAATCAACAGTTGATAAATTCGATTTTTTTTTATGTCCCAGAAGGCAGTGGTCTCTGACCCTGCTCCCATTTCTTGTACCTGGATGGTGTTTACTTTGTTGCTCTTACGGGGGGGGGGGGGGTAATGTTTTCAGGAATGCAACTTAATCATCACTCTCTATCAAATGTGTCCTGAATATTAGACATTGTGAGACAGTAAAGCTTTACTGGGGAAAAAAAATGCCACAAAACATACATCACATGCGGGACACAGTTTCTAAAGACCGCAGTTGGGGAAAGGCCCCTGGAAATGCTCAAGGGCCTGACTTCTCAAAGTCCTACAATCAGACATCAGGAACAAGGCCAAGAAAATGTGAATCAGAATGCTTCCCAAAAGGCAGGAGAGGGGCAGGGAGCCTCTGAGTGGATCCTGTCTGTGCTTTAGTCAAGGTTTCTAGGGACTTTCTCAGAATCTCTTCCTCTTTGACCAAGACATGTGTATTATAGGAAATAAGACTATGGTATTGAGAGCATCATTCTATTACAGAGATAAGGATATCCGTTTTCTGGCATGTGACCTATTACAGGATATGTAGGTACCAAAGCACAGACAGCAGTGAAAGATTTAAGAGTCTTAAGTTGGGAGGTTTATCAGAGTCTGCTGGCCTGGCCTCATGTTTCAGATTCAGCTGTGCACAGGTCCCACATGTGTGAGTTTGAATGTGATGTAGTAGATCTCAGGTTCTCTCAGGATTCTCTATTCAGAACACTGACCCATAATCTCTATAATGTGGTCTTTTTAAAAAAATATTTATTTATTAATTTTATTGTATGTGAGTACGCTGTAGTTGTCTTCAGACACCCCAGAAGAGGGCATCAGATCCCATAACCGATGGTTGTGAGCCACCATGTGGTTGCTGGGAATTGAACTCAGGACCTCTGGAAGAGCAGTCAGTCCTCCTAACTGCTGAGCCGTCTCTCTAGCCCCATCATGCGGTTTTGATGTGTGTGTGTGGTGTGAATTGTCCTTCACCCAAAACCACAAATGGGTACAGACCATCAAAAAGAGACCAAGGTTTCAATATGAAAGCAGAATGATCGCTAGATATTATGAACCCAGAACCAGATTTTTGATTATTCGTATCCATGGAAACACGGGATGGCTTGTCTAGTTGGAAACAGGATGGGGGCAGCGTTTTGGAATACTTGATTAATTTTGCACTGGATGAGTCTCTCCTCACAGATATGCCTTGGGCTGATTTAACTGGCATGCCCTGCAGCTTCAAAGCATCTTGTGTGAGTGACAAAGGGACCAGATTAGGGTAGGAAAGCGACACGGAGCGTAATGTCTGCTTAATAATAGAGAGGACCCTGTCTGTGCCTACAAGGAACGGAAACCTGTGCTGTGTGGACCAGAGAAGGTTTCCTGAATAAAACCGGTGCTATTTGCACATCTGGTGCACTCTCTGCCATTTCAATACTGACAAAAGCTTTTCTCCTGTGACCTCAAAAGAAGCATAAAGTTGCTTAGAATTCGTGTACAGGGCAACTAACCTCCACTATAATCAACTTCGATATAAACAGGTTTCACATCAGGGTGAATAGCTGCCTAGTACCATCAGTTCTGACTGAATTCTGAGGAACTTGTTATCACAATTTTTAACCTGCCACCTGCAGCCGTGTGTGTAAGTGCGCATGCGACAGTGATAGCTATCTGTCTGTTAGGTGTCTACACCCTCATGAATCCTGATCCAACCTGCGACTCCACGGCTGTGGAGAGATGGGCTTTATGTGTAAAGACTTACAAAACTTAAAAGGAAATCCAGCATGATGGTTTCGATGGCAACAGCAGCTCAGACGCATTGTAGATTCACGTACGCTAATGTATTTAAATCAGACTCCCAAATGTAAATATAGTTAGATAGATTTAGAGTTGCTATGGGAATTGAGCTTTCTTCCTTCCTTCCAAAACCGAATGTACCCAGACGTGTCAACTGGGTATCTAAATAATCTTTATTGAATCCCTAAATGTAGATCTTAGTAAATCCTAATAGTATTTTAAAAAAAAACTATATTGAACATTAAATATCCCCTCTTAGTTGCTTCAAGCTGTTGGTTCCGTTTTAAACTGCGACTGTGTTTTTCCATCTGTTTCCTGAGCAATGTACAAGCATTGCGTGAACATCTAAAGTCTAGGTAGACATCATCTCTCAGCTGCTTTTAGGGGAAGAAAAGTTGCTGTACTTCTTTGTGTTTTTATGTTAGTTTTGTTTCTTAAGAAATGTAGTGCCGAGTGTGGTGATACACGCCTTTAATCCTAGCACTTGGGAGGCAGAGGTAGGCAGATCTTGTGATTTTGAGGCCAGCCTAATCTACAGACTGAGTTCCCGGAACAGCTAGAGAAACACAGAGATACAATAATCCCAGTGAAGGTTTTGCTGTTATTTTGAGGGTTTTGCCTCATTCTGGTCTTAGTTTTATAGTTCAGAATGTGTCCCTTTTAAAGTATCACATGTATTTGAAAAGAACATAACTCTTCATTTGAACAGTGCTTTGCAAATATGTAAAACCAAGGAGTTTGACAGGGGGCTTCTCTATCTCAAATAACTGTTGCAGAAATAATTTTTAGTCTTTCTAAATTAGTTGTGAAATTGTGCCTTCTTTTAATTACTTCTGGCTTGGATTTCTGGTTTTGACGAGTTTTTTTCACTAGTGCATATATATTTATAATTAAGTCATCCTATTGAATTGAACTTATAATTTTGAAACTACTCTTTGTCTTAAGAACAATGATAAAGACAATATAGCCACTACTGCTTTTTTATATTTATGGTTTGAATGGTTTTTTAAAAGATTTATTTGTTATTTATATGAGTACACTGTAGCTATCTTCAGACACACCAGAAGAGGGCATCAGAACCCATTACAGATGGTTGTGAACCATCATGTGTTTGCTGGGAATTGAACTCAGGACCTCTGTAAGAACAGTCAGTGCTCTTAACCAGTGAGCCATCTCTCCAGCCCTTGAATGGTTTTTAATGAGGTAAATATCCTTATTTATTAAATACCTACACCTATCTGTGTCTTTATAGGTAAAGTGTGTTTTTAACCATCATGTAATTGGGCCCTGCCTTTTAGAGTGACTAGTCGGTTTATATTTAGTGTAAACTAGTGGTTTTTCTTGATTTAAATCTACCAAGTTATTATTCATCTCCTGTTTGTTTCTCTGTTACTAAAAAGTTTAGTTTTTATGTTTTGCCCTATCCAGTTTCTTCATTTCTGAACATTTGAGTTCCAGGCATATTCTTTAAGCTAAAGAACCGTTAACATTTCTTATAGTGACGGGCAGGCTAAGCGGTGAGGCGCTGCTCAGCTCTCCTTTCTCTGTGATGGTCTTTATTGCGTATTCATCCCTAGTGTCTGCTCTGAGGAAGCACTTCAGCCTGGCTAGTATTTTAAAGCTCCTGTGGCCTCTGATTGTGAGTGCATGACATGGTCACTGTGATGGTTTGTATATGATTGGCCCAGGAAGTGAGCTATTAGGAGGTGTGGCCTTGTTGGAGTAGGTGTGTCACTGTGGGTGTGGGCTTAAGACCCTCCCCCTGGCTGCTGGAAGTCAGTCTTCTACTAGCAGCCTTCAGATGGAGATGTAGAACTCTCAGCTCCTCCTGCACCATGCCTGCCTGGATGCTGCCATGTTTCTGCCTTGATGACAATGGACTGAACCCCTGAGCCTGTAAGCCAGCCCCAATTAAATGTTGTCTTTTATAAAACTTGCATTGGTCATGATGTCTGTTCACAGCAGTAAAACCCTAAGACAGTCACCCTTCCCCCAAGCTTTTCCCTTTCCCTTTGGTTTTCTGTTTTAATGGTGATGCCTGGCCACAATTAATTTGGAGTTCTTTATCTTTCCTCGCTCTCTAAGTCAGGAAAGCACCTTAAACATCTTGTCAAGTAACAGTGTTGCACTCCGCCTCTGCCCCTCCCCCGCCATTCTACTCCATGGCCAGCGCATGTTAAGACCCAGCTAAATTGCTAAGCTGGGCGTGGCTCTCCCTTAGCTATGTCAAGGCCTAGACAAAAATTTAAGGAGATTCTCTAATGGCTCAGATAATTAAGTTCCTGGAGGGAACCCCCCTACTCTCTATTAGGAAAACAGTATTAACAAATTTTCCCCATTGGACATCTTTCGCATAAGAGATAAATAAGGGATACCACTAACTTTTGGGATACTGTCTTCTTAAAGACTAATCGAGCCTATATCTTTCTACAGATGTGTTTGAGCTGCTATAGTCACATAGCATACATTCATCTTATAAGCAACAGAAATGCACTTCTCGCAAAGAAGAAGGCCAGCAAGCTCAAAAGCACAGTGCTGGGAGATTCGGCTGATGAGGACCTGTTTCCCATAGCCACTGTTCACAGACAGTGCCTTCTGCTGTCTCCTGACACCAGTCAGTGGCTCTCGAGACAAACTCTCTTGAGCCCTTTTTCTGAGCTTGCATTCCTTTTGTCCTCATGACTTCCTCTCATCTGGAAGGCTTCACATTGTAAGACTATCGTAGTGAGGAGGAGTTGAAATACATCTTGGTGCAGGGATGGGTAACAAGGTCTTACAATATGGCGCCTACCTATAATGGTCACTAAACTACAGCATAGAATAGAAGTAGAACTCTACCAGATCACATTTTCAGGGCATCTGTGAATTTTTTTTTTTTTTTGTTTTTTTGTTTTTTTGTTTTTTTGTTTTTCGAGACAGGGTTTCTTTGTGTAGTCCTGGCTGTCCTGGACTCACTCTGTAGTCCAGGATGGCCTCGAACTCAGAAATCCGCCTGCCTCTGCCTCCCAAGTGCTGGGATTACAGGCATGCGCCACCACTGCCTGGCTGGCATCTGTGAATTTAGAATATCAGACTTAAGCAAAGAGGCAGGAAGAATTCAGGAATGTCCAATCAGAGCCTCCGGTGGTGTCTTGTCTTTTCTGAGTTTGATCGCTGGGATGGCATTTTAGATAGATTATATGAATTCAGTTCGTGTTTTTGTTTTTTTTTTAATTTGCTAATTGAGCCAAAGTCATACACATAGTTTTCTTTAAAATTAGATTTTTGGAAATCCTGGAGATCAGAAGCTATAAAATGCTTCCTCCCCCCTGCCCGAATCAAATGTTTTCATGAGCTTTCGGGGTTATTTAAAATAGAGAGTTATTCTTGGTAAATTTTTCCTTTGATGAGTATAAAGTGTCCTTCCGTGTCTTTTTTGATGACTTTTGGTTGAAAGTCTATTTTATTGGATATTAGAATGGCTACTACAGCTTGTTTCCTGGGACCATTTGCTTGGAAAATTGTTTTCCAACCTTTTACCCTGAGGTAGTGTTTGTCTTTGACACTGAGATGTGTTTCCTGTATGCAGCAAAATGTTGGGTCTTGTTTACGTATCCAGTCTGTTAGTCTACATCTTTTTATTGGGGAATTGAGTCCATTGATGTTAAGAGATATTAAAGAATAGTGATCGTTGCTTCCTGTTATTTTTGATGTAATTTTTATGTTTGTGTGGTTATCTTTTGGGTTTGTTGAAAGAAGATTAATTTCTTGCTTTTTCTAGTGTGTAGTTTCCCTCCTTTTGTTGGTGTTTTCCATTCATTATCCTGAATTTGTGGAAAGATATTGTGTAAATTTGTTTTTGTCATGGAATACCTTGGTTTCTCCATCTATGGTAATTAAGAGATTTGCTGGGTATATCAGTCTGGATTGGCATTTGTGTTCCCTTAGGGTCTGTATGACATCTGCCCAGACTTTTCTGGCTTTCATAGTTTCTGGTGAGAAGTCTGGTGCAATTCTGATAGGTCTACCTTTATATGTTACTAGACCTTTTTCCCTTTCTGCTTTTAATAATCAATGTGGAGCAGAGTCTGAGGGAAAGACCATCCAGAGACTACCCCACCTAGTGATCCATCCCATATACAGTTACAAAACCCAGACACTATTATCAATGCCCACAAGTACTTGCTGACTGGAGCCGAATATAGCTGTCTGTTGAACCTGATTTGATGCAGGATTCATTTATATAAAGGAGAACTCACTGCAGTTCCAAGTCTGTCCCACTGTTTCCATTGTCTGCAACGCACCTCACCGTAACTGAGGAAACAACGCAGCATCTACATAGCAGCTCAGAGAATACCAGAACATCGAGCGGTTATTATTTCTTTGGCCCCTTGCCCTTTTTTTTTTTTGTTTTGTTTTGTTTTGTTTTTTTTGTTTTTCCAGACAGGGTTTCTCTGTGTAGCCCTGGCTGTCCTGGAATTCACTCTGTAGACCAGGCTGGCCTCAAACTCAAAATCCGCCTGCCTCTGCCTCCCAAGTGCTGGGATTAAAGGCGTGTGCCACCACCGCCCGGCAGGCCCCTTGCATTTTTGTGACAGCTTTGCTTGAATGATACTCAGTCAGGTGGTCCTAAGGTATTGCTGAGACATTGTAAGGGATTCCGAGGGTACACAGTGATCCCAACAAGACCCATATGTTTGGAGGAGTTGCTGTCACGGGAGGAAACTGTGGAGAGTGTGCTCGCTCCGGGGGGTGTATTGAGGAAGCCCACCTGACCTGGCTTTGCAGCCTCTACCAAGGTTGTCTGGGGAAAGAAAACCTCAGCCCAGCCGAGAGTTAAGGATGAATAGAGGTTAGGCAGAGGAGAGGCCAAGAACATTCCAGACAGAACAGAATGTTGAGGTCCCGAGAGAATGCGTTCAGTTCAGTGATGTGCATGTTGTTTTGCTTGGATGTTGTGAGCCATGAGGCCATAGAGGTAAACAGGTCCCCTGTTACTGCTTTCAAGACTAAATAAATATGTCAAAGTTGGCACCTTAAAACAGCAGAGGCGGTATCTCACAGTGCAGCATAGCTCAGCTGGGCTCTCTGATCTGGAACCCAACGGGGGTCTCATCAGAGGCTCCTCTGGAGAGTCATGTGCTGTCCTTTCTTGGACCCGTGGGGCTGAGTCTCTCGGGGTTCTAACGTGGGCCACTCTCCCTTGGTTCCCGGAAGTCACTTGAACCACTCCTGTGTGGGCCTTTCCAACAGAATGCCTATTTACTCCTCAGCAGCTGCTGCTTCATAAGCAGGAAGGAAAGCCTGCCTGGTGTGTGTGCTAGGCAGGGTCCTGAACACAATGCCAGGATAGTGAGTGTCTTCCCATCACCTTTGTCGACGTCTCTCGGTCCCACCACCACCGCCACCACCATGTTCTAGCATGAATGTTCTACCAATGTGTAAACACCAGCAGATAAGAGACCAGTGGAATGGGTGTCATGTTCAAGACTGTCCCAGAGGATTATAGAGCTCGGCCTTTTATCGTGGGGTCTGTTGGGAGCCATGGGAAGGCTAAAGCAGTCGTTGCTCTGCCTTATGAGAGCAGACACAGAAGGGGCATGCTCACACACAATACCACATCCTCAATACGAGCTCTGACTGCGGAGAAGAGAATATAGATGGGGGCTGCAGTGTGTGCTGTGAAGGCTTCAGGGAGGTATGGCCAACACCGCGCAGTGGTTAGCGCGATAGGGGACGTGAAGGGGAAAGGCAGTGTTGGGAACCTTTGATGCGCATGCGTGGTTGGCTTGGTGGGTGGGTGGTCGAAGCTGCAAACCCTGGTATAGAAGCTGATGCGGCGAGTAAAGGAGGAGGGGCAGCCGAAGCGCGTCCCGCTCGTCCTCACACTTCCTGAGCTCTGACACTTTCCTGGGAAGTCCAGACAAGCCTGTGTGATTGGAACACGGCAGGCTCGCCACCGTGGGAGAAGGGACCTTGCGTGTCAGCAGGCACTCAGACCGAAACTGAAGACGGCGCATCTAAAGTAACTAAGTACGAAGGTACCCCAGAAACGGCCATGTCATTTCATAAGCTTGAGTTCTGCATGCCAGAAGAACAGTGGTGCCCAGGATGGCGTTGTCATGGCAACGCCTGTGTGTGTCTTCTCTGTGCGCGGGCTCATTCTGCTGGCTCCATCAGCCACTCCCTTCCCGGTTACAGTAGAAAACAGGCAAGGAGCCGCTGCTGTCAGTGAATCTTGAGATAGGATGTGGGAACCATTCACTGGGGTGAAAGAATCCTCATTGTTTTTATTTCTCTGAGGGCAATTGAAAAAAATACACGTTTAACCAAGGCAGTGATTGGTTTTGGCATGTAATAGGTTTGAAAGCCGGATTAATCTTCCAGTAAGGTGTGAGAAGCCTGGAAAGGCAGCCGTTTATTGCAAAATATACATTCCACATTGAAATGGCTTATTTAAAAGTTATGATTTCAAAACCCTGAGCCATTTCAAGACATGAAGCATTTCCCTGCATTTTCCCCTCTGTGAGAAATTCTCTGAAACCAAAGTGACTCAAGCAGAGTCTGGAGAATCACATGATACCTAAAAATAATCACAGCATGGCCGACAGGGACCGTGAGCAGGGCAGCAGCAGAGACGGTGTCAGGGCTCTCGGGCGTGCTCTGCAAGCTCAGCCTCTACCCATCCGTCCCAGGGACTGCCTTTGTGCAGGCTGCCTAGCTGGGGGAGGGGTCCTCGGGGTCCTCCGGTACTGCCCAGCTGGGGGAGGGGTCCTCCGGGGTCCTCCGGTACTGCCCAGCTTGGGGAGGGGTCCTCGAGGTCCTCCAGTATTGCCCAGCCGGGGGAGGGGTCCTCCGGGGTCCTCTGGTACTGCCCAGCTGGGGGAGGGTCCTCCGGGGTCCTCTGGTACTGCCCAGCTGGGGGAGGGTCCTCCGGGGTCCTCCGGTACTGCTCACTCCTCTGTGGCAGCCACACCCTCTGTAGTAGGTTCTCCCAGGGCAGAGCTGTTTACCGTGCTGTGTAATGACCCCAGAGCAGTGAATGGGTGTGGCTGACTCCCGGCCTGCCTCTGCCTGGCTTCCCTTTGGCTCTCCCTATGGAATCAATAGCACGTGGTATCCATCTGAGAATGTTTCCTTTCTTTTTTCTCCTGTTAACATTAACATTACGCAAAATATAGATTGTGTAAAAAGCATCTGGCAGCTGTGGTAAATGATGTAGAATAAGATTTTTAAACTGCAACATCCCAAACGCTGTCCAAAAAAACAAAACAAAGCAAAACGTGTGGTGAATGTGCTGAGAAGAGTGACTGGCGCGCTCCTTGCTGGCCTCTTGTGGGTCTGCCCGCACAGTCTGTTCTGAGAGCCGAGAAGTGGCCTCGGAAAGCCAGCTTTCGGACAGCCCCTCCGCCCAGGGTCCTGGCTCCTGATGGACGCCCGGGAAGACCTGGGCATCTGCTCTCCAGTGTGTCTGTGTCTGCCCTGTGCGTTCTCTACCACAGCAACCTGAGCTGGCCTCGAGCTGGTGAGACAGAACCCAAGCACATCCAGCTCCACACAGCCTGTTTGTCTCCCCGCTTGGTCAGATGGCCACCTGGCTGGCTTCCGTCACATCTTCATCTTACCCTCTCGTTGAGGTCTTGAGGACCAAAGGATGACCCCTACCTCTTCTGTGTCCTTTGCAGGGATACCGGAGGACATTCTAAGAGCCATTACCCTCTGTGAGGAGTAAAACTGTTAAAACTAGGTGGCCAGTTCCCTTCCAACACACACGCACACACGCACGCGCGCACGCGCGCACATGCGCCTGGCTGACTGCTTTTGCTGCCCTGTTGATCCACAGAATTCCTGAGCAGACTGTGGGAACCCTGCGGGTCTAAGAGAATAGTTGACACTAGAGAAGACCAAGAGCCCACCTAAAATCCCTCAGCCCAAGCCTCCTCACGCGTGCACGGGGTCTCCTCACCCTGCTTTGCTCGCTCCTGGAGCAGGGATGCTCTGGCCGGCTCTGTTAATTACCAGCTTATTACGTAACTGTTTAGTGCCGTGCCCCCCCCCCCCGGGTGAAACGGAACCACACAGACAGTCATCGCCTGTGTTACGTTCACTATTTGATACCAGTATCTATTTCGTTTGCAAGCTATGTAATAATTAATTAACTAACTAATTAATTAATTAATGGAGAGAGATTGTATGAGAACATGCTTGCCCTCTCTCACTCTGATGCTCATTGTAGTTTCCTGGGTGTCCCTCCTTCACTGCACGAGGCACACACATCCCATGTCTTGCAGCTCATGGTGGGCTTTGGAGGTTCCGGTGGGAATGAGTCTCTTCCTTGAGCACTGCTGTTTAATTTTCTAGTGTCTGGAACAGGAAGCGAGTACATCTGAATGCTTTGTTAAGTTAGATCTCATTAGCTGAGGAATGACATTAATAACAAAGTGAGCGCTGTGTACTAGGCTTCGGGATAGAAGTTTTATGCCAGGTGTCGTGACACACGACTTTAGTCCCAGCACATCAGAGGCAGAGAGCAGTGGATCTGTAAGTTTGAGGCTAGCCTGGTCTATAAAGTCAGTTCCAGGATATCCAGTGGTACTCAGAGAAACCCTGTCTTAAAAAGCCAAACAAGGGGTGGGGGTTCCCATGTTTTAAAGATTGTTTGTGCCGGGCGGTGGTGGCGTACGCCTTTAATCCCAGCACTTGGGAGGCAGAGGCAGGCGGATTTCTGAGTTCGAGGACAGCCTGGTCTACAGAGTGAGTTCCAGGACAGCCAGGGCTACACTGAGAAACCCTGTCTGGAAAAACCAAAAAAGAAAAAAAATTGTTTGTTTAGTATGATTGTGTTTGTATGAGTTTAAGTGTACCACATGCATGCAGGTACCCTTGGGGACCAGAACAGGAAGTCATATCCCCTGGAACTGGAGTTACAAGTGGTTATAGGCCTCTCGATGCGGGTGTTGGGAGCCTCCAGCATTTCTAACCGCTCTCTTCATCATCCCCAAGCATTGTGTATTTTTACTCCAGTGATCCTCCCAACCCTGGAAAGCAACACGGTTCTTCCTGTCTTGAACTTAAAACCGGTAGGGCAGCCGTGAGTGGGCCCACTTCACTAGCAGCAGGCCAGGGCCCTCTGGACCCGTAAGTGCCACACCCCATAGTCACCCCAAGGTGAGCTGACCGGCGCCCAGTGCCAGGCCAGGTCCTCGTTCCCACAGGATCAGTGTGGTCCGTGCTCTGTGCAGCCCTGAGTGCCCCACGGGGAGTGGCTCCTGTTCTCAGCTGACACTGCCTTGTGAAGAGCAGCAGCCCGACTTTGCCACGCTTTGTCTCGTGAAGACAGAGCCAGAAGGGCTCTGAATCTGAAAACCAGGGACCCCTGGACCCTGTTAAAATTCCCTTGGGACTGAACCCTGGCCACCGATGAGACTGATTTTTGTCCACTTGCAGAGTAAAATTAATGGCAGTCACAAGGTGAAGGGATTGCACCTATTATGAGGCAGAAGGCAGTCTTTATTTGACTTGTAGGCAGTCTTTATTTATTTGTAGAAATCAGTATTGTATGGTGATTGTACGGAGCGGTCTGTCTCCCCGCTGTCTGATGGCTCTGGTGTCAACGGATCACAGCGGAAGGCCTTCCTGTGCCCATGGGGCCTCTCTCCTCAGCCATCAGTCCAGCCCAGCTGCTCGCCCACTAGCCTTTTGTTTGATTTTAAAGCAAGTTCATTATCGCAATCAAAAGACAAAATATGTGTGCCAAGGTGAAGGGGACCAGGAAGTGATGTCAGATTCATCCACGAGTGATTAATCAGTGCGTTTTTGGGGTATTGTCTGCCTGCTGTGTTTCAGCTGTCCTATGGGGTTTTAATGAAGGAGGCTTGTGGGGGTGGAACAGGAGAGGAACAGTCTCTCAAAGTAAGGGAGAGGTCAGGGGCTTTGTGTCGGGGTGGGGGATGCATGTGTCCATACGCTAATGTCCTTGTGGAGAGTACCAATGTCATGTAACTAGCTACTTTCCATTTATGGTTTTGGTAAAATGGGAGTCCAGCAGATTATGCGGGGAGTTTTTAAAGTCTTAGGAGAACTGGCCGGGGCACTGCTTTAGTCTGCTCCTTTCTCTCTCCTGAACTGCTCCTTTCTTCAAAACGCCGCATTTTCCATACACATCAAGCAAGCTACTAATTACAGACATTAGACGCAGTGATGCTCTGACTCCATCAAGACACCGAATCAAGCCACTCGCTCCCTTTTTACCACCGCGGTTAAAATATGTTAGGATCATATTTATGCCCCAAATCCTAAAAGCATTCATTAAGAGGGGGACTGCTCAAAGACAGGCATTGTGAATCATGTCCATCTCCGGTGGGGGAAATGTTGGAGAATTACAGGGACTCGGGCAGAGTTTATGTCCATTTCCCTCTGCTGCTGAACCCCCTTTTTATTTTGAAAGGGAAAATGAAGGGGGGAAGAAAAGCCTGAGGCAGGACAATGCGACTGAAACAGCCACTGCTAATTACCGTCTCAGGACAGGATCCAGTGCAGCCTGAAAGAAACTCAAGTGTTTGATAGCTGTAAGGGGAAAAACAAAAGCCCCTGTATCTGAGCTGTAGCCAGAGTGACTGCATGGCCTTTAAAAGTCATGCTGTTTTCCTCGTGTGCACCCTTGAAGCACACAAGACGCGGGAAGACACAGCAGCAGGATCTCTAGTCAGGATGAGCGTTTGGGAGGCCAGGAAGGCGGCCACCATTGAGGACCTCGGCCTCCAAAGCCGGGAGCGGACGCGAGGCGAGGTGACCAGGTCACTCGAGAAGATGGAAAAACAGATTCCAGCTTACATAACTGGATTATGCCAACACGAGCTTTATAGATACTGATAGCTGCATTTCCTTGATTACAGCCTTAGGATGGTTGGTCCCAGCAAATGAGAAAAAAAAAAAAAAAAAAAAACCTGGCCCTGGAAGCTAGACACACTGTAGAGTGTGGCTGTTTAAAGTAGAAGAGAATGAATAAAGGCGTGACTAATAAGGAAGCAGACACTTCGGAGCTGCGCTGAGCTGAGAGCTTGAAGGCACTGCCTACTGCAGTCCTCGGCGAAGAATGACGTCAGAGAACGAGAGGAAGCCAGGGATCGCAGTTGTCTTCCTTTACGTGTGGTCACTCGCTGGGTGTGTGAGTTACATGAGGATCCTTTATGTGTGGTGACTGTGTGTGTGTGTGTGTGTGTGTGTGTGTGTGTTACATGAGGGTCCTTTATATGTGGTGACTCTGTGTGTGTGTGTGTGTGTGTGTGTGTGTGTGTGTGTGTTACTTGAGGGTCCCTTATGTGTGGTGACAGTGTGTGTGTGTGTGTGTGTGTGTGTTACTTGAGGGTCCCTTATGTGTGGTGAC
The DNA here is from genome assembly GCA_964023405.1 of Apodemus agrarius. Classification (NCBI taxonomy): domain Eukaryota; kingdom Metazoa; phylum Chordata; class Mammalia; order Rodentia; family Muridae; genus Apodemus; species Apodemus agrarius. Next base: position 13,772,714 of record OZ030021.1, read on the forward strand.
TCTGTGTGTGTGTGTGTGTGTGTGTGTGTGTGTGCATTTGTCACATGAGGGTCCTTTACGTGTGGTGACTCTGTGTTTTGGTGTGTGTGTGTGTGTGTGTGTGTGTGTGTGTTACATGAGGGTCCTTTATATGTGGTGACTCTGTGTGTGTGTGTGTGTGTGTGTGTGTGTGTGTGTTACTTGAGGGTCCCTTATGTGTGGTGACAGTGTGTGTGTGTGTGTGTGTGTGTGTGTGTTACTTGAGGGTCCCTTATGTGTGGTGACTCTGTGTGTGTGTGTGTGTGTGTGTGTGTGCATTTGTCACATGAGGGTCCTTTACGTGTGGTGACTCTGTGTTTTGGTGTGTGTGTGTGTGTGTGTGTGTGTGTGTGTGCATTTGTCACATAAGGGTCCTTTACATGTGGTGACTCTCTGGGTGTGTGAGTTACGGAGGGTCAGGCTGTCCCTATTAGTCGCAGCACGTGATGCTTCAAGCACCGGCTCTGCATCCTCCTGGAGGCGCTGACGTGGGGTTCTCCGACTTGTATGTGGTGCGATGCTGAGATGTCCTTACTCTGTACTCAGGGGCAACATCCTCAGTTGTCACTGACTTCTCTCTGCTTCTCTCCAGTCTAATCAGGATTTCGAAGCCTCCCTCATTTGAAATACCCAATGCAAAGTCCGTTACTAGGTTTTTCAGCATGTCCTCCATGTGGGAACTGTGCTCCTGCTGAGAGAGAGAGAGAGAGAGAGAGAGAGAGAGAGAGAGAGAGAGAGAGAGAGAATGTGTGTGTGAATGAATGTAAATGGGTGTGTGAGTATGTGTGTGTGAATGAGTGTGTGATTGAGTGTGGCAGAGTATGTCAGAGAGAGTCTATATGTGTGAGAGAGTATATATAAGTGTGAGAAAGTATGTGTGTGAGGGTGAGTGTGTATATGTGTGTGGTGTGTGTGAATAAGTATGACAGAGTATGTGAGAGGGTGTGTATATGTGTGAGTATGTGTGTGTGTGGATAAGTGTGTGTGTGTGTGTGTGTGTGTGTGTGTGTGTGTGTGTAGGTGGTGGAGCAGCTGACAACCCCAAGCCTGACTCTCATGCCTTCCTCTTTCTCATCTTGGGGGGAATCCCTGAGGGACACTGAAGTAGACCAGCGTGAAAGACCAGGTTCCTGGGTCCCAGCTGGCCTTACAGAAGCCAAGACACCAGTGCTAGTTAAGGCTGAGCCCACAGGCTTGGAGAGCCAGAGAGGGTCCGCTGAGCTCCGGCCAGCAACCTTCTCCCCCTGCCCTGCTCTTTTCTCTTGGAACTAATGTCAAAATGTGAGGCCGTGACTTCCTGGTAACCTGAGCTTAGTCACTGTCACCGGCCACACATTTTGATGACCTACTTAGGAACAGCCGCCTGGAGTGAGAAGTATACATGCACTCTCTTAGGAAGGCCTTTCTGTGAGCAGAGGCCAGTTGCAGAGAGATGGACAGCCCGGCACCAACCACCGGGCTCCTAACCCAGACATCAGCTGACTGCACTCACTCCGTCAGGGGACTGGCCAGATTCCACCTGGAAAGAACCCCACATCGTAACTTACAAAAGGGGCCTGGAAAGAAAACAGAGGGCGGACCCAGCCGGGAGGCTGACCCCCAGATGGCCTCTTCCTCGTTGGCTCTCCCAGTCAGTGTCTCTGACCGTTGGCATCAGTACCTGTCACCGCTGATCCGCTGCCTCTGCTGGGCATTCAGACTACTCCCGGGAGCGCACAGAAGGCACGCAGGTCAGGTGCTGTGCTTGCCATACGTATCAGCGGCAAACAAAAAAAGATCCAGGTCAGGCCTGATGGAGTTAGGTCCAGGACAAGAGGAGGCATCCGGGCGTCACCACAATGGTGCAGTTGGTACAGCCTCTCGGGAAACGGTTCAGGGCACTGTGCCCTCCAGGGCGCTCGACAGCACAAGCCTGAGACCTGACGGGAGGCTGGAAGTCCTAGGGACTCAAAGGAGGCAACGGGTCAGACATGGGGGGACGAGGGACGCTGCAGCAGAGGAGACAGAGCCCCAGTGTGGCAGGCATGGCATCCCAGAACACGGGCCTGTTCCCAAGAAGGCCAAGAGGGTACCGTGCCTGGGGAAGCTTAGGTGACTGTCAATCCGGGAGAGGCCGCATCTTTGTCATTTTATCAGTCCTTGTGCGTGGCAGTGGCAGACACGTAATATGGGTTTTTAAAGAAGAAGCACTCTGTGCCCTCTCCTTTAGACTTCCTATCTTTTAAAACGCCAATCTTGTTAAACCTGGAAGGGCTTTACTGTTGCAAACGTGGTCTTCCCCGCTACTGGGCTGGTGGTGGCTGTCTGCAGAGGGCTCGTGTCCCCTGCCTGCTCCTCCACGGTCTCTTCTACAGCCGAAGGAGCCGTGCAGCGGGACTGAGAAGTCGGGTTCTAGAATTCCGTGTGGGCCTCTCCAGAGAGAAAGGTTCTTCCGGCAGTCTGTCTATTCGAGGCAAAGCACAGTTCTCTGGTGCCTCCAGTCCACTTCGTCCATAGCGAGGCCTCTGGGCCCGCTGAGTGCCCTGCTTAGGGTGCAGACTGACGCAAGCCGTTCACAACTAACCACCTCGAGGCTGCTGGCCCTTTCCCTGTGCTTTCAAAGAAGATTCCTTTCCCCCTGTCGTAACAAAAGGCATATTTCTTAAAGGCTGTAACATTGTTAAGACTTCTCAGAGGTGTGGATGACTCCCATCTGTAACCAGTGACTCCAGGCACCTGAAGACACATCCTATAAATTTTACAGCTTTTCTGTTGGCTATGTTGTAATTAGGGTGTTGGTTGAGACTTGCAGCTGCTGTTACAGGCCCGCCTTTGTAATCCCTGGCCTCTGTCAAGAAAGACTGGAAACTGAAGTTGGAAACCACAAACCAAGTTTTAATTGCCTGTTTATCTATTGATCTAAAGTTGTTCCTTTACCAAAATGTATTTAGCCTGACATTTTACAAGGCACTGGGGTTGCTGACATGAGTAAGACACGTTCTTTGCCCTCTAAGAACATTCTAGAAGGGGAGATGCTGAGAGATCGTGGTGGAAATTTTAATTGGGCGGAGGGAACACACAGGAGATCCGCCTGTGGACAGAGCCAGAACTGTTGCGTGTCTGGGATTATAACAACAGCAGAGGGGTGAGGGAGGGCGCATCCCAGGAGAGGGAGTCCCAGCTCTGGCTCTGAAGCACGCCAGCTTCTTTGTATGTACCTGGTTGCTTCTGTTTTGGCTCCAGAAGCCATTCCTATGCCTTTGCTGTGTTCTAGACAGTAATCGCACTCTGGGTTTGAGTGCCCGGTGGGTGAAGACTTACTCAAATGACAGCGTGCCGTTAGTAGGAACTGGGTAAACTTCCAGCCCCCGAGTTTCCTCTTTACTAGGGCACCACACACCTGTCTCCTAGCGAGTCCTTGGCTTTCCGTGGTGGTCCATTTATAAGCCCTTCATACTCCTGCCCTCCAAGCTGACCCTTGCCCCTTGCCCCTTGCCCTGAGCGTCTCCGAGTCTTGCCACAAGCTGTCCTGAGCTCGCTTTTCCAGTCCTGCACCGTCAGCAGCGCTGCAGGACGCCCAGGATGGGCCTCGGGGTGCATATTACCATGCCACCGTCCCTGTCCTTCCCTTACTGAAGCTACGGAGTACACCAAACAAGAAAGCACAGATCTGGACGCCACTGTTTCTTCTAAAGTATGAACCTTTGCTCTTAGAAAAATAATTTGTGGTGACTAAATAACATTCCCTGTCATCTACTTTTAACCATTTGTGTGTGTGCGATACATGTTTTTACCTGGTCATGTGTGGGGGGTGCGTGCATACATGAGCGCCATAGGTGGAGGACAGACTATAACCTGGGGTGTTGGTCCTCGAATTCTCCCTTGCTTCAGATGGGGCTCTCCATGTTTGTCACAGAGTGACCCTGTCTCTACCTCCTGTCTTACAGTGGGAGTCCTGGGCTATCACTTCTGGCTTCAAAGAGCTTCTTGGGATTTGAACTCAGCTCCTCAGGCTTGAACAATAAAGACTGACTCACTGGGCCATCTCCGCAGCACCCAAAGTCTCTTTCCTCTTACTCAGGTTCACTGTAGCTGTGCTCTGAGGCCGGGAGGGAAAGGGTTAAGCTGCTCCCTGGAGCAGCTGCTCTCCAGGCTCAGAGCACTGCTGCCCCAGGACACTGTGGCTTCTGCAGAAGCTGATGGCCCTGACTGTATCGAGGAGGGGTTGCCACATTGCTCGTGGTTTTCAGGAAGCTCATTTTTATATCCTGCATTTGCAGCGTATCTGAAAATCTCCTGTAATGCAGGCTGCGCTCATAACGTGTTCTGCTTGCTTCTAGGCGCGGCTAAGTCAAGCCCCGCATCTAAGCCCGGATCCACACCTTCTCGCCCGTCGTCTGCCAAGAGGGCTTCATCCAGTGGCTCGGCGTCCAGATCTGACAAAGACTTAGAAACGCAGGTCATACAGCTCAACGAGCAGGTAACTCATCGCCTCCACCCTTGTCTCTGGGAACTGTGTGAGGAGTGAGGAGGTCACGCCCGCAGGCCTGGGGTAAGGGCGAAAAGGCAAGACAGCCAGGGAGACTAGGCGGGCCTGCTCCAGAAGCCGGTGGAGCAGTATTAGTCACAAAGCCCGGCGCCCAGCGTGAGGATGTGGGACATGACACATAGCCAGACGCAGGTCACCCTTCTCGCTCCCTGGTCCTCAGGGCCCGTCCTGAACCCCAGGCCTACCCTGCCCACTCCTGGCCAGTCTAAAAAGTGTGATGGGCTGTCTCAGAGTTCAGCTGGCTCCCGCTCCAACCCTTCCTTTCTTTCAGCATCTAGTGGTTGAGCCTGTTTTATGTGATGGAAACCACGCACAATTCCCATGATATAACAATAGCAAAACGGGTGACGCCATGACCTCATTTAAAGCCACTGACAGCAGTTACACACCAGAGCTTAGCACTAAAATTAAATAAAACACCAGTTCTCAACGGTGCGGGGGTGCCCGGGTGCCCTGAATGGCGACAGCTTTGTATTAAGTAGACATTCCCTCTGACCTAATAGCCCCTTACAATCATGGTACACCTAGCTATACCAGCTGACATTTCCAACTCGAAGCCCTCAGTACGGGAGTGGGGTGTGGCTTTGTGGTAGAACACAGCTCTGGCAGGCAAGAGGCCCTGGGTTTGAGCCAGAGGCATAGGTATGTTTTCTAACTTGTAATGCCTAATTTTTTTTATACAGCTTAAGAATAATAAATCACTGGGCAGTGCTGTGCCCACTGGTGCCCGCTTCCTGCCCCAGGGCCCTGTTGCTGTAAAGGAACCTGTGACTGCAGATTCTCAAGCCACACCCGGCTGCTAGCTGAGTCTGGCCTAGTAATGAGTCGTCCGCTCGGCTCTTAGCAGGCAGGAGTCTGAAAAGTGTGTGTTTGCATCGGGGGTTGGTTCATCAGACAGCTGCCTAGTGTGGGTGCTGTGGGTTAGTCACATTAGCACTTGAGGTGAAGTCCTAAGCCACCTTTGCACTCTGGTGGGGTAACCGTGGAATGTTCTCTTACCTGCTCGTCTCCCATTGGAGCCTCGGGCCACAAGATTCAGACTCCACACAAGCCCGAGTGGACCTGGTGGAAATCGGGCCCCAGTTCACCATCCTCTAGATCTGTGCCCCTTCCCAAGGCAGTTTCTCTGTAGTCATGAGAAGCTCTGGCTCAGGCTTCCTGTCACCGTCCTGCTCCCTCTCCTCCACACACCAGAGTGGCCCAAATTCCGGCCCCGTGGAAACCTCCAGTCCCTTAGTTGTCCCCTGTGCCCGGTGGCCACCCCTAGTCAGGCACTTCCTCTCCTTGGGGCTGGCTCTGAGCTCCATAAACTGTCAAATCACGCGCAGAGGGTCTGTTGCCAAAAGGCCTTGTCAGTTTTTAGGGCCACTCAGGAGAGGACAGAAGGGGCAGGAGAGGGGACTGGTCTACCTGTTGTCCTTCCCAAAGTGCTTCTGGGAGAGGCCTCGCCCCACATCCTGTCCTGACACCTTGATGTTGAGAAGGGCGTGTATGCCTTCCTCCTCCTCCAGAGGACAGGTGAGCCACAGCCTAAACTGGGCAGGTACAAGTTGGTTTTCCTGGTGACCCGCGTCTGGAGCCTCCAGGAGGAAGGCCCCGAGGCTGATGTGTGGCCAGACAAGTGCCCCAGGGTTGGACCTGAGAACACGGAAAGGAAAGGCCAAGTGTGGAGACACAGAGGCAGGACCTTGACTTACACTGGTAATCCAGAAATTGACAGCTGCCATAAACTTGAGGCGTTTTCATCTGCTTGGCCCCGTCCCTCGGCCCCGGCAGTCTCCCGTGATATACTGCAAAAGCGCACAGCACCGCACAGTTCCAGCGACAGCCATGAATCAGAAGCGGAGTCAGGAAGAGGCTGAGCAAAAGGTTAGGGACTGTCTCTCTGGTGAGGGGGTTAGTCAGCAGGAAGCGGAGGGGAGTCACTGCTGCCGCGGCGCCTCCCGGAGGACACACGGTCTGTGGACACGCCTGGCAAGAGGAAGAAGCCGTGAAAGGAAGCTTCTCCTATGGGGCCTTTGAACACAACTTTTCCCCACCTCAGTCACCCACCTATCTGCTGCCACCCGTGAGGAGAGAGGCTGGCACTGCTGTCCATCCAAATGGAGATGAATTTTGCCACCTGATCTCTGATCATTTAAAGTAGCTACTGGCAACATTTATTTATTTACTTACTTACTCATTTACGTATTTATTATTTATTTATTTATTTATTTGCTTTGTTGCCCAAACTGGTATTGAGCTCACATCAATTCTCCTGCCTCAGCCTCTTGAGTACCAGAGTTACTGGTGTGCACCGTCATGCCCAGCTGCTGTCTGTGTTTATGAGGGGTGTTGACAGGTCCTTCTCCAATACATCAGGAATGCCGGCCTGGCCCAGCTGAGACTCAGTACTTCCACAAAAGTCACAGTGTGCTGTGTAAACCACTGTTCCAGAGGCAAAGCTTGGGTTCAGAGGTTAACCGTGTGTCTGCTATGATTTGAATGTAAATACCACCCCAGGCCGGATCTTAACACTTGGTTCCCAGCTGGCTGTGCTGTCAGGGGAGGTTGTGGAAACTTGGAGCTGAGGCCTCGCTGGAAAAACTGCGGGGGGTGGGGGGGGTGGGGGAGGCGCTGGGGGGGCGCTGAGAATGGTAGCCCAACCCCACTTCTGGGCTGGGTCGCCTCTGCCTGGCCAGCACCATGTAACGAGCAGCTACTGGCTTCTGCTGTCACAAACCATGTCCTCTGCTACGCCACGTGTGCCATGATGCCCTCTGACTCCCGAACCGCAGGTCACGGCATCCTTCATTGAAGTCGTGTCTGTGGAGAGGAGCTAATGTAATGCCTCGCTGTAGGGGATCTGCACACTAGGATCCTTCCGCCTGTCTCAGCGCAGGGCTGGGAGGGACTTTATGGCTAAGCTCGGAGGCAGGGCCTAGAATTTGGGGAGTGTTTTTCTATCTGAGGTACAAGCTTGGTCACCTCGTATTTCTGCAGATGCGTAGTCTTAAAGGGAATGAAAGGTCAGGGCTAAGAACTAAGCCTGCTCACCTTCGAGAGCAGCTATGTGAGGGCGTCCGTGAGGTCTACATAGATCCCTGCATAGAGAGATCCCTGCATTCATGAGGGATACATAGATCTGTTTGCCAGATGCGGGTTGAAGGAATGTGTTCCAGTATGTGTTTGAATGTCAGTAACTGCAGTTATAATGTACCAAAGGCCCAACATTTTAAAACACACAGAGGAATTTAGATTTTGCACCTCAAAAGTAATCATTAAAAATAATGTATAGAAATATATATGCATATGTATGTATGTATGTGTGTATGTATGTGTGTATGTATGCATGCATGTGTGTATGTATGTATGTGTGTATGTATGTGTGTATGTATGTGTGTATGTATGTGTGTGTATGTGTGTGTATGTGTGTGTGTATGTGTGTATGTATGTGTGTATTGTGTATGTATGTATGTGTATATGTATGTGTGTATGTATGTATGTGTATATGTATGTGTGTATGTATGTGTGTGTATGTGTATGTGTGTATGTATGTGTGTGTGTGTGTGTGTGTGTGTGTGTGTGTATTTTCAAACTTCACCTGAAGAAAACCATGAGACTTCATTTCTTCCCCAGTCTGCAATGCCATTCACTCCAGAAATCTCAAGTGACCCTAGGTTATAGGACCATAAAAGGGTACACAAAGCCAATTAACTGATAATAAATCGTGACGAATTTTTATTTTAAGACAGTCCTTTGGAGTTAGCATGGTGGCACACACTTTTAATCTCAGGACTCAAAAGGCAGAGAGAGGTAGGTGGACCTCGGCGGGTTCCAGGCCAGACAGGACTCTGTCTCAAAAGCAAAAGCAAGCAAAGGCGCTTCTTCATCTAACACAGGTGAACCCGTCTGCTAAGGAGTGAGAGCGTTCGTCTTCTGTAATTAGAGCATCATGTTTCCGTCAGGATGGTGTGTGCGGTGACTTGAATTGCGGCAATGTGTGTGGCGTGGCAGCACGCTCGTGCAAAGTGTCAAAGTTCAAAACCAAAGCTTCCGGGAAGGCATGTGGTACGGCCCAGGAGAGCTCTACCAGAAACACCTCACAGCCACTCTTTTGATTTTAGTTGTTGAACACCACAGACTTTTACTATTGCCAGATACTTTTTGTAAGACACACACACACACACACACACACACACACACACACACACTCAGTTACACAACCCACTGTAGGGCCATGACCCACCATTTAGGATTTTTGCTCCACACAAATGTAAACAAAGTATTACAGAAGAGGAGCTTCTCGGTGGCCAGAGCCAGGGCATAGTTTGGGCCTGTGCGTGGCTGTCATTTAAAAGTCATCAGCACCCCCCTCCCTCCACCTTCTTCAGAACTGACGCCATCCCAATGTGCTCCTGCCTTGGTTGTTGGCCCAGAATTTCCACTGACCTACAAGCCAGAAACTTCACAACTCCAGAAGGTTCCTAAACCCACACCCACCCCCTCCAGCGAGACCACAGAGCCAGAGCTGGACAAACAAGGTGGGCTGGCACTGCCAGCCTCCAAGCCCCGCCCTGTCTGTGCACCACGGTTTGCCCTCGAGGTGACAGCGTGTGTCTGCCCTGACTCGGCATCTGAGGAGCGGCTTTTAATACCAGTGATCTGAAGAAAGAACGGGTCATGTGAAAAACACATATGTCTCTTACCTTCCTTCTCATACACTCTGAGTGTTTGAGTCTGTCTGGGATGCCGTAGCAAAATACCCTAAGCTGGGTGCAACAGAAGTTTCTTTCTTACCATTGGAGGCTGTGAGGTCAAATATCAAGACGTCAGCAGATGAGTTGTCTGGCCTCAGTGGGAGAGGATGCACCCAGCCTCGCAGACTTGATGTGCCAGGGTCAGAGGGTACCCAGGGGGGTCCTTACCCACTCATCAGAGAAGGGAGCGGCGTTAGGGGGAAGGATTGTGGGAGGGGGTGGCCGGGAGGGAGCAGTGTGGGGGGTGTAAAGTGAATAAGTAAAAATTGTTTTTAAATGTCAACCGATCAGTTGTCTAGCCAGACCCCCAGTCCTCGTGGTCTCCCTATGCTGAGAAGGATCCCTAGGATCGTTCATACACTGATCTCATTCACCTCCCAAAGGCCCCGCCCCGTGATACCATCACATTGAAGGGAGAGACAGACAACCTGGATCATAGCAACAAGCTGTGGTCCAGCACTTGTTACCAAGAGAGGCAAGGCTTGTCTAAGCCCAACTGTAGCTATGCAGGTGACTGGGACACTCTGACTACCTTATGCTCTAAGATCAAGAATTGACAAATGGGACCTCCTAAACTTACAAAGTTTCTGTAAGGCAAAGGACACTGTCAGAAGGACAAAATGGCAACCAACAAACTGGGAAAAGATCTTCACCAACCCCACATCCGACAGAGGGCTAATATCCAATATATACAAAGAACTCAAGAAGGTAGACCCCCAAAGAACCAAATAACCCTATTAAAAAATGGGGTACAGAGCTAAACAAAGAATTTTCACCTGAAGAAATTTGGATGGCTGAGAAGCACCTTAAGAGATGTTCAACATCATTAGTGATTGGGGAAATGCAAATCAAAACAACCCTGAGATTCCATCTCACATCAGTCAGAATGGCTAAGATTAAAAACTCAAGAGACAACAGGTGCTGGAGAAGATGTGGAGAAAGAGGAACACTCCTCCACTGTTGGTGGGATTGCAAAATGGTAAAACTGCTCTGGAAATCAGTCTGGCAGTTCCTCAGAAAATTGGGCATGACACTTCCAGAGAACCCTGTCATACCACTCCTGGGCATATACCCAGAGGATTCCCCTGCATGCAATAAAGACACATGCGCCACTATGTTCATAGCAGCCTTATTTATAATAGCCAGAAGTTGGAAAGAACCCAGATGTCCCTCAAAGGAGGAATGGATACAGCAAATGTGGTATGTATGTGTGTGTATATATACATATATATGTATACACACACACACACACACACACACACACACACATACACATACACACAATGGAATACTACTCAGCAATTAAAAATAATGAATTCATGCAATTTGTAGGCAAATGGTTGGATCTGGAAAATATCATCCTAAGTGAGCTAACCCAATCACAAAAGAATACACATGAAATGCAATCACTGATAGGTGGACATTAATGAACCCAGAAGCTCTGAATACTCAAGACACAATTAGCAAATCAAAAGATTCCCAAGAAGAAGGAAGGAGAGGACCCTGGTCCTGAAAAGACTGGATCCAGTTTTGTAGGAGAGTACCAGAACAGAGAAATGGTGTGTGGGGGCGGGGGTGATTGGGGAATGGGCAGAGGAAAGAGGACTTATGGGACATATGGTGAGGGGGGGGACTGGGAAAGGGGAAAGCCTTTGGAATGTAAACAAAGAATATAGAAAAAAAATTGCAAAAATAAATAAATAAATAAATAAATAAATAAACCACTCTAGGAGCTGCCGGGCTGGCCACCAGGCCTGCTGCGTCTCTCTTGTGCTTCCGTTCCCAGCTGTGTCCGGCTCCTCGTGTTTTCCATCGTACACAGACGTGGCAGGTTACGGGTTTCTCACTCTACTTCTCTACCCCGCTCTTCTGCAGGTCCATTCATTGAAACTCGCCCTGGAAGGTGTGGAGAAGGAGAGGGATTTCTACTTCGGGAAGCTGAGAGAGATCGAGCTGCTGTGCCAGGAGCACGGGCAGGAGAACGATGACCTCCTGCAGCGGCTGATGGAGGTGCTCTACGCGTCCGACGAGCAGGTGGGTGAGCGGGGTCCCGGCGCCGCCCGTCCAGCCATCTTAAATACATCCCCCCGGGCTCTGGGTGATGTTACAACTCAGCTGGCAGCCTTGATGGCCCCAGAGAAATAAACGTGCTTGTCGTCAAGATCTATTCTGCCATGCCTGTGGGATGTGCGTGTCCCGTCGTCGTCGTCGTCGTCGTCGTCGTCGTCCCCCCCCCCCCCGTTACTTCGGGAGCTGAGCACTTCAGCTTTGAGCAGATGGACAGTAAGAGTCGTATGAAGGTCTGGTTTCTGAGCATGGTTAACTGAGGAAACAGTTTTTCCCATCCCTGTGAGCCCCACGGGCATCTAGTTTTACTACGTACAGACTTCTTTGTGGGCAGGACCTGCTACTGAGCGAGCATGCCCGGGAAGACCCAGGGTGTAGCTTTGTAAAGGTAACTAAGTGTGCTGGGCGTGGTGGGACAGCCAGGCGTGCCAACCACACAAAGTGAATCCAGGGCTATCCTGGGCTACATGAGATCCTGTTTTGTTTTTTAAAAAAAATGAAAATCAGACTTGGTGTCATGTGTCTTTCATCCTAGAACCCGGAAGGCTGAGGCAGGTTGATGTCTGTGGGTTCGAGGCCAGCCTGGTCTATATAGCAAGTTCCAGGCCAGCCAGGGCCATATAGAGAGACCCTGTCTCAAAAGGAAAAGAGAGGAGAGGGGGAAGAAGAAGGAGAGAAGGAGGGATGAATCGAGGAGTGGGGGGGGTCGGGGAGAACAGGCTGGGATCAGGAAGGACACTGTGACCAGCAGTCGGCAGGCAGGAAACAGAAACTGAGTCAGCGCAGTCTGTGTGTGCAGGAGGGCAGAGCCTGGTGTGTACTGCCAAGGCGGAAGTGAGAGACCACCCCGGAAGCTTCCCCTTCCACCGCACTGGCCCGGGGCAGGCAAGCGGCGGGCTGGGTGCCAGGCTTCTCCTTACCCAAGGTCAAAGCTGGTGAAGGATTGGCACTCGGACCTGGGCCCTGTGTGTGCTCAGAGGGAACTGTGGAGGGCCACAGGTGTGCGCTCCCACAGAGCCTTAGTTTACCTTCTTAGTCCAGCCAGAGGCAGAGGTTTGCCCCACAGGTGCCTTAAAATCCTAGCACCGAAACGTCCATCGGCTGCAGGAACTGTCACATGCTTGGGAACTTCCGTCGGTACCAGGGAACCACTGGGAACTCCCCACCACTGCTTGCTTTTCTCTCAAATGGTTGTTGGTAACCCCTAGTAGCTCAGAGTGTGGATCTCGAAACCTTGGGACTCTGCCCCGTTAAGTCCCGAGGCCACGATGATCTCACCAAATGTGGCTGTCACCCCCGGAGGCTGTGTGCAGTGTGCCCGTGACCACTGTGGATGTACTGAGGTACACCTCAGGCGCGGTGGCTGCCTCTAAAGCTTGCCTGAGGTGACATCAGATGGGCACCCCACATGAGGCTGAGCGTTTGTGGCTGCCATGTGTGCTGGTGGGCGCTCGCAGGAGCGGGGTCAACACGCGTGCGTAGATCTTCCCAGCAGCGCCTCAGGGCAGGAAGGAAACCTTCCTCAGAGCCAGAACTGATCCCAAGAGGGAGGAGACCTGGTGCTGGAATATGGCCTGGTGAATTGTGTGACACCCATTGGATCGCTGGCTGAGGATAGGCAGGTGAGCCTGGGGCGGGGCGGGAACCCCACTGTCCCCCAGGGCGTGGCTTGAGGCGGCCCTTCCTGGGTGTCTATACTCGGTTTCTTTCTGCCGACTCAGTTCCACACACACTAGTGTACAGAACAATTCTTGTGCTATGGGAGTAGTCACAGCAGATGGCCCAGGAGCACTGGTACACAGAGCTCCATCAGCCAGTAAGGCCAAGGGGCTCCTTAGACCCTGCCTCTGACCCTGGGCCTTGTGCATTCTGTACAGTACTTCAGCAGACGCTTTAATTCTCTTGAGAATCTTATCAAGTACATATTGTCCTGTTTTCTAGATAAAGGGAAAGAGGGAGAAAAGAGCTTCGGTACTTTGTAAGCAACTAGCGTCTGACACCCGAGCTCTCTCTCCCTTCTCTGTTTTGGGGGAGAGTTTGGTACTGCAGATTAAACTCAGTCTTGTGCATGCCGGGAACAGGCTCTACCACCGGGCAGCACCTTAGCCTGTGGATTATCATCAAGTGAAGAGAAATGCGTTAAGGAAGAGAGACATGGTGGGCACACCCGCTTAACTATCCCACAGGCAGGAAGAGAGTTAGAGGAGCCAAGTATTATCCAGAAAGGACGTAGACTTGAGCCCTGTGTGTAGCTGAAGCTGTGTCTTCACCATGCAGTCCCTGGCTTAGTGTCGCCAGTGCAGGGTACATTACATTGTAACTCTGTCTGGAAACTTCCCAGGAGATCTCAGGCTACAATGAGATTCCCATAGGGAAGAAGGCATTTGATCCACAGTACACCAAGAATTCTGACTGCATGTGTGACGAGACCTAAGACCAAGGTTTCTACAAGCCCTCCTTTCTACAGTAAGATAGGGAAAATATGTGTACAGACCCCACGCCGGACGGGTGTGCACCATGCTGTGCACAGGCACGAGTGTGCACGCTGGCCCACTTCCTGCTGAAGGCTCAAGGAGTCACCCAAGAAACCTTGGAGCCTCCAAGCCTCTGCCTCCGTCTCTGAGGAGCACGGGACCTGCTTCCTTCTGTGGCAGCCGCCCTGAAGCACAGCCGGCACTAGGAGTGGGTCTAAGAAAGAGCCTGCCAACCCTCTGGGGCTCCCTCTGGAAATGCGTGCTCAGGGCCTCCATGCCCCCGCACACTCCCACCCACAACCCTCAGATCCTCCTTTTGTCCCAATGCCGTGTCCTGTGTCTAGGCCATTGGCACACCTGGGTGGCGGGCAGGTCTGTGCTCCTGTGTGGGTCTGAAGAGTATGGAGTCCAGAGAGAGACACCCATTTTGCTTAAGGCTCTGAGCGTGAGGGTGTGTAACCGCCTGAGATGGCAGAGGTGTCTGGCTGACTGGCTTTCCCAGAGAGGGAAGATGGGCGGAGGACTCAAAGGCTGGATTGCATGTGTGCTCTTCAACCAAACTGTCTGGGCGTGGTTTGATTTCCCAGGAGGAGTATCTGCTGGGAGATCTTCCATTTTCCTTTTTGCTGGTGACTGGTCACTGCCTCTTAGAGTCAAGCAGTCCCAGAATATGGCATGATGTATGATGTAAAACTCCAGCCTAGAGCAGTGGTCAGGTGATTCAGCTCTGAAGCATAGAAGCCTAGTGGAAGTTTCTAGAACTGGTCGCCAGTCAGGAGTACAGCATCTCTTATTACTCTCCTCAGTACATTTCTCCTTATGTAACTTGGGCCACGGGTGTCTTGGCTTCATCACTGGCTGCCTGCCTGTTACCTCGCGGGTCCTCTCGGCAGAGGTGCACCAGCTAGCACAGGTATACCAGTTGACAAACAGTGGCTAATTTCCTGAGGTACTGTCATGGAAGCCACTGTTAAAATGAACTGAAGGCTGGCTTTCTCCTCGGCACTTGTCTCAAACAGTCTGTCTCTGTCCCTGGGGAATCTGTGCACTCCACTGGCCTTGAAATTCTACTTATCCAGAGATAGATACAGCTACCACCTCAGAGGAACTCACAGACCCAAGGAGGGAGACAGCCAGGGACTCAGCTGACTGGAAAATGTGGCAGATTGTGATAAATGTGACAACAGCGACATAAATAGCTCGTGTGGGACACACACCGCCTGGAGATCCCAGCAGACGTCACGGTGAGGATGGCATTTGGGTTGGAGGTTGAACCGTGACTAGGGACACTAGCAGTCACAGAGCCAAGGTGGGAGAGAAGAGAGCAGCCAAGTGTGGCTGGCACCACGTGGGGCCCAAGGCTCCGTGTCTCCCGTGTAGGGATCCGGAACGTCGGCTTCTGGTGACCTCTGACCTCATTTTCCATCCACCACGGCCAAGATCATCCTTGGACGCTCTCTCCCTCTCTGCCTCTCTTTCCGATGGGTAGAGTAAAAGTGAAAAATAGAAACATCGCTCACAGCTAAGCATTTAGAGAAGTGCAGGGGTTGCCATGGAAATGTCAGCGTGCATCTGGGTGGTACGTCATCGTATCAGTCCCGTGTTCAGCGTAGGTTTTACCTCGATGTCCCTGGGGAGCCTGGAGTGGCACCGTGAGGGTCCGAAGCATGAGCAGATCAGCCAAAAGGGCGTGTCTGCTATTCACACCAGTGATGTCCAGAAGGCATGTCCAGAGGTGAGCAGTCTCCGCAGGCGTGTGTCACCGCCAACAGTTTCCCATGGCTGACAGTTCAGCCTGGTGTGTGTGTGGGGGGGGGGGATTGCTTTCTCCAGCTAGAGACTGCAAGAGCCACCTCCTTGTTCAACCCGGACCTGAGGAGAGAGACCTTGGCTAGTGGTGAGGAACAAGGGCCTGCAGCTTGCTCCCGGCTCTGTGCTTAATGGAGTCTGGGCCTCCTGCTCTCCGGCCTGGCCTGCTATCCCACCGTTCACTCCCAGCGGCGATGAGATTCTCTGTAGAGTGCAGCACACACCCCACGCCCAAGGCCACACATCAGAACAGTGATGTTAGAAAAGCTTGCCTCAGCGGAGGGCTGAGGGCACATATGAAAGACATCGTGGCAGACTGGGGGCTGAGGACGGGTAAACAGCATCCCCGGCAGGGGGCGGGGAGGGGCATGGCTGCAGAGGAAGCTGAGTAGTAGTTACCAGCACAGTACGCACAGAGGCAAGCAAGAAAGACAGACGCTTAGCCAGAGGAGCAGGAGCCATTAACACGGAAGGAAGCAGGGTTAGGGAGAGACTTCCAGAAGTATCTTTTCGTGTGGGGAACGGACCCTGGACCCTCCCACGCTCCCCTAGAGCAGAGGACTCCCGCTCTGACTGAGGCCAGCACTGGCTTTCTAACATGTGACCAGCCACACTGCCAGTTCCCCCTGGCAGTGCCACCATTGTCCAAGGCCCCAACCCCTTCAGCTGAGAGGCTTCTACCCCACATGTCAAACCGTGGGCAAAGCACCTGCCAGAAGATGCTTCCAGAAGAGCAGCCAGAGCAAAGCCCCAGGCCCTGGCGTGTGAGCGAGGACCAGAAGAACAGAAGAGAGAGCAGGATATTTGCCCACGCCTTCCAAAGACGGCACAGGTCTAGAAGGCGACAGGGGTAGGCCATAGGCAGTCGGAGCTCACGCTGACCGAGTCGTGTGGCCGTTGGCCAGAGCCAGTAAGGGGCCGTGCTAGCGTCAGTCTCAGGTCTCCAGTGGGATGCCACTTTGCACTGTCAGCTGCTGTGGAAAGGGTAGCTGTCTATTCATTATTTGCACATTTGAAATATATCCCAAAGTGTTCTCACACCAAGAAATCACAGTCACAGCTCACGTTTACCATATGGGACATGAAAAACCACGCAGCTGGGCACGTTCCCCGTTTTAACTCACCTGTTCCTCTGTTAGTGGAATGAATGCAGTGTTGAATTGATCTGGCCCAGAGCCTCACGGGCCAGACTGCAGGGCTGGGCAGAGAACCACAGTCAGTGCACACGGCCTTAGCGTTATATGGTCTTCACAGTCAGTGCACACGGCCTTAGCGTTATATGGTCTTCACAGTCAGTGCACACGGCCTTAGCGTTATATGGTCTTCACAGTCGGTGCACACGGCCTTAGCGTTATATGAGTCAGTGCACACGGCCTTAGCGTTATTATGGTCTTCACAGTCGGTGCACACGGCCTTAGCGTCATATGGTCTTCACAGTCGGTGCACACGGCCTTAGCGTCATATGGTCTTCACAGTCGGTGCACACGGCCTTAGCGTCATATGATCTTCACAGTCAGTGCACACGGCCTTAGCATTATGGTCTCAGAAAATGCCATTCAGCCCTGGCTGGTAGTTGGTCCTGGTCATCCTTTCTGGAATCCGATTTCTCCTCTTGACGTGGCATATGTCGAGCGTAGTGAATGAGGTTCAACTGAACAAGGCTCCCGCCTCAAGAACCTCAGGCTCCCGGAGAAAAGGCCTTAGACATCAGGATCCCGAGTGAGCTTCCTTTGAGGAGTTGAGAGAGATGGTTGGGTTTTGTTTTCGAGATGTTGGGGAATCAAACCTTGTGAACGCCGAGCATGCGCTCTCCCACACACCACAGCTCCAAGTGAGTCTTACAGATGCAGAAAGCAGAGGGAGGGTGCAGCTCTGACACGGGGGTGGGGAGAGTGGGGGGGTCCTGTCTGGACTGTATCTTAACGAGCTTGCCTTGGCCTACAGGAAATAGCCAGGTAGCAAGAGGATAGGTGAGGCAGACCCGGGTCCTGAAGTCCTGTGCCATGCCCAAGGGGCAGTTAGCTGCTCTCGGTGTGCCCCACCCTTTCTGCTTCAGCGGCAAAGGACTAATTATTCTTTGACCAAAGCCGAGGCTGAGGCGATACCTGTGATCTGCTTCACTGAGTAAATAGAGCAAGCCGGGCCGAGTGAGGGGAAACTGACCCACCTTCTTCCCAGGCAGCAGCAGAAAGTAAGCAGATCGGGCCTCACGCGCCCTAAGGATGTGCGGCCAGGCCCTGGAGCCAGAGCTTCTGATGGAGGGCCGAGGGGGGCTCTGCTACAGCAGCTGTGAAATGTGCTATCACCCCTTCCCTTCCCCTCAGAAACTAACGGGTTGCTTCTCTGGCGTCTTCTGTCTGCCTCATGTTGGTGTTAGGTAGCAGGAAGCATCTCCTTCCCAGAAACACTCCCTAGTGTTTCTGATGAATGGCAGAATGAGAGGGAACAGGAAATAGGTCAGAAGCAATGCATGATGGGCTGTTGAGGAGGGACACGCATCCTACACACCTGCAGAGGCCTGAGGCGCTTGGTTAACCGTTTGGGGCGTCTTTGTGGTTACAAGGCTGTGGAGTGGCTATGTCTGGCTTATCATATCAACTCTTACTGAGGAGAGGAAAGCGTGCAGCTTCTACTGTGCCGATTTCCTGGGAAAACAGTTGGAAGAAGAGATGAGTTCGTTACACCTGGGGCTGTGCTTTGCAGAGGGTCCTCCTCGGATGGCACTGGGGTGTGAAGGTGTTATCCCCGTGTCTGGGGACGACACCAGGAAGCCGGGAAGCATTTGTGTGTTGCGTGATGCCTGAGGCTGGTGTACTCCAGGCCCCGCATGCTGATTAGGCCTGACCCCTCCCAGGGCCCTGAATGTAAACCAGTTTAGCTAAACCTCCCTCCCCTGTCCCACAGGAGGGCCAAACGGAAGAGCCGGAAGCGGAGGATCAAGCCCATGAGCAGCAGCCCCAGCAGCAAGAAGAGTACTGAACCGGCCCAACGGCTCTTGACACTCCCATCGTGCGTGTGTGGGGACTTTTCTTCCGGAGAATTGGAACGTGTGTGGCCCGGAGCGCGGTAGAAACCAGCTGTTCCCATCCTGCTCCCATCGACAGTGATCTTGCACCCGCCAGCCTTCGTGCTCGGTCCCCACTTCCTCTGCCAAGACGCGTTAGCAGATGGCCATTGCGGTCAGCTCCCTGCCAGGTCATAGGGTCACATACCTTCAACTTCACCACCCGACTGCTTGAGACTGGTTCTACCCTCCCTCATAACTCTGTCCCACCCCAACACCGCCGCCACCACCACCACCACCACCACCACCACCACCACCACCACCACCGCCCCTTTTTATCCTGGTGTGAAACAATGGTAATTTGATATATGGTATTTATATTGGCATTTTTCAACCCAGTGTCGGTAGATGTCACGCGCATTTGTGGTGCTTTGATGTTTGCGAGTCTAACCTCCTCTCATAAATTTGGTCAGAGAACTCATTGGAACAAAGGGAAACAGATATCTGATATGAAAGCCATATGACAGTAGCTTGTGTCATGGGGAAAACCGTTCCTCCCTCTACTCACAACACTAAAGGGAAACAAAATGGAGTCAGAGCTCTGACTTCAGGCCCAGCAGTGTTGACAGCAGCGCACTAGGCCACCACACCGTCGTCAGCTTTCAGAGTCCGCCCGCTCACGGACAATACCATCTCAGCTTTGCCCTTGCTCCGTGTGGCCCCGCCCCCACCCCGCCCCCAGGTTCTCCTGTCATTTTCTTTCTCAGGGTCCTTTCTTTGGTGGGGGTCCACTCCCCGAAAGATGTTGCCATTGGCAGTCTGCAGGTGCAGAGGGGGTAGCGTGGCCTCAGAAGGCGCGAGGCTTCCTGCCTCATCCGGCTTCCTCCTTGCAAGAACTTCAACCCGAGTCCTCCAATTCACACTAAAGAATCCATACTACAGGGGGACTCAAGGGCGCGTACCCTACACCCCAGCATCGTGTCGGCGCTGGCTGCCCAGGTTGGAAGCGAAGATTTGATTGATAGCGTGATCTCAAGGGAGAAGTGGGGCCACACACAGAAACACCAGTGAGTGTTTCTCACAAGCCACACTCCTGTGAGGGGGAGCCAGGGAGTCAGGATCTTTCTTCTCCCAATGCCTCTCGTGGGAAATGCTCTGTTCCTCCTGTTGTCTTCTGGAGTGAGGACTCCACCCTCTCTGACATCTGCTAGACCATGGCCGTTCATAAACGGGAAACATTAATGAATTGAAGGCATTCCTTGTTTTTAACTAATATTTGCACATTTTCTTAGTCCCCTTCCTGATGGTCGCCTGTCGTCCCCTTTGACAAATGGTATTCTTTCCTAACTCCCCCACCCCCACCCCCTTTTCGTTTTTTTAGCTTTAGGTTCGCTGTCACTGGTCACATGGCCAGCAAGTGCAGAGAAACAAGAAACGAGTGTGCCCGCCCACCTTCAACTTAAAAAAAAAAAATCTCAAAATAAATTTCTGAATTATGCATCGTAAAGTTTTGAAATTTCTTTATTAATTGATGGGATACTAACCTTAAATTCTAGCGTTGACGCTTTGCACCTAGAGAAAGCTTTCCGGAAATATAAACCTTCACAGCAGCGGTGTATGTGACTGAGGCCCGTGTGGGAAAAGATGGCTTGTATTTTTGAAATGATCACAACACACTGTGCAGAAGCAGACAGATGTTCCACGGCATCTGGTTCTCCTTTCTTCTCTCGCCTGCTCACTCAGCCCTGCAGTGCAGCACATGCATTTCTCTGAGGCTGGAAGGCCCCGCCCCCCGCAGTGACGTCCTCCCACGCCTGGCCGCGGTAGTGGCTGCCTGAGCTCCTCACAGCACCACGCCTCCCTGGTTGCTCTCCTGAGCCTTTCTTATAACCTCGCTTTGGTTTTGTTTTTTTTTTTTTGTTTTTTTTAATAGCTTATTATAAAGAGGTACAATAAGCGGCGATTCACAGACACCTGGGTGGCTCCTGTACCTGCCCGGGACATCTTAATCACACGCAGGGCTGGGGCATCCATGACCACACTCCTGGGAGTGGGTACCAGGGAGTCAGGATCTTTCTTCTCCCACTGTTTCTTGCTAGAAACCGCTCTGTTCGGCTCCACCTCCCTGGACTGCTAAGTTGGAGACCTACTGGCCACACGTCTGAAAATAATGTTCCCCGGCTAGTGTACTCCGTTCTCCTAGTGGCTCAGGTCAGACTACTCATCCATTTAGGGAGAAGCCCTACCTCCTTTCCGTGTGCCCATCTTAAAGATTTGTCACACGCTCTGTCCCAGATGGTGCGATGGATGCTTTAGGGAATCCTTCACAGATGGTTCCACCCCTGCCTCTAGGCACCCACCACACATGGATGGCGGAACCCAGTCTGTCTCTTATCTTGGCATTCAGGGCACACAGCCCAGCCACAGCACGTCACATTGGGTCCAGAGGCATTGGGCCCAGCATGGGTCCCTGCTCCTCCCCTCCCAAGAAGTTGATTTTTTTTTTCCCCTCAGTTTCCCCACACCCACTATTGGCTGAAAGTACTCCCATTACCACTGTCAGATTGGAAGTGATCGGAGCAGGGGAACGAAGAGAAAGCTCACATTCTAAGTAGAGAAGCAGGAAAAAAAAAGTGTTCAAAAAACAAACAACAACCTGTTGAACTGAGAGAAGTAAACTCCAGAAGGGAACCAGGATTTCCTCCCTTACCTGGTGAGTGTTTCCATTATTCCGTTAAGGTTTAATATGCATTCAGATTACTTTTACTAAATAGGACACCATAAAGCTTTTGTTATATATTAAATGTAAACTGAAAGGAATGTAAACATATGTATTGTTAATTATAAATATCGATAAGTAATGGCATAATAGATGAAGAGGTCTTATCCAGACGCATCGCGTTCATTTTACATTACCCACCTATTGTCGCATGGTAGGATAGCTTTTTGTCTCTGAATATGTGAATAACTTGACTTGCGTTGATCTTTTTACATATTTAATAAAAAAAATATATGTTAAAATCTGCCTGGACTTACAGATTCTTGCATCCTTATCGGAACAGTTATCTTTCCAGTGAGCATTTGTCTGTGTAATGGGCTGCCTGTGTAGATTCACAGATCAATCCATACTCTGTT
The DNA here is from genome assembly GCA_964023405.1 of Apodemus agrarius. NCBI lineage: Eukaryota > Metazoa > Chordata > Mammalia > Rodentia > Muridae > Apodemus > Apodemus agrarius. Next base: position 13,794,488 of record OZ030021.1, read on the forward strand.
GCTAACTTACCCAGGAAAGGGAGGGCTTCTTCCTAAGTGTTGATGGATAAGTGTCTTAAAAGGAAGTACAGATTCATGCTTGAAATCAAATGTAATAACTGTAATATCTTAGAATCTATAGTTGTTACAATTTTACCAAGTATCGTAGCTAAGGTTACTGTTACAGTGAGGAAACACTATGACCAAAAGCAACTTTAAGAGGAAAGGCTCTATTTGGTTTACAAATCGTCAATCATATTCATTGAGAGAAGCCAAGACAGGAACTCAGCTGGGGCAGGAATCTGGGGGCAGAAGCTGATGCAGAGCCCACGGAAGGGTGCCGCTTACCGGATGGTTTCACATGGGTTCCCTGCTTTCTTAGAGAATCAGGACCACCAGCCTACAGATGGCACACCACCCACAGTGGGCTGGGCCCTCCCCCTTCAATCACTAATTAAGAAAATGTCCTACAGACAGTGGGGGTGCTTTGGTTTTTCTGAGAAAGGGGACAAAATACAGGAACAATTATGGAGACAAAGTGGAGCAGAGACTGAAGGTAAGGCCGCCCAGAGACTGACTGTCCCACCTGGGGATTCATCCTATAAACAGTCACCAAACCTGGGCACTATTATGGATGATAAGAAGTGCATGCTGAAGCCAGGCGTGGTGGCGCACGCCTGTAATCCCAGCACTTGGGAGGCAGAGGCAGGCGGATTTCTGAGTTTGAGGCCAGCCTGGTCTACAGAGTGAGTTCCAGGACAGCCAGGGCTACACAGAGAAACCCTGTCTCAAAAAACCAAAAAGAAAGAAAGAAAGAAAGAAAGAAAGAAAGAAAGAAAGAAAGAAAGAAAGAAAGAAAGAAAGAAAAGAAGTACATGCCGAAAGGAGCCTGTTATAGTTGTCTCCGGAGGGGCCCTGCTGGAGCCTTACAGATAGAAGCAGATGCTAGCAGCCAACCATTGGACTGAGCATAGGGTTCCCAATGGAGGACTTGGAGGGAGGACAGAAGGAGCTGAAGGGATTTGCAGCCCCATGGGAAGAATGATGTTGCCAACCAGACACCCCGGGGCTCCCTGGGACTAAGCCATCAACACATGGTTCCAGCCACAAGTGTGGCAGAGGAATGCCTTGTCGGGCAGCAGAGGGAGGAGAGGTCCTTGGTCCTATGAAGGCTCAATAGATGCCCCAGCGTGGGGAAATTGAGGGGGGGTAAGTGGGAGTGGGTTGAGTGGAGGGGCATCTTCTTGGAGGCAGGGGGTGGGAGGATGGGTTGAGGGTTTCCTGGGGAAACTGGGAAAGGGAATAACATTTGAAATGTAAATGAAGAATATATGTTGCTACTATGTTTCCAACCCAGTTCCCCAGTAAAAGAGAGCTCAACTCAGCGGTTAACAAAACAAAATACAAGCCTAGACTGGGCAGGCCTCCCATTCCACTACTCTGTTTCAATCTATATTAATCCCATACAACTTGCGGAAACTCCAGGCCCCGACTTTCTCTCCCTGCTGCCTCTCTGTTTCTTTTCCTTTCCGTTGCTCCTCCTCCTCCTGTTTTATACCCCATAACTCCTCCCCTAGACTCTCTGCTCCTCCCACTTTCCTCCTGCCCAATCATTGGCTCAAGCCTTTATTTGAAAAGTTAAGGTGGGGAGAAGGTTCACAAGGCAACTCCTCATCTGCAGCCCTTCTGAGGAGTGGAATTAACATCAAAATACAAGCCCAGGGCTACCCACAACAAATATATTCAATAAAAAAAAAAAGAAAATGCCCTACAAACTTGTCTACATGAAGCGTTTTCTCAATTGAAGGTCCCTCTTCTCAGATGACTATAGCTTGTGGCGAGTTGGCCTCATTCCTCTAGAGGACACTCGCTAACACACTAATAATAACTCCCACCCGAAGGACCCAGGCGGACTAAGCTCTCTGTGTGCTGTGGATCTCTCACTCCCCATCGATTGCTGAGTCTCAACAGCGACTTAGCAACGTGAGCTCTAGACGGAACACAGAACGTAAAGCGATTGAAATGAATGGAAAGAAACGCGCTAACATCGGGCCGGCAGAGAAGGGAGTTCATGAGGTACCAAGGTCAAAATATGTAAGAAACCAATGACCGAGAAAGGCGGGAGCCCCTCTGACCTCAGGTTGCCCACAGCAAAACAGAGCATGCGTGGGGTGGGGCTCGGGAGGGGTCAAGATGGCCAAGTGTCAGAGAAAGCAGATCAGTGTGGATGAGCTATAAGGAACTCTTTGGGCCCAGAGCCTCAGGCCTCAGACCATCCCCTTTCTTAAACTATATGAGGAGGATGATGATGATGACGACGACGACGACGACGACGACGGGGGAGGGGGGAGAGAGGAGGGAGGGAGGGAGGGAGCTGGAGAGATGACTCTGTGGTTAAGAGCTCGTGTTGTCTTTCAGAAGACCCAGGTTCTGTTCCCATCACCCACATGGTAATTACCAACCCTCTTTAACTACAGGGCCAGAGAATCCAGTGCCCTCCTCTGGCCTCCACTGGTACCACACCCTCATGGCACAGACATGCACAGAGGGAAAACACCTATACATATAAAATAAATCTTTAAAAAAATATATAAATATGTGATAAATACAGTGTGTGTGTGTGTGTGTGTGTGTGTGTGTGTGTGTGTTTGAACTGGCCCAGATGACACTTTAGAACAAGTGATTGTCCCTTGCAGACTTGAACTGCGGGTGACTGAGGCGTGCCTCCGCTACCCTTCCCAGCCTGAAGGAGTTTGCTTCCCAACAGCTGCTTTCAGGCGCCAACTGGAGGTGCCTGCACATGCACTATTCTTTGGCAAGATTCTCTCTCTCTCCCTCTCTCTCTCTCTCTCTCTCTCTCTCTCTCTCTCTCAGAAGTGGGGGACATAACTACAGACTGTCACTCTCGTCCACCAGTCCTTCCCTGGCCATATGGGTGGCAGGGGTCTTCGAGCCAGGAGTCGTGAAATCTGTACTTGAAGCACCAGTCTGCCTTCTTTAATTCGCCAGCTCGGGCTTTGAATGCGAGATCCCAGGCTCTGATGTGAGTGTAAACAGTGATCTATGTGATTCAGCCTTAAAGGGCACTTGGTGGACTTGAGGAAGTCTGCCACTCATAGTCCAAGCGTGAGCTAGCTCGCTCCTACCATCTTGTGAATCCATCCGTCTAGGGATGGAGCACATGGCCATCGATAGGAGGGCACTCCTGAGAGCACAGACGAATAACGGAATTAGAATCCCACTGTTGCCCTATGGCGATGCCCGCCAGATCGTATGATGCCTGTTCTTGGTTGTCAGCCTGACGACATCTGAAAGTTACAAGAAGCTAGAAACAGAGGACCCACCTGTGAAGGATTCCTGCCTAATTTAAACTGGGAAGACTGACTTCTGACCTGGATCTTTGAGGCAAACCTTTGATCCAGAGCTAATCTGGGCCATGCTGTCTGCGGGAAGCCTATATTTAAGCCTCGGAGGAAGGAAGGTTTTGTTCTTTGCCAGCTTGCTCTCGCCTTGCTAGCGCGTCCATTCCTTCGCCTGCGTCAGAGCCAACTTGCTCCGGACCCCAGTGTCTACCAAAGACCCGCTGAGCCTTGTGGCCTGAAGAACTTTTGGGTTCTTGGAGCTTCCATTCATGAGCGGCCATTGTTATATGAGCTGGACCACAGCCTGAGCCATTCTACTAATTCGGCTCTAAGCCCTGGATCTCATGACTTGATACCAGTGCAAATGTGCATATATATGATATTTGTTAGAATATATAAAGGATATATGTGTATATCCTTTATACATATACATATACATATACATATACATATACATATATATATATATATATGAGAGAGAGAGAGATTCATTTTTTCTATAAGTTCTGCTCCTCTAGAGAACCCTGACTAATACAGTACTCTAAATTTAAATAGATAGCTTCCTCACCCTGAACAAGAAGGCTGCCACCAGTAAACATTAGTAATGCTTTCTGGGGCTAAGGCAGTGCCAGAGGGCCTCTCTGGCCCTCTCTGAGCCTCTCAGTTCCTGTTTTGTTGAACTGGGAACTCATAGTTTTATAGTGCCTGAAGGAAAGCTGAACTGAAAGAGAAAAACTACAGATGCCCCAAGGACCTTCGAGGGTTCGGGACGGGGCTCTCCGTGCAGGCCTGGACTCTGACACACCCTTATCAGCATCATGGCAGGCCCAGCCGAAGCTAATAGCCTGACTGACTGGCTTTTTATTTCCTCTGAAAGAAGATGTGACGTCTGTTCAGGTTGCCAAATTTTAATCTCATAATCAGGTTTCTTGTAATGTTTTGAACTCCTTTATCAAGACCGGGTATAAATTCTGTGTTTCTGACAAGTAATGACACATTAATATAACTTTAAGTGTATGGATTCTCAGTAGGAACCAGCCCTGGTCCCATGTGTTCTTCCAGAGAATTACAAGCTAAGAGTACACTTCCTCCCGAGCAGGAAGGGACCTCCTCTCATCCTCACACTGTAGCCTTGCTTCAGGGCCGGAAGGTCCTCTCTACAAAGCAAAGGGTTTTAAAGGGAGGTTTCCAGGGCCGAGGGCACAGCTCATCTCTACCACACTTGCTTAGCGGGTCTGAGGACCCAGGTTCAATCCCCAGGAGCAGATTTCTCTTGGCAAAAGATTTGCAACTCTGACCCCTCAGCGAACCTATAGGAATTAGGAAGTACTGGAAAAATCCACCTTTATATGTGAAGAATTTCCAGTGTGATATAACAAATGCACTGTGACATCCACTAATGGAAACCCTCCCCCCCCCAAAAAAAATACGAAATAAAGTGAGTTATATTAGTCTCTTTTTTCAATTTTCTTGCAATAATAACATAAATGTTTTTCCATAATTATTATTGTTGTTTTTGAGACAGGATCTTGCTGTATAGCCTTGGCTGGCCTGAAACTCACTACATAGACCAGACTTCACAGAATCCACCTGCCTCGGTCTCCTGAGTGCTGGAATTACAGGCGTGTGCCAGCATGTCTGACCTTGTATATCATCATCTTCGGGGGGAGGGGGTGTATCACACACAGCACACGCAGGTCAGAGGACAACTGTCAAAAGTCAGGTTCTCTCTGTCCACTGTGGGCTCTGAGGATCGCGTTCAGGCTATCAGGCTGCCACAGCGAAGATCCTTACCTTCTGAGGCATCTCGCCAGCCCCTCGTTAGTTTCTTATGGATGAAAGTATGTTGTAACTTTAAGTTTTTCAAATCCTATTTTTAAGGATGGTTCTTAAACACTTTAAGCCCCCTTCAAACCTACCACCCACCAGAGGTATTGGAAAAGAAAGGATGGTGGGAGCAGGGGATTGGAGGAGTGGACCTGTTTAGAAAGGCTCTTTGGAGCAACTCCCGTCTGTGCTGTCTGGGAATCAGCAGTCCAGTTCCGCAGAGTCAGGTGAGCAAGTGGGTGACATGACCTAGCAGAGACAGCCAGGCCTCAGCCTTGGGTCAAGGCAGCAGGAGGGACCTGGAGGGACTCCAGGAGAAGTTCTCAGCTGTGCCTCTCTCAGGGGAGTGAAGATCAAGGAAGACTCGAGACCCACAAGCCTTGCACAGCGCTGTACCAGCAAGCTAAGCTCTGTCTCCGTCACTCCGTGGAGTCCTCTTTGTACCCTCCACGTGTCCTCCATGCGCGTGTCTCAGCAGGAGTATCCGAACAGCCCGAGTCTGAGGAGTCCCGAGAAATGGAACTCAGCGATGCAATGTAAGGCGGACCAGTACGTGCGTGTCGTGAGCAAGGACTCCGCCATCACGTGACCGTTCACGTGCTTGCTTCAGCAGAACACCCTCTCTCCTGTGTCTGCCTCAGTGAAACGTTCCTTCACCAGTTCTGCCTTGGTCTTTCACCTCCGTCCGCTGCAGAAAAACACTCCTTCACATGCTTGCCCCAGCAAAACGCCATCCAACACAACCGACCCTCCAAAGAACCCTGTTTCCACTTCAGGATGTCAAGACAGACCCATAGATGCCATAGACACTGTCCAGGCACACTAGCCTGAGGAGAGTGTGCAAGAGAATGCTAATATGAATTTTTACCTGGGAACTCTTTTTTTTTTTTTTTTCAATTTTCTTGAGAGAATGGTTCTGAAGTGAGGCGGGGTGCTTCCCTGTGGCGGCCTCTACCCGAGATGCCGCAGCGCCCTGTTTGCCTGAGCGTCGGAGGACACGCTGAGAGGCTGTGCTTCCAGCCCATGTAGGCCTAAAGGGCTCTGCCTTATTCGACAGCCCAAGGAAGGAAATGGAGCAGCGTGGTCTAGCAGCGTGATTTCTAGTAAGCAAAGACCACACTGCGGGTGACGCCTAGTTAGAACCGTCTTCGTTACTTTATAGCCCGTGTATGAGTAGCCTCACAAGTTCACCTCCAGCGACAAGTGGTCCATTAACGTTTGTCAGATGGCGTTGTGAAGTGACATCATTGACGGCTAAGAAGCCAGCGGTGTGGCAATCTCCCATGCCTATTCCCTACCTGGCCTACAGGCTGCTATGAAATCCTCCAGTGGCTGCCCCTCTGTGCCACAGTCCACAAAGCAGTGTGTGTGTGTGTGTGTGTGTGTGTGTGTGTGTGTGTGTGTAGTGGTAGTGGTGAATGGACACACAGGAGCATCCCCGAGGCTAATGGGGTGTCTGCTAACACTTCACTGCAGGCTTTGTGAAATCTACACTAGGGTTCAAAGCTGTGTCTTTGAGGTTTGCTGGCCAAACCCCCATTTAGTAGGAGATACACAGCACAGCTTCTGTCTGAAAGAGTGAGAGTAGAAATGGACAGCGGGATGAGAGATGCCCCCCTTTCTCCATCAGTTGTCCTCCCCCCCCCATTTTTTTAAAACTATCAGCTATATTTGGTCCAACAAAACCAGCCCTCAAAAGTGAGGTTAGTCAAGGCTGGACCTGCCTGGATAGGACGGGTGAGGTGAGAAACCAGGTTCTACGTGAGAGCGAAAGGTCTACAGAGCCAGGGTGAGAGTGAAGGCTTTGGAAGCATCATCGCACGAAGACTACAACATCCATACAAATGAGGCAGCCTTTCCAAGTTCCTTCCCTGTCAGGTGACTGCTCTGGGGGGCGGGGGTGGGGGGGTGGGGGGGGCTATGTCTTACAAACTAAAGGGGAAGCCGGAGGCTGCACCACAGATACTGCCCCGTTGGCAGGCACAGTTCTTGGAGGAAAAAGACACACAGCCTCAAGTGTTGACTAAGCTGTAATGGGGACAGCTTGGGGATCCACCCAAGAGAGCACAGGAGAAAATCATCGTGTCCAACCATCTGTTCTCTTTGACTTTGCTTTGTAGGGCAGGCAGCTGTAGCCCGTGCTGCCCTCAAACTCACTGTGTAGACCAGGCTGGACAAGAACTTACAACAATCCTCCTGCCTCAACCTCCCGTGGGCTGAGATTACAGCCCGAGCAATCACGCCCAGCTTTCCGATTTGTTCTTAAAAACTGAACGCCGAGGATGAAGGCAGACCAGCAGACAGAAGCAAGCTTTTTCCTCTTAAAACCGTGTCGCTGCTTCCTGTGCCCACGTGGTACCTTCAGGAAGGGCAGTCTGGACCTGTCGAGGTCAGGTTACCTGCCTCAGGTAGGAGAGAGAGCAAGCCCTTTACACTATTTTTGTTGTTTGTTTTTCAAGCAGCATATCATACACAATTAAAGCAGAGAGAAGAGAATGGAAGAAAAGAGGGTTGAGGCAAAGGCAAAAGTGAGGTTTGTAGTTCTATACACACCCCATCCCCCAGACTCTCCCCGGGACTGACGGGAACATAGTCCCGAGTTTCCAAGTAGCCAACACAGTCAGGGATGAAATCATCACTTAATAAAGTATCCATCAGAGTTGGGGAGATAGCTCCCGTTGGTAAAATGCTTGCCTTGCAAGCTGGGCATTGTTGCACGAGCTAGTAATCTCAAGGAGATAGGGATGGGCCACTCCCTGGAGCTTAGGGGCTCGCCAGTCTAGCATGTGTGAGAAGTCCCAAGCCATGAGAAACCTTGTCTCAAAAAAAAAGAAAGAAAGAACGAAAGGGAAGGGAAGGGAAGGGAAGGGAAGGGAAGGGAAGGGAAGGGAAGGGAAGAGAAGAGAAGAGAAGAGAAGAGAAGAGAAGAGAAGAGAAGAGAAAAGAAAAGAAAAGAAAAGAAAAGAAAAGAAAAGAAAAGAAAAGAAAAGAAAAGAAAAAAGTGATTGGCACCTAAGGAACACCACCCGATTGTCCTCTGCCCCCACCCCACCCCACCCCACCCACACCCATCCCATATATTTATCAGTAAGGGCACTGATGCTAAGGCCTGAAGGATTTCTGCATAGCTCCTGCTGTGCACATACACACGTATGCACTCACACATACACACATACACATATGCACACAAAGAGACACACATCCATACATGTGTATATACATGCACACATACACATGAGTACACACACACACACACACACACACACACTATCCATGAGGTAAGCATATATCCGTGAGCACAATGATGCTACGGGATTTCCGCATAGCTCCTGCTGGAATGCCATCCTAAGGTGACTTAGGGAGCCCGACTTTCAGCACAGAGAGTGACTGCCCCAGCCAATCCTGGTGGCACAATGATAAGGTGCACGTCAGTGGGGTGCAGTCCTCCGGGGACCAACTGGGCATGTAACAGCTCCTGAGAACTGGCTTGCACCCCAGGACAAAGAAGTAGTCAAAGGGGGGGGGGCGGACCAGTCTGCCTACTGCTTGCTGGGTCAAAGCAGCTACATCCTGAATGGCAGGGTGTGGCCTTATGTGGCCCAACTAACCAGAGGGCAGACGCTGAATGTTGCTGATTAAGGGACCTGTCTTCCCCAGAAGCCAACAGACGTAGGGGTGGAGCGGCTCTCAGAGTGATTCTGGGGATCCTGGCCAGACAGGCCACCCCTCCCCATCTAGGGAAGAGGGAGGGATATCCTCACAGGGACGCAAGCTTACCAGAAGCATGGCAGGGGTGAGGCTTCTGGGAAGTTTGTTTCGGTGTGTTTGGTATTTCGGTGTAGAGCAATCGGCTTTTGATTTTTGAAGGCTTAAAATTATGCTGGAGAAGCCCCGGGGTGGAACCCAGAGGGAGAGCATTGGCTTAGCACGTGCCAAGTCCCGAGATAGCCACCCGTCCTCAGCAGCAAACGGGTACGTTTACATTAGATCTGAAAGCCTGTCCTGGAGGAAATTCTCTGACAGCTGGTGAGTCTCCCAAGTCTAAATGTGAAAGGAGACTGGGGGACAGCAAGTCATGCGGTGTCTTCAAAACCACTCCATCGCGCAACAAGCCTTCCCTCGTGCTGTCTGTGCAGAGGAGGAAGAGGACCCCAGAAGTGTGTGAAGGGGCTCCTCCCAGCCACGCCACTTCTAGCTGTATCATTTCAGCAATTTGCAGTCCATTCTTCCTTACTTCGCTTTTAATTGTTATTACATTTATTTATTCTGGGGGTGGGGGTAGGGCCTGCATGCCACAGTATGCACATAGAGGTCCAAGGGCCTTCCAAGAGTCACCTTCCTTTTTCCATGTGGGTCCCCTACAGATCAAACTTAGGTCCTTGTGCCTGGTGGCAAGCACCCTTACCCACTGATCCATCTTGTAGGCCCTACTAATTTAACTATATGTGGTACGCCTGCCTATCTTGAAAAACTAGGTATATCTACTTTGAAAAACAAACTAGAATGACAGATATAGAGTACTTTGCATGGAGTAGATAATAAGTGATAGCTTTCTTCAGTAATCTTTGCTTCCATAGGAGCCCCCTGAGGGAGGTAAAATATAGTATTGCTACATTACTATATTATATAAATATCACATGTGTGTTAATAGTGCTATACTACCCATGTGCCAAGCATTTCGGCACTGTTCCGGTCTGCGGGTGGCACAGCTCCAGGCAGGGTGTGCTAGTCACATGACCCTGTGAAAGGCCCTCTCACCCAAGAGTAGTCTCAAGAGCCCAGAAGTCGCATGGTTTGAGCCTCTAAGCGAAGCAATTAGCCGCTCTCCTACCCCGTCTTCCTGTGTATGAGCACCCGGGACCTTCCCGGTGGGAGCTTAGGCCTGAAGGCTGGAAGGGCAGGGAGCCTCAAGGAAGGCTGTGGTGATCAGGAGTCAAATATAAACCTGTTCCGAAACACAAAGGCAAAAACGGCCAACAACGCAGAAGAGCAGACCCTCGGGAAAGAGCCTAACGAGCACTTTAGCTAAGGCTTTCGGAGTCCAGTCAAGCCCCTGGCTCCCAGTCAGCCCACCTGCCCGTTCCTTGCCGGATCCACCAGGCTGCCACCGCGTGAGCGCCCAGCCATGTGACGGCACGTCAGCAGGGACTCCGAGCGGGCACAGCACGGCTGTGGGAAACCACGGGCAACCACGGGCAATTATGGAAGCACGATGATTATGAAGAGCAGACTGTGTTTTGATGCTTGTACAGACATCATGCAAAAGGAATGCGGTTGCTATAATAGATGTCCAATGATTCACGCGTATTGCTTCACAGAATATAAATGGGAAAAGAGAGGATTAGACCATATGATTTCTGAGTTACCCTCAAGGTCTAAGAAATTCTCATTCCAAAAAAAAAAAAATGGCTTTGAGCCACCTGCCCCTTTCCACCACTCCCAGACTACATTAAACGACTGTGTGTTGACCACGTAGACTCTGTCTTGGCTGTGACACCAGTTCTGAAGCAGTGATGCCCTTCCCCCACCCTTTCCAATGGCTTCACAGGACCAGGACTGAGGAGACAGGGCAACACTGAACCAGAGACGGGACTCTGATGTCAAACTCAGATGGCCAACATCCTTCTGCACATTCAGCTACTGCGTGTCTGAGGTGGCGGGGAGGTGTCACAGGCTAAAGAAAGCCCATTAAAAGTTGTCATTATCTACAAAAACTTCCTCTTCCTGCCCTGCTATCTCCCCCAAACTTCCTCCTGAGAACACCCGCCGTCCAGGTTTTGAGGGCTGGGAAACCTGGGCTCCATCCAATGAAGAGGTTATAGGAAATGTGTCCTTGGAATTGTAATTTAAAAACCAGCTTTGGGTCATGTAAAGCACATATTTTGCCAGAGCACTATTCACTGTTAACACAGAAATCACACTCCCTTCCCTTCCTCTGTCCTCCCCAACTTGTAAACCCTGGAGAAGAGAGACCAGCCATTGACGCAGCCATTGAGAGCAGCTCTCCCGCAGCCTGCTGAGACCCCACACACAGCACACTGCCGGAGACATTTGTGGTGACACAGTGAGAATCTGGTGACTGTTACGGATTCAGTGTGTCCTCCCAGAGTGTGTGTTACCGACTCAGTCCCAACGCAGGAGTGACGGCCGGGGGGGGGGGGTCCTCAGCACTCCCTCCTCCTGAGGGATTCGGTGCCCATCATGAAAGACTTTGAAGATGTACATTTTTCATACACGTAGGTACATATGTAATGGCCTACCGTGTTTTAATCAAGAGATGATGCATCCCTCTCACCCTTAGGCTCCACAGCCTCCAAAACTGTAAGAAATAAATACCCAGGACCCCCCCCCCAAGATAGCCCAGAGGGTAAAGGTGCTTACTGCTATGTCTGCCAACCTAAGTTCAACACGGGAACCCACATGGTAGAAATAGAGAACCAACTCTTGCAAGCTGCCGGTTAACCTCCACATGTGTGTGCACGCACACGCACACACACACACACACACACACACACACACACTCACATACATTCATGCATACAATTAATTAATTATTATCATTTTTTTGTTTTGTTTTTGTTTTTGTTTTTTTTTATTTTTTTTATTGTATATATTCTATATTTACAATTCATTTCCCTTTTTCTGGTTCCCCACCCCCAAAGGCCCCACATGTCCTTTTCCCTCCCCCTGCTCCCGCATCCACCCCTCCCACTTTACTGTTCTTGTACTCTCCCACAATGATGTTTTGGTCCATTCTAGCACCAGTGTCCACTCCTTTCTTCTTGTGAGACATCACTTGATATGTGATTTGTGTCTTTGGTGTTCCAAGCTTCTAGGCTAATATCCACTTATCAGTGACTGTATACCATGGGTATTCTTTTGAGACTGGGTCACCTCACTTAGTATGACATTCTCCAGCTCCATCCATTTCTCTAAGAATTTCATGAATTCATTGTTTCTAATGGCTGTATAGTACTCCATTGTGTATATATACCACATTTTTTGTATCCATTCCTCTGTTGAGGGACATCTGGGTTCTTTCCAGCTTCTGGCTATTATAGATAAGGCTGCTATGAACATAGTGGAGCATGTATCTTTATTGCATGCTGGGGAATCTTCTGGGTATATTCCCAGGAGTGGTATGGCTGGGTCCTCCGGAAGTATCATGCCCAGTTTTCTGAGGAATCGCCATACTGATTTCCAGAGTGGTTGTACCAGCTTGCATTCCCACCAGCAGTGGAGGAGTGTTCCTCTTTCTCCACATCCTCGCCAACACCTGATGTCTTCTGAGTTTTTAATCTTAGCCATTCTGACTGGTGTGAGGTGAAATCTCAGGGTTGTTTTAATTTGCATTTCCCTAATGACTAGTGATGTTGAACATTTTTTAAGGTGTTTCTCAGCCATCCGAATTTCTTCAGGTGAGAAGACTCTGTTTAGCTCTGTACCCCATTTTTGGATAGGGTTATTTGGTTTTCTGGGGTCTAACCTCTTGAGTTCTTTGTATACATTGGAGATTAGCCCTCTGTCAGATGTGGGGTTGGTGAAGATTTTTTCCCAATTTGTTGGTTGCCGATTTATCCTTTTGACAGTGTCTTTTGCCTTACAGAAACTTTGTAGTTTTATGAGGTCCCATTTGTCTATTCTTGCTCTTAGAGCATAAGCAATTGGTGTTCTGTTCAGGAATTTTTCCCCTGAGCCAATGTCCTCAAGGGTCTTCCCCAGTTTCTTTTCTATTAGTTTTAGTGTGTCTGGTTTTATGTGGAGGTCTTTGATCCACTTGGAGTTGAGCTTAGTGCAAGGAGATAAGAGTGGATCAATTCTCATTCTTCTGCATGTTGACCTCCAGTTGAACCAGCACCATCTGTTGAAAAGGCTATCTTTTTTCCACTGGATGTTTTCAGCTCCTTTGTCGAAGATCAATTGGCCATAGATGTGTGGGTTCAATTCTGGGTCTTCGATCCTATTCCATTGATCCGCTTCCCTGTCACTGAACCAATACCATGCAGTTTTTAATACCACTGCTCTGTAATATTGCTTGAGGTCCGGGATATTGATTCCCCCAGAAGTTCTTTTGCTGTTGATGATAGTTTTAGCTATCCTGGGTTTTTTGTTATTCCAGATGAATTTGAGAATTGCTCTTTCTAGCTCTATGAAGAACTGAGTTGGGATTTTGATGGGAATTGCATTGAATCTGTATATTGCTTTGGGCAAGATTGCCATTTTGACTATATTAGTCCTGCCAACCCACGAGCATGGAAGATTTTCCCATTTTCTGATGTCTTCTTCAATTTCCCTCTTCAGAGACCTGAAGTTTTTGTCGTATAAATCTTTCACATGTTTGGTTAGCGTCACTCCAAGATACTTTATATCATTTGTGGCTATTGTGAAGGGTGTCATTTCCCTAATTTCTTTCTCGGCCCGCTTATCCTTCGCGTATAGGAAGGCTACTGATTTACTTGAGTTGATTTTATAGCCAGCCACTTTGCTGAAGTTGTTTATCAGTTGCAGGAGTTCTCTGGTGGAGGTTTTTGGGTCACTTAAGTAAACTATCATATCATCTGCAAATAGTGATAGTTTGACTTCTTCCTTTCCGATTTGTATCCCTTTGACTTCCCTCTGTTGTCGAATTGCTCTAGCTAGTACCTCAAGTACTATATTGAAGAGATATGGTGAGAGGGGACAGCCTTGTCTAGTCCCTGATTTTAGAGGGATTGCTTCGAGTTTTTCTCCGTTTACCTTGATGTTGGCTACTGGTCTGCTATATATTGCTTTTACTATGTTTAGATATGGGCCTTGAATTCCTGTTCTTTCTAGGACCTTTAGCATGAAAGGATGCTGAATTTTGTCAAATGCTTTTTCAGCATCCAATGAGATGACCATGTGGTTTTTTTCTTTGAGTTTGTTTATGTAGTGGATTACGTTGATGGATTTCCGTATATTGAACCATCCCTGCATCCCTGGGATGAAGCCAACTTGATCATGGTGAATGATTGTTTTGATGTGTTCTTGGATTCGGTTGGCAATTTCACCCAGGAGGAGTAGAAGACAGGAAATCATCAAACTCAGGGCTGAAATCAATCAAGTTGAAACAAAGAGAACCATACAAAGAATCAACAAAACCAGGAGCTGGTTCTTTGAGAAGATCAACAAGATAGATAAACCCCTAGCCAGACTTACTAAAGGGCACAGAGACAGTATTCAAATTAACAAAATTAGAAATGAAAAGGGAGATATAACAACAGAAACTGAGGAAATTCAAAAAATCATCAGATCCTACTACAAAAACCTATACTCAACACAACTGGAGAATCTGGAGGAAATGGACAATTTCCTCGACAGTTACCAAATTCCAAAATTAAACCAGGATCAAATAGATCGTCTAAACAGACCCATAACCCCCAAAGAAATAGAAGGGGTCATAGACAGTCTTCCAACCAAAAAGAGCACAGGACCAGACGGTTTTAGTGCAGAATTCTATCAGACCTTCAAAGAAGTCCTGATACCGATACTCTTCAAATTATTCCACAAAATAGAAACAGAAGGAACACTACCCAACTCATTCTATGAAGCCACAATTACCCTGATACCAAAACCACACAAAGATCCAACTAAGAAAGAGAACTACAGGCCAATTTCTCTTATGAATATCGATGCAAAAATACTAAACAAAATTATTATCATTTTTAAAGGAAAAAGAAAAGAATTATCTGGGTTTTGTCATATGTCCCATCTCGGTCATTTCTCAGCCTTTCAGCTGAGGCCAAGTTTAGTAAGATGCCCAGTTCTGGATGTTCTCTATAGGCAGAAGACAGGGGTGATCTCTCTCCAACACCCCCCCCACATATTCTCAGTGACCCTACTGCTAGCATCTCTGCACTGTCTGCTTTCTGTGCTATTCCCTGAGACGTATGCACGCTCCTCACTGAAACACGGGGATTACACAGTATCCCTAACATGTGCTCAAGGCCCGGCTCACAATCAGTGCTCCATAAGAGCTCTCTGCGTGAGTCAGGTGTGGCAGAGCACGCCTGTAATAATTCCAGTTCCCGAGAGGCAGAGATTGGTGGGTCTCTGTACATTCAAGGCCTGCTTGGTCTACAGAGTAAGTTCCAGGCCAGTCAGGGCTGCACAATCTAAGAAACAAACAAAAATAAAAGTTATACACAGGAACACACACAGTGTATAGTTATGGGTTTTAGTGAGATTATTCCTTTAATTATTCTACTAAACATTTTTGCTTCCGAACACCCATCTAGACTGTATCAGTGTGGCTGAGCAACTAGACCCTAGAACCCAGCACACACTTAACACAATAAAGGCATACAAGACCCTGGTGAATGAAAAGAACCCAGGTGTACCCTGTCAGGGGGTGGGGTTAATAAACAGTGCCTGTGGAGTTTAGCAATTCGCTTACAATGTAGCCAGTACTTGCTACGTCTGTCACTAGTAGCAGCTGTGACTGATTCGTGGCAGCAATGGGGACCTGGAACTTTCTCTCCATCCCCAGCTAAACGGAAGTGTGGTGTGAGAAGAAGCACCTACACCACTGCTCCCTCTCAGATCCCTCCCACCACCATTTGCTATTCTCACGACCTCCTACCCAGACTCTTCTGACTTACGTTTACCTTTAGCCCCCAGAAGAACACAGACGCCTGTGATTCGCTGAGAAGCGATGAGCTATGATCTCAGTGTTGAGCAAAGGAAATCTCTGGATCCACACATGCCACCTAGATGGTTTCTGCTGAGACAGCCGGGACTGAAGACCCTGGTCACCTTCTGCTGTCTAAGAAGAAAAAGAAGCTGGTGAGAGGGCCCATTCGGTAAAAAGCACGTGCTGCACAGGGCTGATGGTCTGAGGGTTGGAGTTTCATCCCTGCAGCCCACCATAGAAGGAGAGATGTGATTCCCAAAGCTGTCCTCTGATCTCCACAGGTATGGAGCCATGGTACACCCACACCTGCCCTCACACATGCATATCACACACACATGCACATACACACACCTGCACTCACATATCATACATATCACAACACATAAACCCACACCTGCCCTCACACATATCATACACATCACACACACACATGCATATACACACACCTGCACTCACATATCATACATATCACACACACACATACACCCACACCTGCCCTCACACATATCATGCACATCACACAAACACATGCACATACACACACCTGCACTCACATATCACACATATCACACACACACATCCACCACACCTGCCCTCACACATATCATACACATCTCACACACACACATGCACATACACACATCTGCACTCACATATCACACATATCACACACACACACATACACTCATACCTGCCCTCACACATATCATGTATATCACACACACACACCTGCACTCATATATCATACCTATCACACACACATACACACAAACTGGAAGGAGAGGGCAGGAACTGCAGTCAGGATGTAATATAAGAGAGATGAATAAATAAAGGGAAAAACAGAGAGTCCATGACTCTGAGGGAGAGCTGGGAGAGAGATGTGAGAGTCTGGAAGGACAGGGAAGAAAGCGATATGGTATTATAACCTCAGAAATTAAATGTGTATGAAAGATAGAGGGGTGGGTATAATCTGATTCACAGTTTCATGGGGTGTTAGACCATGATGGTGGGAAGAACATGCCAGAAGGAGCGGCTCAGTTCGTGTGGGCGGAAGTGCAGGTCCCATGTGCAGGTTCTTGGCCATCGCCTGCTCTCAGCCCAGCGTCAATACCTCCGTGTGTGTCCTTCCGCGGAGGTCTTTCTCATCTGGCTCGGCTGCGGGAAGCTGGGCTGAAGCGACTGCGTCCGTGATGGGGAGGGAAAAGAAACAGTTCCGTAAGCTCCTCATTGGTGGCTTGAGCTTTGAAACTACAGAATAAAGTTTGAGACTTTACCATGAGCAATGGGGAAAACTCACAGACTGGGTTATGAGGGATCTTGCAAGCAAAAGACCAAGAGGATTTGGTTTTGTAACTTTCTCATCCACGGCCGAGGTGGACGCTGCCATGGGTGCAAGACCTCACTCCATCGATGGCAGGGCAGTGGAGCCAAAGCGTGCTGTAGCAAGAGAGGAATCTGGAAACCCAGGAGCCCACGTGACCGTGAAGAAGCTGTTGGCTGGTGGAATTAAGGAAGATACAGAGGAACACCACCTTAGAGATTACTTTTGAAGAATATGGAAAAATTGAGACTATTGAAATAATTACCGATAGGCAGTCCGGAAAGAAAAGAGGCTTTGGCTTTGGTACTTTGGATGACCATGATCCTGTGGATAAAATTGTCTTGCAAAAATATCACACTGTAAATAGTCACAATGAAGAAGTTAGAAAGACATTGTCTAGACAAGAAATGCAGGAAGTCCAAAGTTTTAGGAGCAGAAGAGGAGGAAACATTGGTTTTGGGGGGATTCTCGTGGTGGCGGTGACAATTTTGAACCAGGACGAGGAAGCAACTTTAGGGGGGGGATCTGATGGAAACGGAAGTGGACATGAAAGGATAAAGGCTGCAGGCTGGAAAGGTCCCTAGAATCCTCACCCGCCTGTCCTCCTGCGGAGAAGCTGAGGCGAGGGCGGACACCGCTGCGCCAGCCCCGTATGTACGCATGTGACGCTGTGCGTAACCCTGGCGTGACCCTGTGCATGGTGGCCACGTAGGCGGAAATGACTTAACCAGGTCCCATCCGGCCTCCGTGGGAGGCTGATTGGTTCTCAGAGAGCGCGGGCTCGGATGGTTTGAACTGATTGGCTTAGAAGCTATGGAGTGGCTTGTATAGGCGGGCTTTGCTGAAAATCTATAAAAGCAGTCGTGTTTCTGCACCCAGTATTCACTGTTCTCTACCCCAAGTGGGAGAGGGCCATGGCCCCAGAGCTCTGGAATTAAAACCTCTTGCTTTTTGCATCAAGACTGTTTCTCGTGTGTGATTGGGGTGACAGCTTCCAAGGCGTGGAGTGCTGGGGTGCCCTCGTTTTTCTTTCGGGTCTTACAGACACAGATTTGGGGAAGGCTGTAATGGATATGGAGGACCTGGAAGGAATTATGGAAGTGGAAATTACAATGATTTTGGAAATTATAACCAGCAACCTTCTGGCTATGATCCAATGAAGAGTGGAAACATTGGTGGTAGCAGGAACATGGGGGACCATACGGCGGAGGGACCCACGGTCCTGGCAGAAGTGGGGGAAGTGGGGGCTGTGGTGGAAGGAGCCGATACTGAACTGCTTCCTACTTACAGTGGGCGTCACTGGATAAACAGGAGAGGATGCGAGCGAGCCCCGGTAACAGAACACTTCAGGTTATCCAGATAACAATGTTAAGGAAACTCTGATCTCAGTCCTGCATAAATATGCAGTGATACGGCAGAAGACCCCAGAGCAGATGCAGAGAGCCATTTTGTGAATGGATTGGATTATTAAATAGCATTACCTTACTGTGGAGGAAGGACTGTAAAAAAACATGCCTTTGAGACAGTTTCTTAGCTTTTTAATTGTTGTTTCTTTCTAGTGGTCTTTGTAAGAGTGTGGAAGCATCCCTTCTTCGATAATGTTAAATTTGTAAGTTTCAGGTGACATGAGAAACCCTTTTTAAGATTTTTCTCAAAGGTTTTGAAAAGCTATTCGCCGAGATCATGATGTTATAAGATAGAACATTTTTCCTTTAAGCATTTAAGTGCGTGTGTAGAGTTAAGAAGCATTGTACATTTATAATTTAATAAAATAATCCTAAAGGAAAAAGAAGAAAAAAGAAAGAGAGAGAGAGCAGAAGCAGGCCCAGCTGAAACCTCCCAAGGTCTCTCCCTCACTGACATTCTTCTGCCGTCAGAACCTCCACTGCAGATTCCACAACTCTTAAAACAGCGCCACCTGCTGGAAGCCAGGCATTCGAACACATGATCCTGTGGGGAATGGTTCACATAAGAATCTTCTGAATACACACAACTTTAAGTTTAAGTAAGACCCCCAAAACCATAACACATCCCGAGACAGCTGTAACTACCTCAGCCCTGTGGGGCATGACCTGCTGTTGCCAAAGACAACAGCTATGGAATATGCAGTGTCAGAGATGGCCAAGCTGGTCAAAGCAACCTTGGTTCAAGGACACAGACTATCACTTTGGAAGAGCATGCATCGGAAATATGAGTCTTGTGGCCTTTTTCACACTAGAGAAAGCATGTCAGATATGACTATAATAAACTACCGAGTTGCCTGACCAACATGTCCCAAGGGATAAAGCCACCAGGAGAGGGGACAAGGTGTGACACATTGAGGGGAGCAAAGCTTTCTACAACCTCTTTAGGGTCATCTTTCAATCAACCTTACACACACACACACACACACACACACACACACACACACATACACACACACACTTTCTCACACACTAATGCACACCCTCACACAGTTATATATTCACACGCATACACACACACTCTTACACACACTCACACACACTCTCATACACACACTCATACACACCCTCACACACACACACACACACACACACACACACACATACATTCACACTTTCTCACACACTAATACACACCCTCACACACAGTCATATACTCACATGCATACACACACAGTCACACACACTCATACACTCACACACCCTCACACACTCATACACACACACACACACACACACACACACCATATTTCCTACTAATTCATCTTCGCTACACAAATGTCTCTGAGCTAAACCTGACCTGACAAAACCATCGCAGTCTTTGCTATTGACAGCATCCTGTTCTTTCTGTTCACTGTTCTTTCCTCTCTCACCTCTGACCTCCCACCACCCTCTGGACAAGGGTGAAAGTCCATAACACATATGAGAAGAGAGAATGCAGAGGCTTGGTGTCGCCATGTTTCGGCCCCTTGTTCTACAAATCCTCTAAGCCCAGCTAGGAGCAAACATCCTTCTCAGAAGAGATGTTCTTCTCTGGGCAGAGGACTCATGTCAAGCAGAACTTCGGAGAGCCACACTGCCAGTGAGTTTCCCATGGGCTATTCCAGTTCTCAGCAGCAGCCATGCTCTTTCCTCATCAGGGCATTCTGTTTACCTTGTTATGTCTATCCTGCCAGAAAAATGATGTGGGAGTCTGGCCAGAGGCAAGGCTGCTTAGAGACTTGGGCATGACAAGCAGGAGTCAGGGAGGAATGGATTACAAACTGTTCCAAAGTAAAAGTTACAGAAATAATAAAGCTCCTTACCAGATACACTAAGTTGCTGCCCACAGTGACAAGAGCATCATTAACACAGTCGATGTTGTCATTAATATCGTTCACATTGAAAGGACCAGCTGATATGGGTTGTTTGAGGTTTTTAAAAATCAGATGCCAATCATTCCTAAAGAGCACATGATAGAAACGTTAAATTTCAAAGAAAATCTCAATACCAAAACAACAAATGATGTCAAATGTTGTTTCCCAGAGATTGTTGATCCTACACACCATACGTACCACATGTAACATTGGCGCGTTCGCTGGTACACAACAGAGGAGATGTCGACAGAACTTTAAACTGCTTATTAAATACTCAAGTTCTACAAATAGTGCCAATCCTGAGAGTCCTGAGTGAAATGCTACGCGGGCCCATGGAAGTCAGATAGACAGCCATCCATTCAAGCTACTGATACCTTGACTAGAGCCCTGTTGTGGCATGCAGTCCTCAGGGCAGAATGTGGTCATTACCCTCTCGCACTCTCAGCAGCTGTGGTTACTTGTATGAGACCTGAAGAAGACTGGGCACATTCACTTCGCACCATAGAATAGAGGAGGGGGTCACGAGACCGTGCTCCTCCTGGAGGGTGTCTGGGCAGTGCACAGTTGTTAGTATGGAGAAACTCATGGACCCCTCCCCTTCCTGATATATAGGCAGCTAAGATTTGCTGAGTGTGATGGTTCAGATATGCTTGGCCCAGAGGAAGTGGCACTATTAGGAGGTGTGGCCTTGTTGGAGTGGGTGTGGCCTTGTGGGAGGAAGTGTGTCACTGTGGAGAAGTCGTTTGACATGCTATGCTCAAGCTACACCCAGTGTGGAGGAGACCTCCCTCCTGGCTGCCTGAGAAAAACAGTCCCCTCCTGACGGCCTTCGGATCAAAATGTAGAACTCTTGGCTACTCCATCACCAAGTCTGCCTGCATAACGCTGTGCTTCTCACCATGATGGTAATGGACTAAACCTCGAGTCTGTAAGCCAGCCCCAATTAAATGTTTGTATTTATTACAGTTGCCTTGGTCATGGTATCTCTTCAGAGTAATAAAACCACACTGAGGAAAAGAGAATTTTTTTCCCTTCAATAACATAACTGCCCGTAAGTTGTCCACGTTCCTCCTGTGATGAACCCTGGGATTGAGCTTGCTGGTTCACCAAACCACACTTGGGTAGAGTCATTTGTCATGGCTGCTCTATCTAGGATGAGAGAGCATTTGTTTGTCTCCTCAGGAAAAGTTCACATGACACATGGAGTTGCCTAGAATGGTGCCAGTCATCTGGCTGCTGTGACCAATGGCTACTTCATCCCAGGAGAAGCACTAGTCCATCTCTGACCCTGTCATGATTAGTCATAATTACAAGAGCACAGCCGGGCAGTGGTGGCGCATGCCTATAATCCCAGCACTCTGGGAAGTAGAGGCAGAGGCAGGCAGATTTCTGAGTTTGAGGCCAGCCTGGTCTACAGAGTGAGTTACAGGACAGCCAGGGCTACACAGAGAAACCCTGTCTTGAAAAAACCAATATAAATAAATAAATAAATAAATAAATAAATAAATAAATACAAAAAAAGAGCACAAAAATCTGTGCTGCCTGAGGACATGTGTATGTGTTTAGTTTCTTCAGTAACACAAATAAACAAAAATGGTCTGCACTCACATAAATCTGAAGGGAGCATATTTTGTAACAGGTAGTTTTTTGTTTTTTGGGGTTTTTCTTAGTATAGAAATCAGAAATAGATCACAAGGGCAGTAAAGAATCAATACATAAACCACATGCGAAGACTCACAGAATGTGCCCACATTATACTGTGGGTGTTTTTCATCTCTTCAATAAACTTGCTACTAAGCTGAAATAAAAACTGAGATAGTTGGTTAAGCAATAAGTATATATGTCTGGGTTCACTATATCAGAGTCACCGGCCATCTGCTGCTCTCCTCTGACAAGCAGAACCTGGACACTGGAGAGTCGCTGAGCTACCTAGATGATTTGTGGAAACCTGCAAAACAGTGCAATTTAAAGGGAAAAGCAGTGTGAACTCAGAATGTGCTGCGAAGTGATCTCTCAGCTACACTACAGGCCATCCAGGGAAGGAACTGACACAGCTCAAGCCAGGACACTCAGCAAGGGCGCTTTCCCAGCAAACACTCGGTTTTTCTATCTCTGTTTACTTTTCTGTGTCTCCCCAACCCCGATCCCCCAGAGGAGATGTTTTCTCTCAGACACTGCAACAGTTTAAGGGCTTGTCATCTGTGTAAATAGCCTAAATACATCCCCTCTCCATGTATATACTCAAGCTTACAACTTGTAGTTTCTGAGTTTAATGAACACTGAAGTTAGACTGTTTCCCATTACAAAGAGAAGAGGAGCCGAGCAGAGTCTCTGAGTGTTCAAATCAAATAAAGCCATCCTAACATCTGGGTTACATTAGAAGAGACACCAGACAAAACACTGACTCTTGAGATTAAATCTAAATTTCCTGCCGGAGTACGGAGAGAGCTTGAGAGATGAGGTCCACAAAGCAGCAAGGAAAAGTGACCCAAACGTGTCCTCAGCCCGAGACTCAAAAGCTACTTTGCTGCTTCTCTAAAGCACAGGTTTAGTCAGCAATGACCCAATCGCCACACAAACAAAACTCAGTGAGAGTTCTGTTTATGATCAAGCCCTCCCTCCACACTGCAGGATACACACCTGGAGTCTGTGTGTCATGGGAAATGGCAAGGCTCCTCTCCAAGTCCGCTCCTCCAAGATGTTCCAAATGGCTCCGTCTTCCTCTCCAGAAAATACTGGCAACACACTTAGATTTCTAAAGATGTTATTTCAGTCTTCTTCTGGAGTCGGGAGGGCTTTGCAGAACATACACTTCTAGAAGAAAGCCCAAACTGCCTACCAATCAAACCAACAAGCAAAACAACAAAAATACAAAAACAAAACCAACCAACCAAACAAACAAACAAAAAACCATGCAGCTAGAACTCAGCTTAAAGAGAAGCTCTTAGTCTACAATTGCAAGCCTACAACAGCTTCCTTGATCAGCCTTAAAGAAAGAAATGCTGACCGTGATTACAACAGATGCTTCTGTAAAATGCTACCATTGCACACACAGGCACACATGCATGAGCATAAACACATAAGCACAAATGCAAACTTTCCAAGGTTAGTAATTTCATTGTGGTTGTGTTTACTGGTGAATGGCTGTCTTACATACTTTTCTATTGCTGTAAGAGACACCATGACCAACTGGACATGATACTACGGGAGGACCCTGTCATACCACTCCTGGGTATATACCCAGAGGATTCCCCAGCATGCAATAAGGATACATGCTCCACTATGTTCATAGCAGCCTTATTTATAATAGCCAGAAGCTGGAAAGAACCCAGATGTCCCTCAACGGAGGAATGGATACAGAAAATGTAGTATATTTACATAGTGGAGTACTATTCAGCCATTAAACACAATGAATTCATGAAATTCTTAGGTAAATGGATGGAACTGGAGAATATCATCCTGAGTGAGGTAACCCAGCCACAAAAGAACACTCATGGTATGCATTCACTGATAAGTGGATATTAGCCTAGAAGCTTGGAATACCCAAGACACAATTCACATATCAACTGATGCCCAAGAAGAAGGAAGGAGTGGCCCCTGGTCCTGGAAAGGCTCAGTGCAGCAGTGTAGGGGAATACCAGGACAGGGAAGAGGGAAGGGGTTGATTGGGGAACAGGGGGAGGGAAGAGGGCTTATGGGACTTTTGGGGAGGGGGGATCCAGGAAAGGGGAAATCATTTGAAATGTAAATAAAGAATATATCGAATAAAAAAAGAGAGAGACGGAAGGACCAAAGAAACTTATAAAAGAAAGCATTTGATTTGGCGGAGGTGGTCATGATTCCAGAAAACACTGGACCCATAAGTACCACGGGGAAGCACATGGCGGCAGACAGGCAGGCACAGTGCTGGAGCAGCGGCTGAGAGCTTACATCTGATCCACAAAGCATGGGGCAGACAGAGAGCCTGGGAATGCAGCTGGCTTTGGAAACCTCAAATCCTAGTCCCAGCGACACTTCCTCCAATGAGATCTTACGTCCTAATCCTTCCCAAAGAGTTCTGCTATCTGGGCAGCAAGGATTTAAACATATGACCCTACAAGGACCATTTCTGTTCTAACCACCATAATGGTTAATCCTCACTTTCACCTTGACCGTACGTAGGATAATCATGGAAGCACACATCTGGGCATATCTATGAGGTTGTTTCCAGAAGGGCTTTAACCGAGTTACCAGATCAACTCTCTACAGTCCCTTGCTTTTTGAGTCAATAAGCAATTGAGGGTTTTTTGTTTTGTTTTGTTTTGTTTTTTGGCTTCAGCTGCCTCATTCAAACCATTTTCTAAAAGGGGGGGAAATACAAGCTATTGTTTTAAAATGTTTATTTCATCTGTAAACCAAGCCCAGCTCTCTTGGTGGCTGACATAGGCGTGTTACTGGATTTTTCCTACACATGAGAATGAGAATAAATTTCCACCCAGACATGAAAAACTTCATATTGTTTCTTCTCCTACTGAGTCCTCAGTTCCCACGGCATCTACCCAGCCTCATTTCTTCCTGGAGGTAAAATGTGAAGAACTCATTTTCCCCGTTACTCACTATGCACAGGTCTAAATGAGTAACTAAAGCTTAAGTCTACCTGTCAGATATTGACTACTTTCCAGTGAATGAAGAACCACAATTAGTATATTCAGATATGCAAGTAAGTTGCTGGTACTGAAAATTACAATAATAATCCTAGCATGTGCTGGGCTGATTGACTGAAGTACCAGGCATTTTCTATATATTATCTCTAATTGTCATGAAAACTATGCAGGAAGGGTGTTATCTTCCATTTTACTACACGGAAAATGAAATCCAGGAAGACCACGTGGAGGCTGGGGAGTACTCCTGTCAGCAAACTGTTTGCCATGCAAGTGTGGAGGCTCTTGAGTTCAATCCAGCCCACATAAAGAGCCAAGCATGGCGGTATATGCTTTATAATGGTGTGAGTAAGAATGTCCCCCACTGGCTTGGATATTTGAACACTTGGTCTCCAGTAGGTGGCGCTGTCTGTAGAGGTTCAGGAGACCCAGCCTTACTGGAGGAGGCATGCCACTGGGACAGGCTTTGAGAATGAAAAGCTTCACCTGCTCCTAGTTGTCTGTCTCTGCTTCCCGGTCATGGTTGACATGTGAGCTCTCTCAGCTTCTGCTCCTGCTGCCCTGGCTCCCCATCGCTATGGATCCACAAGCCAAGACCCTTCCTGATAGACGTTGCTTCGTTGTGGTGTTTTATCATCCTGCCAGAAAAAAAGTAACTAATGCATTCTTGTAATCCCAGCACTAGGGACACAGAGAAAAGAGGTTCCCTGGGGCTCTGTCAGCTGACCCTAATCAGCTGCTTCAGGCCAGTGAGAGACCTAGTCTATAAATAAATAAATAAATAAATAAATGCAGACGAAGCTTTTCATTCTCAAAACCTGTCCCAGTGGCATGCCTCCTCCAGTAAGGCTGGGTCTCCTGAACCTCTACAGACAGCACCACCTACTGGAGACCAAGTGTTCAAATATCCGAGCCGGTGGGGGACATTCTTACTCACCCATTTATTAAATTGCTCCTGGATAGCAATACTGGAAATAATAAAAAACAAAAGCCGACCTGAACAAACTTGGCTTTCTTTTCTTTTCTTTTCTTTTCTTCTCTTTTTCTCTCTTCCTTTCTTTCTGTAGGGTGTCTCTGTATGCACATGAAAGCATGTGTGGAGAGAAGTTGACATCAGGATTTCTTCCTCAATCATTTCTCCACCTTATTTTTTTTAAGACTTATATTTATTTTATGTGTGTGAGTACACCGTTGCTGTCTTCAGACACACCAGAAGAGAACATCGGATCCCGTAGCTGATGTTTGTGGGCCACCATGTGGTTGCTGGGAATTGAACTCAGGACCTCTGGAAGAGCAGTCAGTGCTCTTAACCACTGAGCCATCTCTCCAGTCCCTCTCCACATTATTTTCTGAGACAGGGTCTCTCACTGAACCCGTAGCTTGCCGTTTTGGCTAACGAGGCTAGCCAGCAAGGCCTCCATCTGTCTCTGCTTCCTAGCACTGGTGCTTATAGAGAGGAGAATGAACAGAAGCCAAGCAACCTAAGTAAGTAAATGGCGCCGCTAGAGTAGGAGTTCTTGGGAAGGAGTGAGGATCTAAACACCACAGGACAGCGAGTTGTGGCGAGTAGAGTATCACAGCTGGTGCCTAGAAAGTTAGAGGGAAGACATTTCAGGACAAACCTGCCAAAAAAAACAAAAAAACAAAAAAACAAAAAAACACATGATGTGATCAAAACAATGCCTATCAATGAGAACATTTCTTTTTAAATGCATGTGAATTCTTGCTCCAAAGCGTGATGGATTAATAAGAACCACATATTTTACCAGCTTACTCAAAAGTCCTGGGGTGGGAGAAGAGCTACAGATGCGAAACAGCGGTGAGCTCTCAGGAAGGGCTCTGCACTGAGAGCGAAACGCGGCTGCTTCAATTTCCAGCATAAGTTGAAGCACTCGGTACTTATGAACACCAATATTCTATGTCCAAAATACAGAGAGGAATCAGATCTGTTCCAGTGAGGTTGAAACAGACAGAAAAGAAAAGAAACGGAAGAAAGATATATTGAAATATTTAGCAAAAGCGCAGTAGAGGTAACTGTTGGGCTCGAACCCCTCCCTGCTCGCCCCTGCTCAAGCTGGGAAACCCCGTCTGCCCTCCTGGCCGTAAAAATGCCCCCCCCCCCAAAGAGAAACTCTGGAATTAACATGTCATCACTCCTCACCTCTGTGTCTCTGGCAATCCACCCAGGAGTGCCCGCCCAGGAGCTCAGCTTTTGACCGCGTGTGGACCCAGTCCCAGCTCCTAGCTGACACATCATCCTAAGGTCTATAAAACCCGGATGCTTTAGCCTGGATGCGTGGCTCCGATGACCTCCTGTGAGATCAGGGAACTGCTAGGGGAGCTGCCGCCTAATAAACCTGCCTGCATCTGCTTTTAGTCTGATCTAATCTGGCCTGCATCTGTATCACCGACGGGGAGAAAAAGCCTATCCGTAACAGACAAAATGCAGTAGTTGAACTCCCGCAAAGAATATTTAAAGTCCTTGTGGATAAGTATCAAGAAAGAAGAATGGAGAATAGAGGAAGCCAGGCCAGCAGCCACCAACGTGGAAGCTTCGCAGTGCATTGGAGTAGGAAACCGAGCCCCGGCTGGGTGTTGGCACCCTGTCCCTAGGCAAGCTTGTGTCTTCTTTAGACACAAGGTTTGTGCTTCTGCATCAGCCCGGGTAGTACCCCCACTGCATGTCCCTAATATCAGTTCTACTAAACTAACCCCGCCGAGCAGGGAACCGGCTTTTGGCTTTTTTTAAATTCTCTGTACCTGACAAGGTACCTTTAGTGCCCGAGACTTAGCAAGTGAGCACATACAAACTGATCCGAACTATCAAAAAGCTAGTCGCAAAAAAATAAATAAATAGATAGATAGATAGATAGATAGATAGATAAAATAAATAAAAGTTTAGAACAAGGAATCAGGACAGAATTAAGAACTTGAGAAAACAAAGGTCTAGATACTGCATTATATGGTGGTCTACGGCCTATAACCATGAAGTATCGGTTTTACAATTCAAATAAATTTTCTGTTTGTGTGTGTGTGTGTGTGTGTGTGTGTGTGTGGTGTGTGTGTGTGACAACTTAGGTTGTCAGGCTCGGATGCGGAGTGCTCTACCCACTGTGCCGCCTCACCAGCCGCCGTTCTGAGGTACTTACTGAGTGTGTCTGGCCACGGGTTGCTTTGCCTGAGCTGCACATCTCCCCTAAAGCCTTAAAGGCTGGGAATTCCCACCGGAAGGGGACACGCAGGGGGGATAAGGATGCTAGCTCAGTGTGCTCCAGGCTCACAGGGCTAGTTCTCTTAGACGCCCCAGTAAGCCGGCCCCTAAGTCCCCCCCTTTCCCACGTAGGATACCATTATTTGTTCTCGGGACCACGTATCAGGGGAGCTGTGACAGTAGCTACCAGAAGCAGGCTTTCTCATCTTAGCATCTGGAAATCTCACTTAGAGAGCATTTCAGACCTTATGTGCCAGGAATAAAAACCTTTTAAAATGTAGTGACTAGAGTATGTTATTTTTAAAAACACATCTACTGAAGAAGGAACCACTTAGTACTTGAAGTTTCTCATGTTTGTCAAAATCCAGAGACCTAGAAAATTTAGTTTCAAGAATTGTTAGGTTTTGGATTGTGTTACTAAAACAGGGGTTGTGAAATCAAATTTATTACCTACATTAACAAAAGCATCTTGTAGTTACCAAAATTATGTTCTGTTAGGTTTTTAAAATTTCACCAGAGTTCCCAAAGTCCACTAAAACAATTTCTTCATGATGCCATTCTTAAGAAGAAAATCAGGGTCAGGGAGATTGTTCAGCAGTCCTGGCCTCTCAAGCACGAGGACCTGTGCTGGGATCCCCAGAAACAGGGCTCATGTGACAGCCTGTGTTGTAATTCCAGCCTCGGAAAGCAGATCCTCTGAGCAAGCGGGCTGGCGAGTCTAGCCACATCGGTGAGCTCTAGGTTTGACTGATAGACCCTGACCCAGGGAAAAAGGTGGACTATCAGAGCGATGAGGAAGATTCCAGAAACCAATCCATATGCACACCACACACACACACACACACACACACACACACACACACACGTATGAAAACGGAGGGAGGAAATCAGGATGGGAATAAACTGGTTTTTATAAGTACGTCCCAGATGGCACACACTGTAGATTTGTTATAACCCTGAGATGCGGGTGTAACCGCACCCATTTCTTTTTTTTTTTTCTTTTTTTCTTTTCTTTTTTTTTTTTTTTTCAAGACAGGGTTTCTCTGTGTAGCCCTGGCTGTCCTGGAACTCACTCTGTAGACCAGGCTGGCCTCGAACTCAGAAATCCACCTGCCTCTGCCTCCCAAGTGCTGGGATTACGGGCGTGCACCACCACGCCCGGCTCCGCACCCATTTCAAAACCAAAGAAATTGCAGACCAGACAAAAAAAGAACTCTGAAGGTCACGGAGGAGAAGGGAGAGTCAGTCAGACAGTGAGGTGGCCCAGTGTGGTTCGCTGTGAGCCCGGGATACTGAGAACTAAAAACAGATCGGTAGCTGGTGGCCAGAGGCTCCCCATAAAACAGCGCTAACTAGGGACAGCCCCAGCCCATGTTCCCATCTGTCTGACCTAAAAGTTCATGGTTTTTTCCCCCCACAATGTTGTGTTGTGTCCCTCAAAGGGATAGTTTGAGGATTCCTTACAAGCCCATAACCAGTAAGAAGACCTATCAGGGAGTGGCTCATCACTGAAGGGACTCTTGGCAGTTCTGGTGACACAGGTGTGACAAATACTTTAGGTTCACTTAACCTTCTTTCCAATCCCACCCATGGACTCACTGGCTGGCCAGCCTAGCCAAATTGATATATTCCAGGTCCAGTGAGAGACTCTGTCTCAAAACATAAGGTAGAGGAAGGGTCCAATCCTGCTGAGGGTCCTGCAGGAGGAACGACAAACAGCTTTAGAACCCATGCAATGCAGCCCAGGGGTTACCGCGGGCCCATGGGTGGGCTCGGTGTGGCACGGCCCAGAGGACTGTGGCCTGAGGACTTCGTGCTGTTGCTGAGTTCTCTCTGCTCGCTGCCATCACAGCTCTCTTAATCTAAGAATTAGATGGAAACTTTAAGGGGGCTTCCAGCCCCTCGCTGGGCAGGATCTCTTTCATTCACAATATTAATGCTCGATCTCTACGGGCATTGCTCCTGGAGCAGATTAATGACTGAATCACCACCCTAGGAAAGAACGTAGAGACGTAGACTGTCAGCAGGGACCACCACACTTAGAAAACATTTGGAAAACTAGAGTTGCTAGTGAGGCTAGGTGGAGATGTGTTTACTGCTGCCTCTGATGTAAAAGCTCTCGGTGAACAATTGGAGATTCAGAAAGGCACACTCTTAATAGTTAAGCTCGGGACCTTTGTGGTCAGGGAACAAGAACAGTAGCAACAGAGACTGACGTGACTCTCACCAAGGCTGACGTGACTCTCACCGAGGCTGACGTGACTCTCACCGAGGCTGGACTGGTACTAACTGATTTCTTGTACCCAATTCTGCCCTCAGCTTCCTGATAGGATCTATTAAGAACTGCTGAGGACGAGATATGCATTTTGAGGATTTCACGTAGCTATGGCTGAGTTTTATATAAAAGTTTAGATTTGTGGTTCTTTTAAGAGTCTTACAAGATTACTTTTAAAGATAAAGAATAAAATAATTATTTCTTTCTTTGTAACTGCAAATTGCTGCCTGCCAGTAAGAGAAACAGAAAACTGCCCTGCTTGCTTACACTGTTTTAATCGATAACAAGCTGCTTGGTTATGAATGTACATGGGTTTTTTTTTTTTTAGAATAATTTGTTTTCTTTACCTGTACTGTGTAATGCTGTTTCTTGTAAGGGTATTGGAAAACACACTGTTTTTTTTTTTCATAATCATTCACTAGAAGAAAACTAAAATGTAATCACATTGCAATTGTATACTACTTAAACGATTTTGCTGGGATATATAAGCTATGGAAGAAAGAATAAAAGATGAAAGATGGTGTGGTGTGGCTGGCTGGAACATTGTCTCTCCCATCCATCTACTGTGTGTGTGTGTATGTGTGTGTGTGTGTGTCTGTGTGTGTGTGTAAAGTTTGTACAAATAGGGGCTAGAACATTGTTCCTTCCATCCACCAACTGCATGTATGTATGTATGGTATGTATGTATGTATGTATGTATGTATGTATATATGGAATACCTGGAGCCTGCTTGCTAGAGCTTTGCTCTAACAATTCTATGTATGAATGTGTACATGTCTGTGTGTAGGCCTGTATGTATGTGTGTGTGTATATGCATGTACATTTATGTGTATGAAGTTACTGCCTTTTGTTTCATCCACTCAGTGTGTGTGTGTGTGTGTGTGTGTGTGTGTGTGTTCTCTTTCTTGCCAGCTCCGAGGAGTTAAAGGCGTTCATAGTTTTTCTGCTGGCCACAGAGAGAGCCAACCTAGTAAACTGAGCTTTGTTCCCTCAGAAAAACTTCTCTGAGTAACTTCTCTAACTGCTTGGCTGCCTTTGGCTACGGCCTTTGTAGGTATTTGGCTCCACCTCCATCAGTGGCTCTGATTCCCAATGGCTGCCTACCTCAGTTTACCCACCAGATGAATGCCAAAGGCAGGCATTGATACAATACTGACCTCTGACCTCCACATGCACACACACACACACACATCCATGTGCGTGCACACATGCATAACACACATGCACAGAAG
Source organism: Apodemus agrarius (assembly GCA_964023405.1). NCBI lineage: Eukaryota > Metazoa > Chordata > Mammalia > Rodentia > Muridae > Apodemus > Apodemus agrarius. The sequence continues at coordinate 13,826,305 of OZ030021.1, forward strand.
AGGGAAAGAGAGACAGACAGACAGACAGACAGACAGATGGACGGAGATAGAGACAGGCCAAATGCACTCAATACTGAGAAAGAAGAGCAGATGACAACGAAGACTGAGTGGGAGGAGGCCGCTGAGCCAGCTTGGAAGAGAAGCTTGAGAGACTTCTAAGCCTGAGAGCTAAACAGAGAAGGCAGGACAAAAATGAGTATATAAAGACAAGCATAAAAACACGCAAGATGGGGCGGGTTTGGGAAACAAAGAAAGAAATAAGTTACAGAAAATGAAAGCAATATGGGATGAGAAAAGATAAAAAAAATCACTGAAAGAGAGGGAAGGAGGAAAGATGACAGAAAGGTCAGAGAGGAAGGCCTCCGGCCGGCCAGCCGTGTCACAGAACAGTTCTGTGCCTCACCAGGGGGTTCCCCTCCCTTCCCTGACAATCACAGGGCCCGAGACTCTGAGTGATACATTTTGCAATAGCAGGGTAACAAATTGAAAGCATCAGTGAGCAAACAGACCCTCACAATAAACACTAAGCTCCGAGGAATGCAAATTAAGCTCATACATGACATAATGCTTCAAAATGTGGCACATGGCGCTGAAACAGGGCCACGTTCTGAAATCATTTTCATTCCAAAGAAGCCTCCACACCACAGGCTCTGCACAGACTTTATTTCTACCATCCTTTGTCCACCGAGCTGTGGCTCGGAATCTACTCCGTCTTAACTACTGAGCCAGCAGAGGGACCCTACATAAGCATCCTTGAAGCTCAGACACACGCCTACCAGCATCCCTAACCATGTATTGTCAGGATCGTCGCACGCACCACAATGAGCTTTCATACACTGTTCCCAAAGGCTTTTATCTCTCTGATTCGGGGAGCTTATCTTCACAGAGTGCAGATCCTTACGATGCCTGCGGTTGATGAAATAGGTGCTTCTTCCACACTTACTAGTCTCCTTTTGAAGATACGTGTTTCTTCCTTCACAGGTAGAAGTTAAAATGCCTAAGGCAGGGGCTGGAGCTGTGGCTCAGAGAGAGACACTTATCTATGGTTCCTAAAGCTCAGGCCCAACTGCCAGCACTGCAAAAGCAAATAAACAAAACTCGTGTGTGTGTGTGTGTGTGTGTGTGTGTGTGTGTGTGACTGTGTTTATGTGAGCATGTGTAGGTGTATCTGTGTTGCTGTGTGTATCTGTGTCTTTGTGTGTGTTGGAGAAAAAATTAGTCAATATATTAGTTCTTCAAATGGGGATACATTTTTAAAAAAGAAGAAAAAAGTAGGCATAAAGATATAGCTTAGGAAAGGAACACTTGTCCAGCTTGCATGGGCACTGCACTGGATTCCCAACACTGAGAAAGGAATGGAGGTGGGGGTGGGGAAGGAAAGGAAAAGAGGGAGGAAAGTGACCAGGAAAGGCGTCTGTGGCTCTTGATTTTAAGAGAAGTGTTTTATTAAGGAATTCAAGTTAGATACTTTTTTGTTTTTGTTTCTTGTTTTTTCCAAGACAGGGTTTCTCTGTATAGTCCTGGCTGTCCTGGAACTCATTCTACAGACCAGGCTGGCCTCGAACTCAGAAATCCACCTGCCTCTGCCTCCCAAGTGCTGGGATTAAAGGCGTGTGTCACCACCACCCAGCCTCAAGTTAGATACTTAACAAGCACAGCTTCTAACGAGATAGGGACCTGAATTACACAAGATTCAAATGAAAGCACCAGCTGTGTGCTAGATAATCCGCTGGAGTGGACAGACACTGCTGGGAACAGAAAACCAGCGAACATACCTTGCCCACGTGGCCACTCCTTGCCATCACTGAGGACTTGCAGCGTCCCTGGTGACAATGGGTGACTAAGCTACAATCCACAGAGCCCTGGGTCCTCTCTGCAAGCCCTGCTCCTCCTTGGCTGTCAATCAACACTGCAATCTTCTTAGCAGATTCCACCCATCTCCACAATGGGCCCAGCCTGTCTCCTACCTGCATAGCTATATGCTTCCTGCAAGGATACCCTCATGCAGAGACTATAGACTGCATCCTTTCCTAAAGTCGGTGGAGAAACAGCCACCGGCCTCCAACCAAGACAGGCTGAGCTCTAGCCCAAGTCCTCCACTCACGCAGCTGGAGTGCATCACCGGAGCCTTTACCGGATCTCCGAGAGCTTTGCGGTTTTCTCCACGGGATTGCTAGGACAGTGTTATGAGCCTGAGACATGGGAAGACATTTCCCGAGGCCTAAAGTGATATTTACTTATTCAGAAGTAATCATTTCCAGAGTTACGGCATGGCAAGAAGTGGTCTGATCTTATAGATTACATTATAATGGGAAAGTAGCTGGCCTTAAAGTCAGGAGTTGAGTTGTAGTTGCGGCCCTGGCTCTGCTGGATAACAAACGCTAACCAAGTCGCTTAGCCTTCCTCTGTGGCCCGCTGCACAGCCGAGTACTTTTACTAACTGGAAGGTCCCTGAAGAGCCTTCAAGTACTAGTGAAACTTGGTTTATAGCCACTGTGCTTGGTACATTTATGTTTAAGTTCTGGGTTCTGACAACTTATAAGTGAACTTTTGGAAGAAAATCAATTCTCAGTATGGAGACTGCTTGAGCCACTGTGATAGATTTCCATAAAACTGCAAAAATCAAAGAACTTTGGTGAAGTTAGGAAGTCTCTCCCATGCTCCTCTGGGGTGGATCTCCCACATCTGTGCTTTCCTGCTGGAAGAGATCCAGGTTGAACTCAAGTTTTTGGCTAACTAACCACTACTGATTCTGAGGACAAAAGTGATTTCCCTTTGGCACATAGTAGGTACGTGCACATGAATGTGTGATTACATGAGTGTATGCATTCACATGAATGTGTGTTTGCATGAATGTATGCATGCACACACATGTGTTTACATGAATTTATGCATGCACAATGAATGTGTTTACATGAATGTATACATGCACATGTGTTTGTATGTATGTATGCATGCACGTAAATGTGTTTGCATGTTTGCATGTGTATATGCATGTGCATGCATATGTTTGTACTTATGCATGTACGTGTATGTGTTTGCATGTTTGCATGTATGTGTGCATGCACACATACGTGTGCTTGCATATGTTTGCATGTATGTATGCATGCACATGCATATCTGTTTGTATGTACGTGTGCATGCCCCCATCTAACTTCCTAATTTCAGCTCATATGCAGCACCCATCCTACCATAAGACTCAGTTAATTCAAGACGCAGTTCAAAGCTCCTTGAGTCCCTCCTCCCAAAACCAAGAATGCAATGAGCGATGACAATGTCACAGAAGCAAAAGAAAGAAACCTCATTAGAAAATAACTCACTGACACCATGCTGCTCCATCAAGGTCCTGGGCTCTTCCTGCTCCCCAAAGTCATCATAAACAGGAGCCACACTGAGTCAGGGCCCCACACTCATGGCCTCTTTTAATTGCCCCTTTGCAGGTCTTACTTCCAAATACATTTTAAAACACCATAGTAAATACGCTGAGGTGATAGGCCCATTAGGACATCAACACGTGGCTTTGGAAGGACACAGTTCAACCCATCATAGACGTGTTACAGACCTGTTCCAGCTTTTTGCTGTTATAACAGTGCTGCCAAAAATACTGTCATATGTGCATTGTTGCACATTTTGTCACATTTGCGCATTTTGACACATGTGTGTCAGTAGAATTAACTCCTCGAAGTAGAACTGCTGAGCCGAAGGAATGCATTCACCTGTCTACTGTTACATTGTCCCCCAATCCTCTGTGTGACTGGAGCTTCCTCTAGCCGTGAGCAAGCGCTGTCACTTCCCATCATTCACAGCACATGGCCTGCATCGTGTCCCTCCAGCTCGCCATCCTGCCAGTGTTACGTTGTCTCATTTTGATCTGCTCATTTTAACTCTAGCTGAAGTTTATTCTGTGCATAAGATGAAACTGCAAATGGTGTGTGTCGTATGATGAGATGCCATGAGATGTCACAGTGATCAAATGCTCATGTTCTACATATTAAGTTCATGCATCAAAAAGCACTAAGTGTCCGTAATGGTTGACCGTGCCAAGCGGACAGGATTTAGAGTGTCCCAGGAGACAAAGCTCTGAGCATGTGCATGAGGATGTTTCCAGAGAGCATTATCTGAAAAGGGAAGACCTACCCCACTGTGGGCGGTATCATCCCGTAGGCTGGAGTTCCAGACGGAAGGAAGAAGAGAAATGAGGACTCCGCCAGCATCCATCTCTCTCTGCTCCCAGACTCTGAATGTACTGCAACCAACTGAGGAGCCTCAAGCCCCTGTCACCATGCCCCCCCTCCGTGAGGGTCTGTACCCTTAAACTGTGACCCAAAATAAGCCCTCATTCCTTAAGGTGTTCTTGCATAGTATTTTGATGTGGCAGTGAGAAAATAACCAAGCCAGCCAGCATCCTTACTGAAGTTTGCAGGCAGGGTAGAACCATGACTCCAGGACAGCCCGATGAGGCATGGCCTGTTCTACATGAAGGGTGTTCTAAGTAGCACTTGCTGAGTGAAACTGGCCCCTGTCGACCCTCTGGTCTTCAGTCCTTGCGGTACAAACCCCTAACTAGCTGTGCCTGCCTGAACGGCTGCATTCATGACTTTAGTAACTTTAAATTAATTAAGGTTTTCCCTTCTACTGATTTCCCCCCCAGTTAATAAGTTCACCATGATTCGACCTGATATTTACAAACTACGTTGAAAGAAACAGTTGTTTTTGATTAGAAGCTTCTCTGGGAAAGTTTGGCAAATAAGTCAAATTTAATTTTTTTTTTTTTTTTTTTAGTCTCTGACTAGAAGAAACCTCACTGTTTTTGCATACTACCACATTTTTAGAAACTGTAAAACAGGGCCCCACAAGCAGGAGCTGGTATCAGAAACAGACGTGTTTAGTGAACGAAGAAAGTTTCAAGTAAATAGGCAAGAGGCTGGAAGGATAGGGGTACCTTTGCTACAGGGCATACAAATTTTTAAGGAAAAGTGGCCTGCAGGTCTTTGGTATGCATGTACTGCATGTACTTATTCAGATGAGGACCAGCCCCACCCACACACCCCCACCCACACCCCCAACCTCATACCCCCAACCCCCTCACCCCCCCATCCTCCCACCCCACACCCCACCCCACACCCCCACACCCCTGCACTGGGAGAAGAAAGTCCTTCCATATCTGAGAACTGCCTGTGTTTCCTGAGAGCCTTCTAACAGCCGCAACAATGTTTGTGAGCATTGACAGACCCTGCCGGCCACATGTAAATCTGAGGCACACATTAAGGCTCCTGTGCCTCGGGATCCCGTCAAGCTCTTGGCAGGGCTCTGTACACATAAGGAGGCCTTTTGTCAAGCCACATAACTCTGGCTTGTTTATGAGCTCTAAAATTAAATTATCTTTCATAAATGCTCTGAAGGTAATCTTCACATGAGTGTCAACAGTCCACGGGGCCACCACAAAAGACACAGTCACAATTCATTCCGTGACACTGGGCCGCCCTTCAGCTTCCTTGGGGGTGCGGGGGGGACAATGTGCTGTTTCGTGGGAGTTTCGTGACCTACAGACTCTCACGAGTCCGGGGAGGGAAAGTGTAGCTGGAGACCCTTCTGCCAGCTCTGTAGCACAAGCATTCACTATTGAACAATGGAAATACATGAATGTAAAAGAACAAAAACACTACTTCAGAGCCGTCAAACAGCTTTCTGTGTGGGACCAAATAGTAAACATTTTACATTTTCCGAGCCATTCAGTCTAGGTTTATGGGCGGCTACTAAATTTTGCTGTTGTGCCATATGAAAAATCACCAAAGATAATGCACAAATGGGAGTGTTCTAATAAAACTTTATTTAAATAAAATGGACAGCCACACAGACTTGACTTGTGGGCCATACCCTCTACATAATCATACACATTGCTCTGGACTGTGTTTCTCTCCCTGTCTCTACGCTCTGCTTTCTGTAGATATATATGGTTAATATGGACCAGACCCTGCTATGCATTTAAAAAAAATTAATGCCTGATGTAGTGGCACAAGATTGAAACCCCAGTGCTCTGGAGGTAAAGGCAGGAGCATGAGGAGTTTGAGATAGGCTTGTCACATAGAACATTCAGGGACAGAGGGCCACATGAGGCTGTATCAAAATAATAATCGTTATTGGGGCTAGGTAGCCAGCTCCTTGGGTAAAGTTCTTGCTGTGCAGGCTGAGACCCCCAACAGCCATGTAAAAGTCAGGAGTAGTTATGCACATCAGTGACCCCAGTGTTGATGACTCGGGGACAAGTGGCTCTCTGGAGCTCTCCGGTCAGACAATCTTACCAATATTTTTTTCCTAAGAAGTAATCTTGCAGTCACTGATAAGTGGATATTAATTAGCCCAGAAGCTCTGAATACTCAAGACACAACTCACATATCAAATGATTCCCAAGAAGAATGAAGGAGAGGGCCCTGGTCCTGGAAAGGCTTGATGCAGCATTGTAGGGGATTGCCAGGACAGAGAAATGGGAGGGGGTGGTCCGGGAATGGTTGAAGGGAAGAGGGCTTATGGGACTTATGTGGAGGGGGGAACCAGAAAGGGGAAAGCATTTGGAATGTAAACAAGGATTATAGAAAATAAAAAATAAAAAAAAGAAGTAATCTTGCTACCAAAATGTGCTGTTTTAAAAAACAAGAGTATACATTATAAAATTGTTATATCCTGGGTGGAACTCATGACTACAGTCACAAAAATATAGAACTTTTCATCATGTGAGACCTCATGTATATACCAAACAGTGGCCTCCACCAGATTGCATATCTGCCGCCATCTTGACCTTGCACTTTCTTTCCAGGGCTGTTAAATACAATTTCTATTATTTTTAAACCAAAAGAAAGAAACACAAATGCTACCCAACAAACAGTAAAATTATGAGTAATAAGGATGGGGGGGGCCCTCTCCTCACCGTAAGTGTTAGACACCCTGTGCTGCGGAATTTGTCCGAGCTGTGACGGGAGCCTTTCTGGCCACGGGTGTACTGACGGCCCGAGGGCTTCGAGCTGCACTGTAAGCTGTTGCTTGCGTGGTCTCGACTTCTCTTGGTAGGCATACCATCATGCCATCTGGAGTTTTCTTTTGATCAAAACTTACCTCCTCTGGCAGGATTAAAGCCACCGGTATCCCGTGTAATTACAGACGAAAGAAAGCTGAGCATTTGCCTTGGAAACATGGCCATTTTCTACAGCTGCCAAAAACAATTGGAAATACTCGAATATTGAGATTCTACATTCAGTCAAATAGCAACTCCCAGTCACCAGCTTTGTGCAAAGCCAAAGTAAAGATACAGAAGAGTCTGCGGTGGCAGCTCGTGCCCCGGCGTGCTCCTCTCCTGGCAGGGTCGCTGGGACTGAGAACGAGTCCGGGTGATAAGAACTTACACTCTTATCAGAAACAGCATACAATGGCAGTGGCCAGGAAGGATATGATTGCAGATGCTGGATACAGTGACATTTGCAAGCTCTACAGAGTACACAGAATTAAGGTCTAAGACTAATTGTCCAACCCAGCTTCTATGTGCTTCACCGACTTCTAGGGAGTGCAGAGATACACAGGTGGTCCGAGTGCTCCCCTACCTCAAGAGTGCCTCAGTTTCTCAAGAACTGAGAGGTGTCAGGTGGTGGTGGCGGCTCATGCCTTTAGTCAGCACTTGGGAGGCAGAGACAAGCAGATCTCCGAGTTGCTTGGTCTATATAGTTCCACGGCAGTAGGGCAACACAGAGAAAAAAAAAACGAGAGAGAGAGAGAGAGAGAGAGAGAGAGAGAGAGAGAGAGAGAGAAAGAAAGAGAGAACCAAAAGGTACACAGTGCGCATGCCCCAGGAACCATGGACTCTAACCTGAAAAACCTCTCAAGGCAGCTAAACCAGGCCAACCCCATGATTCCTTGCAAAGGTTATTCCTAGAGACAGGGCCTCTAGGAAAGGAAAATGAATGTGTTCATGTCCTACTCAGAAAATCTAAGGGTAAATCCATAAGCTAGCCTATGACCTTTACTACAGGAAAAGAAAAACAACAAACCCTTGTTTCTATCTTTTAGCATGTGTCAACATGCACATCTTGTGAGAACAGAAGAGACTCAACCCTAAAGGATTCCACAAATCTTATACAGACCATGTTTTGTCCTTGTTGTTGTTGTTGTTGTTGTTTAAATCTTTTAATTTTTTTATGTATATGAGTACACTGTAGCTGTCTTCAGACACCCCAGAAGAGGGCATCAGATCCCATTATATATGGTTGTGAGCTACCATGTGGTTGCTGGGAATTGAACTCAGGACCTCTGGAAGAACAGCCAGTGCTCTTAACCGCTGAGCCATCTCTCCAGCCCCACGCAGTAGCCCATAGTCAACTCCAGTTCCGGGGGATCCAGCATCCTTTTCTCCTGCATGACCATCAGACACTCATGCAGTGCACATACATACATGCAGGCTGTGCACATAAAATGAAAATAATTTTTAAATAGATTTTTGTTTTATAAATATGTTCTGTTATTCACTAGAAATCAAAACACTACTGTGGTATTGCAAACGCAGCTCCTGAGACATTGAAGACTTGGGCATTTGTTTGTGTTTGTTTGTTTAAATATATTTTTATTAATCTTTTGAGAATTGCAGGTGCTGGCGAGGATGTAGAGAAAGAGGAACACTCCTCCACTGCTGGTGGGATTGCAAGCTGGTACAACCACCCTGGAAATCAGTCTGGCTGTTCCTCAGAAAACTGGGCATAACACTTCCGGAGGACCCCGCTATATCATATATATCCTGGGCATATACCCAGAGGATTCCCCAGCATGTATTAAGGACACATGCTCCACTTTGTTCATAGCAGCCTTATTTATAATAGCCAGAAGCTGGAAAGAACCCAGATGTCCCTCAATGGAGGAATGGATACAGAAAATGTGGTATATTTATACAATGGAATACTACTCAGCTATTAAAAACAATGAATTCATGAAGTTCTTAGACAAATGGTTGGACCTGGAAAATATCATCCTAAGTGAGGTAACCCAATCACAAAAGAACACACATGGAATGCAGTCACTGATAAGTGGATGTTAGCCCAGAAGCTCTGAATACCCAAGACACAATTCACATATCAAATGATTTCCAAGAAGAAGGAAGGAGAGGACCCTGGTCCTGGAAAGGTTTGATGCAGCAATGTAGGGGATTACCAGGACAGAGAGGTGGTAGAGGGTTGATTGGGGAATGGGTGGAGGGAAGAGGGCTTAAGGGACTTATGGGGAGGGGGGAACCTGGAAAGGGGTTGTAAACACAGAATATAGAAAATAAAAATTAAAAAATAAAGAAAAAATAGTATCTTCACCAAATTTTTAAAAAATTAAAAAAAATAAAGAAGGCTGAGAGGGTTAGCAGGAAAGAGATAAGCTTAGGCCTCACTAAGAGTCAGAGTCCCCCAGAGGCTGTGGAGTAAGGAAGTCACATAAAGTAACTGCTAATTAGTGCATCTACATTCCGAGGCTGGCCCAACTCCAAAAAACAGGTTGTTCATAGCCTACTCTCCCGCTTGCCAAACTTTACAGAGAAAGATAAACAATTGTTAAACCAATCAAATGCCCGGCCTACAAAATATCTACAACCCCCCCAACCCCCACACACACACACACAGCCTTCACACAGCCTCCATCTGATAACTTCTGGCAATGGGGGTGGGGGTGGCAAAATTCAAGAGACAGATACGCAGAATCTGGTCCTCTAGAGTAAACAGGGAGACTTCAAATTCCAAAAGGCAGAAGGTTAAAAAAAAATTCAGTAGCTCTCAGCTGAGACAACCATCTAATTAAAAATTACAACACTACTTTTGGCTTGTGGGGCCGCATCACATAAATGCGCTACATCCTCAACTAATTACAACTCCAAGTTACATAAACAGAACTTGGCAATTTGATTACTTACTAATTTGAATAAGGCAACGCAAAGGGCACATGAAAACTCTATGCGTAAATCAAGGGAATCTCTCCCAATTCCAAAGAATCTTATTTTCAGGAGTGAAGTCACCATTAAAAGTGAAGTCACCATTAAAAGACGACAATTAGGGAAGCCTTACAACTGCCAGAGCCTGGAGTGAGAAGCAACAAATCTCGAACTGTTTTTCTTTCATCGGGGATAGCAGCTTGTTTGTGTATTTAAAAGCAAAAGATTGGGGGGGGGGGAGTATCAGAATCTAAGTAACAGAAGTCATCAGGCACACTGCCGTGAACAGACACTCGGCACTGGTTTGTTCGACCGGTTTGTAACCTTCTCTGGAAGTCTTGGTTTTTAAACCCAGTAGGAATACGTTGTAGACAAATGTCTCGCTCTCACTTAAAGTACTGCTCAAGGAGGACTTCCCAGTGGTATGGTGGCCGCCCTTCATTCTTCCTGTGAAGGATGCGGCGGCGTTTCACCTCGCGAACACACCGTAATTCATTTACCCAGTCCCTACAGGACGCCGAGCGGTTTCTTCTGCTGTGAACAGTGCCGCAGCGGCATCGCAGCATCGCACAAGCTGCGCGGTGGTGCAGGTACGTCAGCTCATCGGCAGATAAAGCCCTTGGCACAGACCCGAGGTCTCTGCTCGGTTCTGCAGCCTGATTGTTCCACGGAGGGCGCTGCACTCGGTAAACACGTCCATACTACCCTAGAGCATCGGCTCTCAACCTGGGGGGGGGGGGCGAAAGACCCTTTTACAGAGGTCGCTTAAGAAACGGATACTTAATTATGATTCGTCACAGTAGCAAAATGACAGTTGTGAAGTAACAATGAAAATAAGATTAGCCGGGCGTGGTGGCGCACGCCTGTAATCCCAGCACTTGGGAGGCAGAGGCAGGCGGATTTCTGAGTTCGAGGCCAGCCTGGTCTACAGAGCGAGTTCCAGGACAGCCAGGGCTATACAGAGAAACCCTGTCTCGAAAAACAAAAAACAAAAAACAAAAACAAAAAAAAAAAGAAAGAAAGAAAAGAAGATTAAGGTTGGGGGTCACCACAATAAGAGAATCTATGTCAAACCGCAGCATTAGGAAGGCAGACGTGTTATTTTATTACGACTTATCCAGGGACGCACTCAATCTCCCTTCTGTTGGGTTAAGTCATTCCAATTACCTGTCTTTATACCAAATACAGAGGCCGTCCTCGGGGCCTTGTGTCTCTCCTTCCTATCCCAGCATTCCTCTTCACGGTTGGTGGCACCTCCATTCCAGAACGAGCTCCGGTCCTAGTGGCCTTAGAATTCTCAGTGTGGCCCCAAGCCCAGTTTCCGGACATGTGGTCTTTCTCCCTGGAGGTCAAGGCCACAAAGGTATCGTGGAGGGGCTGCAGGTTGGGCCCACACAAGATCCACACATGGTCCTGGCCTGGCAGGACTGAACCAGGGAGCAGTTCTCCGGCTTCGGTTTATTCTGTCTCACTCCAAGCGCCCTGAATGTTAGATGGTTGCCATGATACACAGTATCCTATTCTCGGGCTCCATAGAGCTCCCTGGGTGGAGTCAGTAGCCCCAAAGTAGAAGAAACACATAAAATAATTTCCTCTTCTAAGTGATATGTAACCATACTCATGCACCTCAGCTGCTGAAACATTTGATTTGACATATTTAACGTCTTTAACTTTGAGAGGCTAAAGTTGTGTAGGAGTGCGGTGGAGACAGGCTGGCTTTCTTCTGACTCTGTGCCATCCGGACACAAGAAAGCAGGGGTTCTGAGAAGAGCCCCCTCCCCGTGCCGGCGTTGCACCCCACCACATTCCAGAGGTACCCCCCTAGAGCTGTACTTGTTTCCTCTCAACCTCGAGTCCACACCACACTTAGTCATGCACAACGGACTGTCAACATTGGTATCTAAATGTCTCCTTGTCCTGTCGCTGGATCCGTTACAACATATACATATTGCTTAATAAAGAAAGAATACTGACAGGCTCTAAAATTAAACAGTGAATTGTAAATACCCCCACCCCTCTCTGCCAAGCTAAGACAAGAAAGAAAGAAAAAAAAAAAAACATAAAGCAGTTCATCTGGGAGGGCTCAAAGGTTCTCAGCAAAAGTCAGATGTCAATCCAGATTCTAAATAGCCTATCTTTGTCAAATGTAAAATGATACCAAATTTGGTTTATTCCCTCACAGATTGTTTAACCAAATGGAATAACCCACACACGCTTCCAGATAAAATTAGCCTTTATTTAACCTAAAGTTCAAGCGTCTTATAATTTGTAAAGAGGTGTCTAGACAGTGATAACCAGCCTAATGGAAGGAGACACGTGACTAACCAAGCAGATGGCCCCTTTCAGTTTAATGAACAGACGGGTTTTTATTTAGATTGATGACTCGACTAGGGAAGGTATTTAGTTTGAGCTGTTCCCTTGAGACCCCTAGATGGCTGGACCCCAATGATTAGTTCAGATTGGAGCCTTCCTCCCACCAGAAGTGGCTTCCATCGTTCATAAAGCCTCAGGTCTACACCAAGCAAGCTCAGAACAGATGTACGCAGTCCATCAGATGGCCTGCTAACTTACGCTGTTTCCGGTCTCAGAAAAGCAGAGTAGAAGAGGAAAAGCCTTTTCCATTTTCCAAAGGTGACATCAAAATGAAAGGAAGGAAGGAAGGAAGGAAGGAAGGAAGGAAGGAAGGAAGGAAGGAAGGGAGAGGAGGGAAGGAAGGAAGGGGGAGGGAGGAGGAAGGGATGGAGGAGGGAGGGAGAAAGAGAGAACCGAAGAAATTGTTCCTCATTTAAATCATTTTCCATGAGTAACTTAAATTGATGTTCATACAAATCTGTCAAAGGTAAATGGCCACAGAAGTGGGACACGGGGCAGGACCCAGCGGTGGACTCGGGGCGGGACCCAGCGGTGGACTCGGGGCAGGACCCAGCGGTGGACTCGGGGCAGGACCCAGCGGTGGACTCGGGGCAGGACCCAGCGGAGGACTCGGGGCAGGACCCAGCGGTGACTCGGGGCAGGACCCAGCGGTGGACTCAGGGCAGGACCCAGCGGTGGACTCGGGGCAGGACCCAGCAGTAGACGCGGGGCACTGACTGAAAGTTGCTTTTACGTACTTGTCAATTTTACACCGAGTGCTCTCCTGACCAACTTTTAAAGCCTTTCCCTAGAGAGCATCACAAGCCGAAAAGTGTTGCCAAGCCTGACAACTTGAATTAGATCTCTGCGACCTGTATGGCGACTCCTACAAGTTGTTCTCTGACATTCACGAACACACCAAAGCCCTGGCTTCCTTTTTAAAAGAAGCAGCCAAGCTGTATTTGGTTTCTTCGCCGGCTCCGGGGTGGCTGGAGTCTGCCTTGATTGAACACTACCAAAGGCAGTTGCGATGTCAGCTGTAATGCCAGGCTAATGTACGTGACACAGCTTGAATGGAACTATGGTTGTGTGTTTCTCTGAAACTTCATATGTGTACATTGAGGCGGGGGGACCCCAAGCCGATGGGCTATGATGTTCTTTCCTTTCACAAAGGGATGTTTTGTTATTAAGGACACAGAAATGAATCCTACCTAAGGGGGGTGAATGTCTAATGTCTGTGTAGCTCAGGCCAGCCTTGAACTCCTGATCCTCCTGCTTCAGCCTGCCCTGCGGGGGCTGTGGGTGTGAGCCACTCAGAACGTTGCTTACAAGCTATTGTTTTTCCAGTTTTTCCTTTGAGCAAATGAGGCATTTTGTGTTGCCTGCAAGTGCGCTTAGACTTTGCATGTGATATCTTTTTTTTTTTTTTTTTACTTTATCTACATTTATTTTATGCTGAGTTTATTCTCATGCCATGAGTTTTTGTTTCTTCAGTTTCTTCTGGGATACCTTTTTCTTCTGTGCAACCTCCTCTTCTGGCTTTGGAACGATCTGTTCCTTCTCAGTGAGGATCATCTCAATGTGGCAGGGGGAGCTCATGTATGGGTTAATCCGGCCATGAGCTCTGTAGGTTCGCCGGCGTATCTTAGGGGCCTTGTTCTGGATGTGTTCAATGACTAGAGAAACCACGTCTTAACCCTTAAGTTCAGCATTCCTCTCTGCATTTTTAAGCATGTGCAGCAGAAATTCAGCACTCTTTTTTGGCCACCGTCCTTGTGTCCAGCCCCACTGTTTGGGCTGGGCACACCGACCGACTCCACCATTATACCGCCGGAATGGCACGCACTGCTTCTTTAAGGTGACATCCTTCAAGTACTTGGTGGCTTTGCGGATATGCATTCTCTTGATGGCTTGGGCAGTTTCCCGAGTGTTCTTAAAGTGAACACGAAGGTTTGACCCTCTTGATTTGCATGATTTTGTGGAGTTCTCTGGGTCAAGAGAGTAGCCAACCATCTTCACAGGTCACCCCTGGCCGCTTACAGGAAGAGCGGTATCTTAATCTTTATCCTTGACATTTCCGCATGACCTCGGAATGCTCGGGTAACACAGCTGGCGATGATGGTAGAATGCTTCAGAAAAAGAAAAACCAAAGTTAGCTCTAGGTTGGCAGTTCTTCAAGTCCCTGTTTTTAAGTCTAAACACAAACACGACAACAGATCACAGAACAAAGTGAGGTAATTGAATTATTCCTGCAAAGTAAGCCAAAGTGTGTGTGTGTGTGTGTGTGTGTGTGTGTGCGCGCATGAGTATGCATATGTGATATGTATATAAAGCAAAACACAGGCTGGCTGGGGACCTTAGGTGGTGAGTTCTTGGTATTCATAGATACTAGACTTGGGGGCCAAAAAAGCATCAACTCAGAAGTATCAATGAACCCATAAATAAATAAATAAATAAATAAATAAATAAGTCAGGAGGATCTCATGTTCACCAGCCACATAGTTTACATAGTTGGGGGCTATCCAGACTACATGAGAACCCGTCTTAAGTAACAACAAAAAAGTTGCCTTAAGAAAATATACACAAGCCTGGTGGTTGTGGCGCACACCTGTAATCCCAGTACTCTGGGAGGCAGAGGCAGGCGGATTTCTGAGTTCAAGCCCAGCCTGGTCTACGGAGTGAGTTCCAGGACAGCCAGGGCTACACAGAGAAACCCTGTCTTGAAAAAACCAAATCCAAAAAACAAAACAAAAAGAAGAAGAAGAAGAAGAAGAAGAAGAAGAAGAAGAAGAAGAAGAAGAAGAAGAAGAAGAAGGGAAGGAAGGGAGGGAGGGAGGAAGGAAGGAAGAAAGAAAGAAAGAAAGAAAGAAAGAAAGAAAGAAAGAAAATATACACACAAAAAAGAGAAAAGAAAATATACACAATTGCCTAACACAGGACTAAAGGCAGAGGATAGGTAAATGCTACTGTTTTAAGAGATGAACCCTTTGAACCTTTCAAAATATCCAAGATTTACCTCTCTAAACAATCCTCAGGCACATGAAAACCTTCACTAGACTCCAAGTTCCAAAATCGTTACATTAGACAGGGTCTGCCAAAAATGTGCTTGTCTAGTGGGAGGCTGATTCTCAGCTCCTAATTGGCCCCATCCCAGAACTCTTGATTCCACATTACTGACCTTTTTGTTATGTGTGACTCTTAAGGGCATCTCCCCTAATACTTAGAGCTATCTGATCTAACCTTTGGGGGACACAGGACAAGAGTACACACAACCTCTGGCATAATAGGGAGCTACAAAAATGATAGAGAGAGGTTATATGTTAAGATGTTTTCTTCCCAAGAGATGAGAGAGGCAAAATCGATAATGGATAATGCGTAGGACATATTAGTTCACGTCTCTGTCTGCTAGGGACCAATCTTCTTCATCCCCTACAACCTAAGTTGGGCTGAGGGCCTCCCATTCCTACCCACAATGCTCTCTGTGTACTGCGCCTTCTCCTGTGTGTTCGACTTCTGCCAGTGTCTCACCTGCTAATGGGTTTCTAGACATGTCTTTGATTTACTCTATCTGTGACTCTAATGTCACATAACTAAGTAGCACATCTGGCTCACTTGTTCTTAGTACATTTTTTAGTTAATGAAGTATCAAAATGTTTAAGGTTACAGCGCATATTTTATAGATCAGCGACTCTTTAAATATTCCACAACTTCACTTAGTCCAAATTTATTTTGCTTTCATATATTCTGCCGGTTATAGATTCAGTTTACAAGCCGATGACATACGCCTTAAACCCCTGGGGTAGGGAGACAGAGGAAGAAGGATCTCTGAGTTTTGAGGCCAGCCTGGTCTATATAGAGAATTCCAGGACAGCCGGGGCTGCATAGAAAGACCCTGCCTTGGAGGAAAAAAAAAAAAAGATGAAAAAAAATGTCTGTTTAGGAAGCCAATAAGGAATACGGAATCTTAAGAGTGTCACTGCTGTCCTTTGTGTATATATTGTGGTTTCTATTTTTGTGTTCTTATGGGGTTCCCGTGGGTGTAACCATGTGTGTCTGTGTCTATATGTGCTTCTTGTGCTTTTCCTTTGGATCTTTTCCTTCTGTTTCTTTGTTTTATACTATTCTGGTTGATTGTATTTTGTTATCTCTTACTATATTTTATTTCATTATTATCCCTTAGATGGATGACTTTGTTTTCTGATGAGAGACAGAAAAGAGGAAGGGCTCATGGGAAGGGAAACTAAGACATATTTAGTTTATAATTAGAATATATTAGGGGAAAATCTGTTTTTAATAAAAATTTGAAGAGTGTCCCTGTCACATCATAGTGAAATTCTATAAGGCTAGTTTTGTTCAAGAGGTAACTTTTTCCATCATCTTCGTATTCGTTATAGAAATTATTGCAGACGATTTGTTTCCTTCCAATGTTACATATTTTTTCTTTATGGTTTGACTATTGTGTGACACCTGGAGGCATAAAAAAAAAAAATCTAAATTTCTGTGTTGACAGGGTATTTTTCCGTTAGTGGCTAGGAATCATCTTCTGACCAGGCCTGCTGCCGCGTGTGGCCAGCAGGTGGCAGCTTGCTCCAGAGAAAGGTCGCCAGATGGCTGCGCTCGCTGCGCTCCGCCTTGGCCGGTTTCGGAAAGGCCCCTTAATTCCCTGCCTCTGTAAAGTTTGGTAAACAAAGAGCCAGCTCCAGCAGCTGTTTTCAAAGCAGCAGAGCTGGGGATTGGATTCAGCCAATCAACAGCTGGATCCACTGCTACCAATTATGGCCTGTTTGCTAATTCATCATGCCGTGTGATGCGGCAACATCCTCACTCGGAGGAGGGGAGGATGAGAGAAAGAACGAGAGGACCTGGGGGTGGGGGTGGGGTGGGGGTGGGGGTGGGGAGGACGTTCAAGAAACCTGGAACACTTCACATCTACACACTTAATGACCTTTCAACCCAATTATACATGCTTAGCCTGAGGTGTACGTCAAGGCTAACCCTTTACCTACTAACATAGATAACTACTGAATGAAATCGAACAGCTACAGAAACTAACGGGTATGTTTAAGTTGTTTAACTTACTGATTCTGTGACTATGTAAATCCTCCATTTTTGCCAAAGAATTTATAACCTTTAGGATGTTACTAGAATGTAATCTTTTAGCACAGTAAGGAAACAGTAATTTTAGGCAAATAGATTTTAGGATAGATATATATTTGGTTGTCTATTTGGTTGGATTTGAGTTGATCAATAGTAAAATGTATTGATATGTATAGCTTCCTTATTTGTTTTATTCTACCAAGCTGGCATACTTACCTATAAACCATTAGTTAATGGCATCCTCGAATTAAACCTAAGGAGTTCCTGGCATGCTTTTTAAACCATTTTTATTTGAGTTCTTACTTCCTGTACAGTTTCCCTGGAAACAGAAAGATCAGTTACTATTTAAAACACAGAATAAACTGACTTGACTTGTCATCTTAGTATTTTTTTTTCCAAGAATAAAGAGCAAAAAGGTTTTTAAAGACAGTCTCGGGGCTGGAGAGGCAGCTCGGTCCGTAAGTGCATCACTGCTTCATCAGGGGACATTAGTTCAGTTCACAGGCCCCACAGCGGGCAATCACCACCAACGACCACCCCAGCCCCAGGGCATCGGATGCCCTCTCCTGGTTTCCAAAGGCTTCCTGAAAATATGGTGTATGTATTCACAGACACGCACAGAGACATAAGTTTAAATAAAATAAAATCTTGTTTTAAACATATTCTCCAGAATGAAGGCAAAGGAAAGGACAGAGCGTCATGAGAGAATTAAGCCCAGAATGAGTAAATTAGCTGAGCATAGGGGCTTGTTAATTACCTAATTGCAATGTCATTAACAGCACCTACGCAGCTGCATAACGAAAGCTAGAGGTTTTTCTTTTCTTTTTTTTTCTTCAAGACGATTATCAACAGAAAACAATAAATCACTCATCAGTCCTGTTATCACATTGCTGAAAGTTTATGTGCTACTTATTTGGGACTAAGATTACAAATCTAGAATTTAATTTAGAAAAGGACTGTGTGGGTTCCTGGTGTGTCAAGCTTATCTAGAGCTGCAGAGGTTACAGGAGTTCAGAACTACCTCATGGACATTCTTCCCCAACACACATATACACACACACACACACACACACACACACACACGAAAGGTACATTCCCTCTGGTTCAGATGCCAAGGGGAAAATTAACTGAAACACAAGCCGCCCTTTTATTTAGGTTTGCCCTTTATGAAAGCTTTTAAATAAGTAATTAAGTCCGTTCTTCTAAGTGCTTTAGAAGGTTCTGAGGAGAGGAATGTGAGTCGCGTGTTGACAGAGAAGGTGGAAGACAGGAACTGTGATCTCGACAGTTTCGATCTACCGTGAGAAAGTCATAATGAATCTCATTGCTACTTAGAATTAATACATGCTGATAAGAAAAAAAAAAACCTTTTTAATTAGAAGACTGGCGAGAGCGGCCAGCAGTTAAGAACATTTGCCACTCTGGGACTCCCAAGCTTGGGTCCCCCCCACACACATTGCTCACAAACTTCTCTCACTCCATCTGCAAGGGACCCAACACCCTCTTCCGGTCTTCTTGGAGGCCCCCGCCACACACACACACACAAGCACACTGACATGCACAAACAGAATGTTTAAAGGGTCAAAACTTTTTGGTATGGTAGACAAGTCAAGGATGGAATATGAAATCTATATCAGTAAGTGACTGAATTCCTCAGAGAAGGAATGCCAACAGATAAGAAGGCTAAGGCCCTGCAGCACAGAAGCCCAGGTTAAAAAAAAAAAAAAAAAAAAAAAAAACAGGTTCTGGGATGAGCCAGCTGGAGGCAAGAGGAGAAGAGGAGACCCAGAAAGTGCGTGTCAAATGGCTGTCACCAGCAGAAAATGCTGGAGTTTGGGAAGGGTAGACATTGAGAGGTCTTGTGTTCAAGAGTTCAACTCAGGGAGGAAGAAAGAATCATCAGGCTGGCAGTAAAATAAGTGGGTATTTTGATCAGCATGCTTTCATCGTTTCCAAAAATCATACCTTAGAGCCAAACCAGAGCCTTAGAGAAATCCAGTACACCAATACACTTCTTTTTTCCTAAAGATTTTAGATATGCAGTATATTTAGAAGGAGCAAAAATGCGGCCATTTTGGCGTTTGAGGAGGGAATAACCATCAGCTGTATAACATGTCACTTAAACAAAGCGTCCCGGCTAATGGGCAGTTTGCTTGGCAGGGTGCATGCCCAAAGCCCGGGGGCCAGCCTCTAGCAGCTCGGGGACAGCCTGGGGAAGCACTCTCGTGACTCTGTGGAGGGGTCAAGGTCATCCTCGAAGCCAGCCTGTGGGCCTGAGTCAGACACACTAAGAAGGTGAAACACACACACACACACACACACACACACACACAAAACACAAAAAAACAAAACCAACAAACAAACAAAAAAAAAAAAAAACGGTGCTATCAGCTGAGGCCTAAAGACAACAAAATCTGGTCACCTTTATTTGGTCAATGGGTTCAATTTCCCATTTAAAAAAAGTTTAAGGCCAGCCTGAACTATATAGTAAGTGATGGGCCACCCAGAGACACACAGCAAGACCCTGATTCAAACAACAACCAAAATTGCAGGGGTTTTTTTGTTTTTTGTTTTTTGGGGGTTTTTTTGTTGTTGGGTTTTTTTTGTTTTGTTTTGTTTTGTTTTTTGTTTTTGTTTCTGTTTTTGGTTGTTCGAGACAGGGTTTCTCTGTATAGTCCTGGCTGTCCTGGAACTCACTCTGTAGACCAGGCTGGCCTCGAACTCAGAAATCCACCTGCCTCTGCCTCCCAAGTGCTGGCATTAAAGGCGTGTGCCACCACTGCCCGGTGAAATTGCAGTATTTTAATACCTCTTTTAAAGTACAAGGTTAAACTGCATTCTTACCTCAACCTTGAAAACCTGTGTTCTTTAATTTATTGCTAAAAATCAAACAGAGTTACAGCTCCCAGTTTGACCTAAGAAGTCAACGGCCCCTATTATTTTTAACTTAGTTCAAAGAACAGTCACATCCTCTTGGTCCAGGGGCAGCAGAGAAACAAATTCTTTTCCAATGGTACATTTGGCTTTTTAAAGAAGCCATGAAAGTTGAGAATATCTGTGTGTGATCATACCGTGGGGGCGGGGGAGGGCAGCTGGAATCTACAATTCAATCCCATGCTCCTATCACGATCCCTTTTGAAGGGGACTTTGATGACATATGTCAAACCAATCTATGAAACCTGACAACAGCCAATGAGAGAAAAAAAAACCACAGAAACTCTGTCTTAGTTAGGGTTTTACTGCTGTGAACAGACACCATGACCAATGCAAGTTTTATAAAAGACAATATTTAATTGGGGTTGGCTTACAGGCTCAGAGGTTCAGTCCATTGTCATCAAGGCAGAAACATGGCAGCATCCAGGCAGGTATGGTGCAGGAGGAACTGAGAGTTCTCTCTCTTCAACTGAAGGCTGCTAGTGGAAGACTGACTTCCAGGCAGCCAGGGGAAGGATCTTAAGCCCACACCCACAGTGACACACCTACTCCAACAAGGCCACACCTCCTAATAGGTCACTTCCTGGGCCAATCATATACAAACCATCACATTCCACTCCCTGGCCACCATAGGCTTGTTCAAACATGAGTCTATGGGGACCATACTTAAACACAGCATAATGCAAAATACATTTAGTCCAACTTCAAAAGTCCCTATAGTCTATAGCAGTCTCAACAATGTTAAAAGTCCAAAGTTCAAGGTCTCTGTTGAGATTCATTCAATCACTTAACTGTAATCCCCCCAGCAAGACAGGAAACCAGCTGGGCAAAGTCCAAAGTCTGCATCTCCAAGACTGATGGCAAAGCAGTCTTCAGATATTCAACTCCTTTTTCATCTTTGTTGACTGCAACAAGGTTCTTTCTCCTGGGCTTGTTCCACTCCCTGTTAGCAGCTTTCCTTGGCAGGCATCCTGTGGCTCTGGCATCTTTAACATCTTGGGTACCCCAAGTCAATTTCAGCTTCACAGCTTCTTGTTCCAGTGTCTGAGATCCACACATGACCTTCTGTGTATCTCCAAAGAGCTGGTGTCACTTCTCCAGCTCTGCCCTTTGTAGCACTTAAGTTCAGATTGATCCACTCCACTGCCACTGCTGTTCTTGGTGGCCATCCCATGGTACTGGCATCTCCAATATGCTAGGGTCTTCCACTGCAACTATAATTTACCAAAGCCTCTCATAGGCTCTCTTCATAGTACCAAGCCTCAACTCCTTTGCATGACCCCTTCAGTCCTGGGCTGGCAATTACAACTGAGGGTACACTTTCACCAATGGCCTTTCATGGCCTCTCACAGTACCAAGCCTCAGCTGTTCTTCATGATGCCTTCGTGCCTTCAAAACCAGTACCACCTGGATGATTCTTACACATTACCAAGTACAGCTGCAGCATGAGGAACACTTGGCTATCTCTGGAATACAGCTTCTTTGTGTTCTCAGAAAACACTTCCTATATTTCACCTCAGTGATGCTGGTCTTTTCTTAATCATCACTAATTTCTGAGCTCCAGCTAACCAGCATCAATTGTCCCAGTAGTCTCCATCCTTTTAATATAAAGCCAGAGACACGTGGCCGAAGCTGCTGAGTTCTGCTGCTTGCAGGAGCTGGAACATTGGCCACCTTGTTCTATTACATTATCACTAGCTTCCTTTTTCCCAGCTCCTTCACTGCCTAAGTTGGCTGTCCTGAATCTTGCTCCTTAGACTGACCTTGAACTCAAGAGATCTGCATGCCTGTCTCCTAAGCACTGGGATTAAAGGTGTGGTCCACCAAGCCTGGATTAAAGTTTTTCTTCACCTAGAATTTGCTCCGTTCTAGGCTGGCCTTGAACTCAGGCCTGCTTATCTTTGCCTCCTGGGATTAAAGGCTTGTACTACCATGCCTGGACCTAAAGTTAACTGGGTGAATCTTGCCCCCAAGGTCACCACTCCTTTAATTCAGTTTAATATCCTTGAATTCAGCTCCATTTCACTTCCAGGAGTCCCTTTAATACTCAAACTATATATTTTGTACTTTTCCTTTCTCAGATTGCTATGTTGGTTCAAAATTCTCTTTATCAGACTTAACCAGAGAACAAAGTCTTTGTTGGGCTTTTTTGAGACTTCCTTTGCAGATGAAATTAATATAAATCTCTTTACCTTAGTCCTAGGCAGCCTCTTCAGACAATGGCAAAAAGCAGCCATGTTCTTTACCAAAACATCACAAAAACAGTCTCTCGGCCACATATTAAAGTTCTTCTCCACTGAAACCTCTTGGGCCGTCAGGCCTACACAGTTCAAATGACCCTCAGCACCACTGTCTTCCATATTCCTACTAGTCTGGCCCATTAAGCCCCACTTAAAGAATTCCATGGCTTTCCAAATCCAAAGTCCCCAAATCCACATTCTTCCGAACAAAAGCATGGTCAGGCCTATCACAGCAATACCCCACTCCTGGTACCAACTTCTGTCTTAGTTAGGGTTTTACTGCTGTGAACAGACACCATGACCAATGCAAGTTTTATAAAAGACAATATTTAACTGGGGTTGGCTTACAGGCTCAGAGGTTCAGTCCATTGTCATCAAGGCAGAAACATGGCAGCATCCAGGCAGGTATGATGCAGGAGGAGCTGAGAGTTCTCTCTCTTCAACTGAAGGCTGCTAGTGGAAGACTGACTTCCAGGCAGCCAGGGGGAGGATCTTAAGCCCACACCCACAGTGACACACCTACTCCAACAAGGCCACACCTCCTAATAGGTCACTTCCTGGGCCAATCATATACAAACCATCACAAACTCCAAACTTATTTATTTATTTACTTACTTACTTACTTATTTATTGGTTTTTCGAGACAGGGTTTCTCTGTGTAGCCCAGGCTGTCCTGGAACTCACGCTGTAGACCAGGCTGGCCTCGAACTCAGAAATCTACCTGCCTCTGCCTCCCAAGTGCTGGGATTAAAGGCATGCACCACCACTGCCTGACCAGAAATTCCAAATTTAAGGAAGCAAAATCTGGTTGCTTTTGAGTGGTCAGGGGTTTTTATTTCTCACTTAAATGTAAAAACTATTTAAATGAGTCCCTCTAGCCACTGTCAAGCCACCAAACCAAATTGTCATTTTTTCCCCAATGTTGAATTCTTCACTCTGTGGAAACAACAGGTTCTTCCTGGCTACAGATAACCAATCCCCCTTATGCGCTCGTGCGCGCGTGCGTGCGTGCGTGTGTGTGTGTGTGTGTGTGTGTGTGTGTGTGTATATCTTTCCTGTATGATGCTCTGGACTACAACTTCATTGCTCAGAAATTCTGAGTCAGAATTACAACAGATGATGTCTCTAAGGACAAAGGGGGGGGAGGAGACTTTTATCAGTTTCAAGTCTGCCATTATCTCCAACACTTAAACAATCTAGGTATTATAGTTTAGTGAATAGATAAAACTGAGCAAAACTGTGTGGCCCAGAGGTCAAGACTCCAACTACCACGTCACAGTTTCTGCGGTGGTTTGAATAGGAATGGCTCCGTAGCCTCGTAAGTTTGAATGCACGGCTCATGGGGAGTAGAGCTATTAGGAGGTGTGGCCTTGTGGGAGGAAGTGTGTCACTGTGAGGGCGGGCTTAGAGGTTGATGCTGAATCTATGCCGAGTGTGACACACGGTCTTCTTCTGCTGCCTGTGGGTCAAGATGTAGAACTGTCAGCTTCTCTGGTGCCAAGTCTGCCTGGACAATGCCTTGTTTCCCACCATGATGATAATGGACTAAACTTCTGAAACCGTAAGTCAGCCCCAATGAAATGTTTTCTTTTATAAGAGTTGGCTGGGTTAGGGTGTCTCGCCATAGCAATCAAATCCTAACTAAGTTGGTTCCCACACTAACTGATAATAAGAATTATCTTGTGGACTGGTGGGATGGCTCAGTGGGTAAAGGCAGCTGAGGGTTGTTAACCCAGATCTCTGTTCAGGCCATTCTCTGCTTCCTGGTCCACAGTGATGTCAGCAGCTGCTGCTCTGCTCTCCCCATCGGCCACAGAGGAAGACACTCCGCCATGCCTTTCCCTCTTCTGCCGACTGAAAGCCGTCTGCTACTGTGAGGCAGAATGAGCGCTTCCTCCTTTAAGTTGTCTCTGTGAGCATTTTTTGGTCATAATGACACCAGAGTAACTGAAACAGGACACCAAAATAGCTATGCTTTATTCTCCTACCCTGTGTTCAATAATTTATGAGAGTTCCCGGTAAAGCAGCTCCAATGTATATAAGATAAGGAAAGGGTCTTTGAAGGCACTAGCATAATTGAAAATGGTAACGACTAAATAAGGTATTATGTAAGGGGGGATTTTTAAAAAGGGCTTCAAGCTGGGCAGTGGTAGCGCACACCTGTAATCCCAGCACTCTGGGAGGCAGAGGCAGGTGGATTTCTGGGTTTGAGGCCAGCCTGGTTTGAGGACAGCCAGGGCTATACAGAGAAACCCTCTCTCAAAAAAACCAAAAAACAAAAAAGAAAGAAAGAAAGAAAGAAAGAAAGAAAGAAAGAGAGAAAGAAAAGGGAAAAGGAAAGGAAAGGAGAAGAGAAGAAAAGAAAAGAAAAGAGAAGAGAAGAGAAGAGAAGAGAAGAAAAGAAAAGAAAAGAAAAGAAAAGAAAAGAAAAGAAAAGAAAAGAAAAGAAAAGAAAGAAAAGGGCTTCAAGTGTCAGTTTAGATGATATCCCAAATCTGGATATTAGTTCAGAATATATCTTTTGAAACTAAGTAATTGATGTATATTTTTAAGATATTCTATCCATTGTCTTTTTCCTCTTATCATGTGATTTCATTCAAGTACCGCACAAACAACACTTGTGACTTAACACCAAGGGAAGAAATGAAAAACAGAAAATTGAAACTTTTTTTTTGAAGGATGCTGAATGGTCAAAACTCAAGGGAGTCGTTTCCATGTGAAAGAGACAGAGTTTGGCTCTGTCTGCTCTTTTCCAGATATCTCCTTGTGTCCAGCCTACATCCCCCGTGTCTACAGCGCCACCGTCCAGGGACTGTGACACTCCGCTCCGCTCCAACAAGACACACAACACTTCCATTTCGGTGGTGCTTCGATGATTTTACCCTTTCCTGTCTGTTGTGTTTTTTAAAGCATATCCTATCATTCCAGTCAGGATTCTCCTCAGAAATACAGCAGGTTTCAAAGAGTTCAACCCATCATGATGGGGAAGGCGTGGCAGAACAGCCTACTGCATGGCAGGCAAGAAACAGATGGCCTGGGAACCATCTTGTAAGAAATGATACGAGTCTGGCTTTTTTCTTAGCGTTTCATCTTATACCCTCGGGAATTGGATGACTTGGGAAGGATGCTGCTGATGCATATACAGTATCCATCCATTTATCCCACTCTTCTACCTTCTACACATCGTCCTAATCTCATGCACCATAATAAGATGTGTGTCCTTCAGGAGAGGACAGCTCCTTCCTCAGCGCTGGGGTATGAATCTGAATTGGCAGAATCCTATACCTATGTCGCCTAAGCATAAGCTGTTACAGCAGTTTTAGCTAATGAAACACAAGGAGAAAGTCTGCTTGGCAAGAGGGTTTCCTTAGTCTTAAAACACAGAAGGCCGGCAGTGGACCTGAGTGTACCATTCACGTGCCAAAAAAGGAAACTAGACTAGAGGAAAGCCAGTGGAGAGACGGCAGACCTAAGGCAGGCAGACATCTTGGGCCGTCACAACACTGTGAAGATGCTAAGTTCCAGCACACAGCTATTAGGCCAGAGGAAAAGGATAAACGTTAGGACATCTAGTGAGGACCCATTACAGCAACTCAAAGCTTTGGAGCAGATGATGTAGTCTTTCCTTTCAGCTGTCCCATTTCTAAACAATAGCTTCTCAATGTAAGAATATACAATGGGCTCGATGCAAAAATAACTGCCAAATATTCCTCTTACACTCAAGCTGCTGCTCCAAGTCAAAGGAGGCGTCTAGAACCTCTCACTGAAAGACCCGCAAAAACAAGGGTGCCCCAGCACCCCATGCCTTGGAAGGCGACACCCCAATCACTCAGGAGAAACAATCTTGATGCAACAGCAAGAGGATTTTTATTCCAGAGTCTCTGGGATTCACAGTCTTAAACCACGCAGGGGTAGAGGACTGTGGACCCTGAGTGCAGAATTGGGACAGCTTTTATAGGTTCATAACAAAGCACATCACAAGCCAATCGATTTGTACCACTCCATAGCTTCTAAGCCAATCAGTTTAAATTATCCAAGCCTGTGCTCCAAGGACCAATCAGCTTTCTATAGAAGCCAGATAGCAACTAGTTAGCTCATTTTTTTCTTATGGGGCCAGGATCACATACTCAAGGCCTTTTTATCTAGTTTCTAACAAAGAGCAGGGTCTGGAATTTGAGTTGTTTAGGGCTTCTTAGGAGGCTGGAGTTAGAGGGGTATTTTTTTATCCTTTCATCGCCACGAACCTAGTTGTCGTCAAACATAATCCAGCAGAGGTGACGTAACGCTGGTCCCAGATCTAGGGTTTTCTCTTTCACTCTCTCGTAAAAACCAGCTACCATGGAAGAATATTCTGGCTGACTATCTAGATGACAGATGAGAGGCTAAATACATGGTGAGATTCCTAGATGGGGAACAGCAGGTTGCTCTGGCTGAAAGGAAGCCACATCCATGAGCACCAGGGAAGCCATTTAGGCCTTCCAGGCACGGTTGAAGCACTGGAGCTGACATCATAAAGCAAGGCCTGTCGGTCTCTGCCAAAAACTCTTCACCATGGCATTGTGAGCAGTAAAACATTTGCTACATATCTAGGCCTTTAGAGTGGTATGTTACCCAACAATAGACAACAAATACCACGTCGTATTTGGACACAAAGGGCATAAGAAGTAGTTAAATTTGGAGACAAATATGAGTGGTCGTGGTCAAGCAGCACATGCGTAGGCTACCCCAAATTAGATGTTACCATGTGGAAGCAGCTTTTCACGAAGTTTCTATAGTAACAGAAAGTCGTGAAAATCAACACATCTTCAAAATATATTGGTAGAGATATCTCGGCGAGTTGTAGCCGAGAGGCAAAATCTCAGCTACAGGCTCTGGACACTACCTAACAACACTCAGCTTTGGGGTGAGTGGTCTGCTAAGTTAACACGTGTCGAAGGAAAAGCGGGCTCTGGACATTCCAAATTCTTTCCCTAATGGCCACAGAGCGACCAGGTCAGATCCACAGCAGAGGAATAAATGGCTCCTGAGAAGGCTCTAGATAACTTGGCTCTGGACCTGCAAAATCTCAAACTCTGTTACTGAAGTTCTGATCAGTCAGCCTTGCAAAGGTCAATTTGAAGGTGTGGCTTCTTTCTTGGAAGATTTGCCCACCCTTATCTATTTGGTATTTTAAAATTGCTATTATTTCACAATGCCTGTGATTATTGATAGTTCTAGAGGCTAACAATATTGTTTCTGAATATCCTGATTTACATGTTAGCTAACAAAAGAGAATTTAGTTGTTTCTATGCTATTGCCTTGTTACCCTTTAAGTTTTTGAAACAGTTACAACTAAATGTAAAACTAAGAAATAACTTAGTGTCCTTAGCAAATACAATCTCTCATAGAGTAAAGTACCTTAGCATTGTAAAGGGGAAAAGCTGGGGCTGGAGAAATGGCTCACCACTTAAGAACATTTGCTGTTCTTCCAGAGAAACTCACATATCCCTGTAACTAACTACAGTTCCAAGGGACTCATCTCCGTAGGCGCTGCACACTCATACCATATAAACAGAGGCACAGATACAAATAAACAAAAATAATAAAAGGAAATACTTTAAAATGGAGACGACCTAAATAGATGGTTCAGAGGTGAAGAGCATTTGGTGCTTCTGTAGAGGACCGAGGTTCGGTTTTTTCGGTTCTCAGCAGGTACGGGGCGGTTCACAACCATTGTCACTGGCTTCCACGCCCTCTTCTAGCCTCTGCCAGCAGTGAGTAGTGTACATACAGGTAGGCAAATTATTTATACACAGAAACAGTAAATAATTTTAATAGAAAACCCCGACTTTAAAGGCGTGTGTGGAATCCCATCTGAGTCAGAGCAGCTAGGGCTGCAAACAGAGGGCGTGGCGGCTGCCGCGCAGAGGTGAGCAGCAGCGGTCGGACCGTTACTCCGGCCGCTCGCCCACCGGCCCACGCTTATCAGAGCCCCGGGCAGACTGCTGTTAAGACTGGGGAATCTGATTATGGAACGGGAAAAATTGGAGGCGTGAGAAGGGAGATAAGTGACAATGGAGCACAGCCGGCGGCAAACCCGCGGGGAAGGGTGGGGCAAGACGTTTGTGCGCGCGCGCGGAAGGGGCGGGACCGACGGAAGGTCCGGCGCAGGCGAGCGGAAGGGGCGGGGACGCGCCCCGCGTCTTTCTGGCTCACGTCCGCCACCCGGGCCGCTCCTGAGCGGTGGCTGGGGCTCCGTTCGGCCGGAAGGCGTGTGGCAGATCCTGAAGGGACCCTCTCGGCCGCCGCTTTCGGCTGGACAGCCCCGTGGTGCCCCCTCGGGCGCGCGCCTACGCTGGGCTTTAACCCGGAAGCTAAAACTAGGGTGCGTGCGGCGAGCTGCGGAGCGGGACAGGTGTGAGCCGGAGTCGCGTTAGCGGGTTAGCGGGTGTCGTGTTAGCGGGTGTCGCGTTAGCGGGTGTCGCGTTAGCCGGTGCGCGTGGCCGGGCTCCTTCCCGGGGTACAGGGACAGAGCGGACCGGCCGGCATCGGGCCGAGAGCCGCGTGAACGCAGCGCCGGGCTGGACGGGGCTCCGGAGTTGCAGCCTTGCTTCGACGCAGGCTCAGTTATGGGACCCGCGCTAGTTGGCTGCGGGGGCAGCAAGGCATGCCGACTTCAGGCTGCTGACGCGGGTCGCATTTCCCTGGAAGGGGAGTGGGGCTGCGTGTACGTGTCAACCGAGAGACGAGGTGTCTGAGAGACCGGGTCGCGCTGGCGGGTGGTGGGGAGGGCTCTCATCCTGCTCAGCCTTGTGAGCCTAGGGCCGGGATTTAACGTGAATTGAAGGAGCATACAAGTCTCTATACGTCAGGTCGTGTTTGTTCTTTACCTCCAAATCTAGTAAATGTTACCACCATATTTTGTTTGAATTTAGAATACTCAGAGCTTTTGAGAGCTGAAGTTGACTTTTTGCGTCCATAGTAGCATGTTTTTAATCCAAGCTAAGCATTTTACAGTTATTATAAAATTCCTCACTAAATTCATTCATAAGCCAATCCTTTTCTTAATATTGGCTCAGAACAAAGCCCACCCAAAGTAAGGACCTCCATGTTTGCTGAAATTTTCAGTAAATGAATGGGACCAATTGGCAAATACACAGTATTTTAAACAAATTTATGTTCAGTGCAGATGTTAAAATGTAGACCTTAAATGCAGATCAACACTACGTGCTCTAAACAGTAACTAAAGAAAAAAAATTTAAAGCCAGCATTAAATTCTGCCAAAAGCTGGTTTTGGTGCTGTATGCCTTTAATCAAAGAACTGCAGGGGCCAGTAAGCTCTGAGTTCAAGATCAGCCTACATAGCAGGTTCCAGGACTACATAGAGACCCTGTCTTAAAAACAAACAGGAAAACTGTGCATCTCGTATTTTATTACAGTTTTCTGTGGAAGGGATGCAGCCCCGTGGTGGAATGTTTGTCTATCTGGTGGAGAACCCAAGTTCGCTGTCAAGAGGGGTGAGGGTGTAGCTTACTAGCAACGTAAAAGGGTTTGCCTGCCATTCCTAAGGCCCCGAGTTCATAACCAGCACGGAGAAAAGTTCTGGTTTACAAAGTCGTGAATTTGATCAGGACTGAAAGAAAACTGAAAAAGAAATCATGTCACCATGTCGTCATGTTACTTTTGCACCCTTACACCTAGACAGTTGCTCCGTCAGCAGGAGTTCTACTCAGGAGGAGGTATGACTGGTAATGCTTCGTCAATATAGTTAGTCCTGAACCTGTTTGCTTTCAGTGTTTTTAGAGGCTTTTTTCTATACTGTGAGTTAAAATGCTTTCATGTATTGTAGGAACGAAGAGGTTCTTAGGAAACTCCTACCCAAGCACAAAACCCAACTGTACTAAGCTTTTTTGTAAGTTATTTCAGCCCAGAATGGCTGTGGAATCCAGAGCAATTTCAACTTTAAAACCTCAGGACCGTCAAGAAGAAGAATTAATACTAGTGAAAATAGAAGATAGTAGCTTTTCTTGGAGTCAGAAGTGTAAACAGAATGGGAGTGCCCAATCTTGCCAAGAACTGTTTCGCCAGCAATTCAGGAAGTTTTGCTATCATGAAACTCCTGGGCCCCGAGAGGCTCTGGGTCGACTCCAGGAACTCTGCCATCAGTGGCTGATGCCAGAGCTGCACACGAAGGAGCAGATCCTGGAACTGCTGGTGCTGGAGCAGTTCCTGAGCATCCTGCCTGAGGAGCTAAAGATATGGGTTCAACAACACGGTCCAAAGAGTGGGGAGGAAGCTGTGACTCTGCTGGAGGATTTGGAGAAAGAGTTTGACGATCCAGGGCAGCAGGTGGGAGCAGAGATATGACATGTTTTGGGTAAAAAATTGCAACCCTAGGTATAGTGTGTTCTCTGAGGAACCCTGACCTTGATGTCCTAGTAGCACATCCTTACCTCCTCTACCCTTTTTGGCCTTATTAACCATGTAAGATTCTTACAAATTATATTGTACTGGTTTCAGGTCCCAGATAATCTACAAGGACCATCAGTGTCATGGAAAGATTTGACATATCTCAAAACATCCCAAGATTCAGCAAGCATCCAAGTCCGGCCTTTGAAGACACAGCTGAAATCCTGGAATCCTTGTCTTTCCTCTAAAAGTGGTAGGAATTGAAACTTATTTTCAGATGTATGGAAGTTAGGCCTCTGGCTTTGAAGATGCATGCAGACTTGCACTTATAAACTTGTTGCATGTGAACACCTGCATTAATCAGAACCAGAAGTGCCCGCTCGCAGCTTTGTAGTCAGCGACGCTCAGGAATCTCAGTCATCCGTTCTTGGATGAATTTCTCTGCCATTGATTCATGTAGACATCTTTTAACTTTGTAGAGTGCTAAAAGGGTCTAATGGTGTGGCAGATACTGTGTTTTCACTTTTAAGTAATTTTCAGAGCTTCCTTCGTGGTTCATAGAAAAGCAGATGCATCCCAGTGCAGTGGATTACGGAATGGACGGAGGCCGGCCGGGTGCCGGGGCAGCACACGGTGACCCAGTGTGAGCCTCACGGAGGGTTCGAGAGTTGGCTCCGCGTCAAGAGCACATTTGGTTAAGAGCATATGTGGTTAAGAGCATATGTGGTTAAGAGCATATGTGGCTCTTGCAGTGCACCTGGGCTCAATTCTTAACACTCAGATGGCAGCTTGGAACCGTCTATAACTCCACACCTGGCGCCATTTACTGACCACCTCCAGTACCATGTATGCACATGATCCATGACATACATGCAGGCAGAATATCTGTACACATGAAATAAATCTAAAAATAAATAAATGAATGCAATTTAAAGAAATATTCAAGGAACACTTCCTGGAGGAAGAAATACCTAAGCTATAATTTGAATTATGAGCAGGAGAAAGCCAGGTAAATAGGTAGAACAGAGCCATTAAAGTGAGAGAATACAGCCCATTATGGAAATTATAGGTACTTCAGTTTGACTTGAGAACTGATAAGGAATAGTGAAAGAGAAACTAAAGGAAGAAATGACATGCAAGTTGCTAAAGCCTGTCACACTGTTCATGGCCTACCTGTAACGGTGCAGTTGACGGGATGGATAAGGAAGTGGCACTATTAGAACTCAGCTCTATAGGAAGGACTCGAGAAAGGCGGCATTAGAGGTGTATTAAGAGACTCGGAATCCAAGAGGCCACAGTAAATGAGGAAACCTGTGTTACTCTGGGGCGCAGAGAAGACTGAAGCTGAAATCGATTCCTCAGCAGTGAAAGTACATTGCAGTAGTTGGTCATTAAAAGCAAATCATGAGAGAGGAAAAAATTGGACATGATCAAGTTTTAGTCTTAAACAACTTGATTAGTAAT
This sequence comes from Apodemus agrarius, assembly GCA_964023405.1. Taxonomy (NCBI): domain Eukaryota; kingdom Metazoa; phylum Chordata; class Mammalia; order Rodentia; family Muridae; genus Apodemus; species Apodemus agrarius. The sequence continues at coordinate 13,858,726 of OZ030021.1, forward strand.
GGTATTGTTTGTGGAAAAGAAAAACATGTAATGTTTGGTACAAGACATTTGAGTCCAAATGCATGATCCAGTGTGAGACATTTTTAGCACTCTACAAAGTTATAAAATGGGTAAGTGAATCAGTGGCAGTTGAGGTAGAATTGGAGGGCTGAGGAGATGTGAGCTTAAATATAAGTAGGGCCTGACATAGGCTAGAGTTCCAACAGCAGGGACACACGGAGAGCCAGAGTACATGCTGAGGGGACAGAGTGCTTGAGTTTCAAGCTCTAAAATCAAAAAGGAAAAGCTAAAGGGAGAAAAAAAAAAACCCAGAGTAAAGTCACGTGTAGTGTCTCACGTTTTTAATCCTACCTCTGGGTGGCTGTAGGGTTGCCCTAAGTTTAAGGCCAGTCTGGGCTGCAGAGTGAGACCCTGTCTCATGAAGAAAAACAGAACAATGGAAGGTGTGGGTCTCCGTGTCATGCTATAGAATGGCTCAGATGCAGAAAGTACCCATTCAGTTATACAGTTATAAAATCGGTGACCTTGGCAAGACTCCTCTCAATAGAAGTAGCAGAGGTCAAGAGGAAGATAAACTAGAAACCAGGCTGCAGACTCTAGACAAACCCTCTAAAGAAATGTTACTGTGAATGTGAGACTGCTCAACAGATACATAGGCAAGGAGCTTGGGTTTTAAGAGGAGAGGGGTGATTTCAGCTTAAGCTGTTAAGTGGGATTATCTTAGGCTTGTTTTGGGTTTCTGATAAAATACCATAGCAAAAGCAGTTTAGAGGGGAAACAGGTTATCATGATTCCAAATTATATTTTATCATTAAAGGACAGTCAAGACAGTGAGAAGCAGCTAGTCACATCCACAGTAAAGACCAGAGAACACATGCATGCCTACTGCTATATTTATTTCCTCCACATTAACAACCTAGGACCCATATCCAAAAACAATATAGTCCACAATGGGCTGGGCCTTTTCACATCAATTAACATAATTAAGACATCCCCATTCCCCACCACACCAGACACCCCACAACTACCACCACCAGCCCTCAAGACATCCACATAAGCCAACCTGGTCTAGATAGTCTGAGACATTCCTCCTAGATGATCCCAGATTGTGTCAGGTTGATAACTAAAAATTAACCATTACAGGAAGTCAATTTAGAAAGAGATTGAAAATAATAGTAGTGCTCAGTTGAAGTTTTAAAGGGAAGAAAATATTAAAGTCAAAGGGAGGTGTAGACTTTAGCAGTGGGAAAGAGAAAGATTCCAGGAAACAGTGACATCTTCGTAAATAGACCCTTCTGTTTTCTTTTATAGAAAAAGAGACTAAGCTAGCCATTGTAGAGATCACCTATAATCCCAACTACTAGGAAAGCTGGGTAGACGAATCCCTTGAGGCCAGAAGTATCAGGCTAACCTGTGGAACATAGCAAAAATCCTTTCTTTTTTATTAAAAAAAGAAGAAAAAGAAGACAATGACTTCAGAATAACTGAAGAAATGTAAATTCCTAGGTTTTACTAATTTTGTTTTGCTTTACCATTTCAGATTCTAAGAATAATGAATCAACAGCAGAAGACATTTCAGAAGAAAAAGCACCAGAACTCTCTTGGGATCCTTCAATTAGAGGTGTCAGTGAACACAAAAGCAATTTAGAATGGCAGCAAAGAAGTTCCCCTCTCCACAGGGGAAGTTTTAGTCAAGTGATCTTCACACACAAATCCTTAGCAAAAAGAGACCATCATGATGAATCTCAAAGATGCTTGATTCTAAGTACAAACTCTGTAACATGTCAGGAAGTTTCTACAGATGACAGGCCTTACAGATGTGATGTATGTGGGCATAAATTTAAACAGCCTTTCTCTCTAACACAACATCAGAGGATACATACTGGAGAAAAGCCCTATAAATGTAATCAATGTGGGAAGGCCTTTAGTTTGAGGTCGTATCTTATTATTCATCAGAAAATCCACAGTGGTGAAAAAGCCTATGAATGCAATGAATGTGGAAAAGCCTTCAATCAGAGCTCAGCTCTCACTAGACACCGGAAAATTCATACAGGTGAGAAAGCTTGTAAATGTAATGAGTGTGGAAAAGCATTCAGTCAAAGTTCTTACTTAATTATACATCAGAGAATTCACACTGGTGAGAAGCCCTACGGGTGTAATGAATGTGGGAAAACCTTTAGCCAGAGCTCAAAGCTTATTAGACATCAGCGAATTCATACAGGAGAGAGACCATATGAGTGTAATGAATGTGGAAAAGCTTTCAAACAGAGCTCAGAGCTGATTACCCATCAGAGGATACACAGTGGAGAGAAACCTTATGAATGTAATGAGTGTGGAAAAGCCTTCAGTCTGAATTCAAACCTCATAAGACATCAGAGAATCCACAGTGGAGAGGAGCCTTATCAGTGTAATGACTGTGGCAAAACCTTCAAAAGGAGCTCAGCCCTTGTTCAGCACCAGAGAATCCACTCTGGGGATGAAGCGTACATATGTAATGAATGTGGGAAGGCGTTTAGGCACCGGTCAGTGTTGCTGCGCCATCAGAGAGTCCACGCTGTTAAGTAACTTAATACAGTGATTCGTAAAGGCATCCGTATATTTTTCTCTTTATCAGTCAAAAGGTTGACTTTGAAGCAAGATTCCTTAAAGGTAGTTTTAAAAAACAGTCTTTAGTCAATCTAACTTGCTTTGTGTAGCACTTTCCCGAGGCTAATGAAATTTCCTTTGAAACGTCCTGTGACTTACCAGAAAAAAGATGTAGGACCATCACTTTGAGCTTTGCTCATAACATTAGGAATACTCAGGAAAACAAAAAGAAGTAATGCAATATTGAGACCTTCATTCTGGCCCTACATCTGATTGTCAGTGTACCAGGTTTGTGAGACAGGATGGTTGGCATTAAGAGACTGCTTAAGGAACTCAAAAGCTTTTGTCCAACAAGACAAGTGAGAAAACAGTTTCGTAGATGATTTGTTGATCTGAAGACAAGCCCAAAATGAAATGAGCTTCAGAAGTAAAAGATACAAGTTAATTATACAAGTGAAGACTCCCCTCCGTTCCCCACTGCCGCGCTGGGCACTTCATTCAGGGCTTCACGTGCTAGGCAAGTGGGCAGGCCTATGTTGTTTTTTAGTATTTGTTCTGAGTCAGGAACTAGGAATATAACGGGGCGGGGGGGGGTGATTTCTACAGTCTAATAGCCATTACTACTCAAGTAAGGACAGTGTGGTCAGTTTATGATGACTTTTAAGAGTGCTGCTTAAGTACTTTTCCCATTTCCTTGTCCAAGAACTTGGATAAAGGAAACTGAAATGATATGAAGATTGAGGAGTTAACAAGGAAGGAAAGCCAGGTAACAAGAAAGGAAGAGATCTTTTTGTTTAATGGTAGGACAAAACATGGAACATTGCCTACTGAGTTCAGAATTGGCCTCATACCTCTGAGAAGTATGACTGCAGGCAGACTCAAGCACTGCAGATGAGCCTATGAAGATAAAAACCTCAAGTCCTTAGTCACCGCACCATGAAGAGCTTTGTCTTGGTCAGTGAGGCCTAATGGAGAAGGCTAATAAATGGTTTCCTGGCCCAAACTAAGACAACATTTAAATTTCTACAGAGAGAATGATAACAGTGGAATATGTAAGAGAACAGCCCAGATAGAGTTCTTTAGAATACTGGAGTTGATGTGTTAGAAGATGCCATGGCAACTGTATCAAAAACCGCTTCATCATTTCTCCATCTTAGCAGGACTGCCTGCACTCGGGTGCTCAAAAATTGTCAGTTTTCTGGGTCTTTGGCTTTTTCTCCAAATACCTCACACATGTCTTATGTTAGCAATATTTAGCAGTATCTTGAAAATAATGTAAGCACCATGCTAGAGAAGGGACAACAAAAGTGGTCATTACTGTTAGTCCGGAATCCATCAGAAGAGTGCCGTAAAGCTAGTACACAGTGCAAGGGGGAGCTCATCGACTGCTACTCATCCCTGTACGCTGTCTGGACAGTGAGACAAAGGTTGAAGCATTCCTGGCCAATTTAAGCTACATAATAGGACCCAGAACCCCATCTCAAAATACTGGGGATAAAAAGCTGGAGGAATAACATACCAAACTCAAATCTATGTAGAAACAGAAAAATAATTTTTATGAGGATACAAAGGTAATATTGTCTTGGACATTTACAGGTGAATACGTACTAACCAATAAAAACAATGAGCCTAATGCCTAATGCAGATGTTAAGTAGGATAATGTTTACAAAAGGGAAATACTCGAGCCCTTAGATGGGAAGAAAATGTAACATGTTTGCCAAGGGCTTTGTGTATGTGTTAGTCATTAGTACAAACCATATTTTGTACATAAGAAATGGAGACCAGTAGCTACAGGGTCAGAAATTGGAATCAGAACCCAATTCTGGGAACACGTTACACTATCCATGAAAAAGACTCATTAGCATTCAAACAGATCCCAGAAGTGCCAGTCAATGACCCATATATGTCCAGTCTAACAACTTAGAATCATTGGAGTAGGAATGGAAGTGATACTTGTTTTTCATATAAAGTTAACAAGGATTCAAGCATATTATGACTCTCTTGCTGATGGATATGAATACATATCTCTGGCAATCAATACCAGAAGCCTTAAGCACTGCCTTTGACTTTGACTACCCAGAAATATACTTAAATCATGAATATGCAGTCTTATAAGCTATTAAAATGTGTTAAAGATTCATAATATATTAAATACACAATCTGTATAATATGATTCCATGTAAAACACATGCATTAAAATAATAGAAATAGAAATATGGGGGGAGGGGGCTGGAGAGATGGCTTAATCTGTTCTTCCAGAGGTCCTGAGTTCAATACACAGCAACCACATGGTGGCTCACAACCATCTGTAATGAGATCTGATGCCCTCTTCTGGTGTGTGTGAAGACAGTGACAGTGTACTCACATAAATAAAATAAATCTTTAAAAAAAAAAAAAAGAAATATACAATGTTAAGATGTTACACTGGTTACTTCTGGGTGGTAAAGTTACAGATAATGTGCTTTTTGTATATTTAAAGTTTTACTACAAAATCTAATACTGCTTATAGAGCAAGGGGCTAGAGAATATAATTCAGTTGCAAATCATAAACTTACTATGTTTAAGACCCTAGGCTTAATTCCTAGATCTCCAGCCCTCGGTGAGGCTGGTAAGGAACAGAAGCCCAAAATAGTGAAAATAAGTACTTGCTTTCTATAACATCCCTGTCTCAAGTCTAACAAACTGAACTGTGATCTTTCACTTGATAGTTTCAGTGCAGATTTACCTGCTTCATATAATATTGGAATCCCCTTCAAATCTCCTGTGCAAGTAACTGACATGCTTAGAGATTGATGGCTGAGAAAAGCATGTCTTATAAGTGATTAAGAGCTTTGGTCATTAGTGCTTTTCCATGAATTCAGCAGGCATATACAGGTTATCTTGACTATATTCTCAAAGACCTGAAGATGAAGATCTTAAGTTTCAATCTTTAAGAAATGGAGCAGACACCAGCATCAGCTGAAAGAAAAAGTTGTGTTGTCTTTCAACAGCCTTTTCTGAAGGAAAATAACTAAGGCCCTACTCTCTGCTCCATGCTCTCCTGCTCCGATGGCTGTCTAAAGCATCTAAAGCTGCACTTGCCTTCCATGGATCTTAATGCAGTTCCGTCCTTTTTCCTCATTTCCACTGCCTGCAGCCAACCTGAAAGACTTGAACCTCAAAGGCATCTGACAGTGGCCTAATAACCTACCTTTGTGAATGCCAAGAAGAAAGGCACATCTCTTGGGCCAGTCCCATTCCCAGGACCACACTGGGTGGGGTAACTCCAGGGAAAACCAGTGTCCTCTTCTGGCTTCTGCAGGCATTTGCATTTACATGCACATAATTTTAAAGTAGTCATTGCAAAGGTCTTTTCTTAGCTCTTAGAATTGAAGGATGGGGATATCTAAGTGAATTTAGTATGAGTTTTGGGGTTTTTTGTTGTTGTTGTTGTTTTGTTTTGTGTTTTGTTTTTCGAGACAGGGTTTCTCTCTGCAGCCCTGGCTGCCCTGGAACTCACTCTGTAGACCAGGCTGGCCTCGAACTCAGAAATCTGCCTGCCTCTGCCTCCCAAGTGTTGAGATTAAAGGCGTGTGCCACCACTGCCCGGCTATGTATGAGAATTTTAAAAGTTCTTGTTCTCATTCCTTCCTTCCAACAACTCAACCTTAAAAGTCTGAGCTTCCTGGTGCCATTTGTTTAACCCAGGAAGTAGAAACTAAGTGTGCTACTTGTCTTCTACCCTACCACCCTCCCGCCTAACTCCATCCACACTCTGTTCTTCACCTGAATGATTTAAAAGCAAAACTTTAGAATTTAAGTTTTATTACAATACATTCCCATCACATGCTGATATTACTAAGCAGTTGGAGTACAAATTGAATATATAAATGTTAACATTAACAAAAAAATTATACTAAAGATTCTTACCAAAAATATTAGAATTGGGGAAAACTAAAAGGAAGTAGTTCCAAAGTTAATGTTGCTATGGGTAATGGGGTCGTGGATGACTTTACTTATCAACACTCACAATTAGAAAAAGGATTAAATGATATTTAAAACATTGAATCGTCCAATTGTCACCTGTTTAAAAAAAAAAAAAAGCAATTCACAGTCCATTTGAATGATCCCTTTCTGGTAGATCTTAAAGGATTATTACACAGCCTTTGGAAGTGAGAACCATATTCAGTGTTCCCTCCCCTACTCACAATAGCTATTATTACCAAGTTTTCAAAAAAAGGAAAAAAAGGTACACTCTCCTAGGTAGAAATCACCCTCAGTGATTGTGGATTAATTAAGACTGCCAAATTAAAATCAAGGTAGAATTTTGTAGAATCTGAAGGATTGACTCTATTTTCCTCACGTGGCTTATCACCTACAAACCTAATGCTGAGGGACTTCCAGGCTCCAGTGTCCTTCAGCTTCCAATGCATGCTGTTTCCTTGGTGTCCATGCATGACTTTAGAAATATGCTAATTCTGAATACTCCTAGATCATGTAGGTCACTTATGTTGTGAAACATTTCACATTATCCAACTCAGCCTATTACAAACAGGAAAAGAAACCAGCCTGGCTTCTGAACTAGGGTCAAAAGTAACTCCAGCAGGAACTGGAGCAGCCAATCTGCTGCTTCTACATTTTTGGTCTCAATATCACATCCAAGAAATTTTTAGTTAACTCACAGATCAGATTAAAATCCCTGAAATGTCCTCCAACAGAACCTTGAATGTATCTGGCATAGTTATTGCCACACACTGACCGTAATAATTGATTTGATTAAATATGTATATTCTATTAGCCCTTAACTTGGAGAGGGCAATGACCAAGCCTGTTCTCCCAATGGCTAAGACCAGCAGATTCCAAATAAGGAAGTACACTGTAACAGGAAGCTCAGGGGAAGGGGCAGAATGATCTTTCATTCCTCAGATATTAAACTGACCCAGGATATGACATTTCATAGCCTCAATTCAACACTTCAGGGTTCAGTAACTCAAAACATGCTTACTCCTGTCAGGCCCAAACTCTAGCTAGACAGATCTTATAAAGAGGGATTATAGGATCTGTGCCTCAGTCGTGGACTTTAATGAAGGCGCTCAACGGCAGTTCTTTTTCTGTTGTTGTTTTTCGAGACAGGGTTTCTCAGTGTAGTCCTGGCTGTCCTGGAACTCACTCTGTAGATCAGACTGGCCTTGAACTCAGAAATCTGCCTGCCTCTGCCTCCCAAGTGCTGGGATTACAGGCGTGCGCCACCACGCCAGGCTTCATAAATAAATCTTTTTTAAAAACACTATTAGTATTGAATATAGCATTAGGAAATCTTATTAAAGACTTATTTTTAACCCAAGTTAAAATTATATTAAAATTTCAGATTCTAAATCAATTGGCTGAGCCAACTGATGACTATTTTAAGGCCAGCAGGACTTTCCAACGAAATTTAGTGACTGTCATTAAGAAAGTAAGCCTTGGGCTGGAAGAGATGGCTCAGTGGGTAAGAGCACCTTCTGCTCTTCAGGAGGTCATGAGTTCAAATCCCGGCAACCACATGGTGGCTCATAACCATCCATAAAGAGATATGACACCCTCTTCTGGTGTCTGAAGACAGCTACAATGTACTTACATATAACAAATAAATAAATCTTTAAAAAAAAAAAAAAAAAGGAAGGAAGAAAGAAAGAAAGAAAGAAAGAGAGAGAAAGAAAAAAAGCCAGCCAGCCTTGGCGCACTCGATAAGCCTCACCTTCATCCTCGACCCTAAATGGTCGTGGGAAATCTGGGACTCCTGGGGTTCACTCTTGCAGTGGTTCTCCAAGGACTGCCGCAGACTACTCAGAGACCCGGCGTTCCCATGAATGTCATTTCTTTGTAGATCGTTTCTTGACCATGAGCTGTGTCCTAGAGTAACAAGTACCAGTAGTGTGACTGAGGGCAGATAAGAGAAAAACCCTACAGCAACAGGGCAAGACGGAAGAAGCAGAAAACTGTCAGATGACCAGAAAAAACAAAAACCAGTACTACAAACCCCATGATTTGAACTAATGGGCAAATGAATAATTAATTTCCCAAGGGACATACACTGATTAAGTCCCTTGAGCTGAGTCAGTGCTGCTTATCCTGGCTTCTCTACTGAACACAAGAGACCAAAACCAGCAAAAGGGAACTTGCATCCTGCCACGGACCGACTCAGTCAGAACACACACTCCCGTGGGGAATCAGGGTCTTTGGTATGCAGGAAGGTACAGGTCCGGCGAATGACAGACAGACACACACAAGATCTGAATGCGTCTGAATGCACTTTACTGTTCTGAGGCAGGAATTCTTATACTCAAAAGTAGGTAATTACATTACTGAAGAAAAAATGTATCTAGTGAAGCGTTTACAAAGAATGGTTACCATGGATATCTGACATGAGGAAATACAAAATCAATCAGGTATGAACTTCAGAGAACACCTACAAAGCATTACGTCCCTTGATCAGAGTAGCTGTGGTCAATGATAGATTAGTAATTCAAGAGTTCTTGAGAACACTACATTATAGCCCTGGGGTCCCTTTGTTTATGTGCAGTCTCTTATTAATGTCCTGCTTCCTTCTTGTAAAACTCCCTCAAGCTCACTTTGAAACTTTACTAACTGATGGTTTCCAAGTCAGAGTGCCAAAGCCACCTAACCATACAAATAATAGATATTGTTGGGAGGTTAATTCTATAATGTATCTAGGTAATAACTGTACAGCTGATTAAAAGCAAAGCAATGGATCTCTAGAAAATAAATCATGGCCAGTGCTGTAGTTCAAAGAATAAACTCTAATGAACCATCACGCCTGGATGCTCGTACCTCCGGCTGGCAGGGACATCTTGTAAGTAAAAGAACAGGTTAGAGAAAGGGTCACACAGCTTGCCATGAGAAATTTTAGCTCAGCTCTATCTGCAGCCAAGGAGGCCCACAGCGGCATTCATCTTGAAACAGCCCTGCCAAACAAGGCTATACCCAGTAAATATCACACAGCCTCTGCCTGGATTGCAGCTTGGCTGCGTGAAATCACGGTGTTCAAGAAATGCGTGTGATTGCATCCTACCTGTTGCTTGGGGTCATCAAATTCTCTCTCCAGCTCCTCCAGCAGAGTCACAGCCTCCTCTCCCTTTCTGGGCCTGTGTTCTAGCACCCAGGCCTTCAGCTCCACAGGCGAGATGGTCAGGAACTGCTCCAGCACCAGCAGCTCTAGATCTGCTCCCTGGAGTTCTCCTCTGGCCTCAGCCACTGCTGGCAGAGCGTCTGCAGTTGGTTCAGAGCCTCCTGTGGCCCCGTGAAATCTGAGTAGCCAAACTGTCTGAACTGCTGACGGAAAACCTCCTGGCTCTGGAGGTTTCCCTGAAGACAGAAGTCCTGCTTCCAAACACCATTTTCTTCATCGTTCAGAAAGCTGAGCCTCGTTTGTCCTCCCGGAGCATGACAGGCCAAGACAGTTGTTTCTGTGAACATCCTGGACAGAATAAGCCAAAAGACTACCTAGTTGAGGCAGAGAGGAGGTGGATCCAAAGGACCCCTGAGGTGGATAGAATTCATGTTACACGGGGAAAGCATGTACCTGCAATGTAAATACATGTTTACGAAGGACAGCCCACTTGGGTATATACCACTGTTAAAAAACAACAACAACAACAACAACAACAAAACACCTGCAGAGCTACGGAATGCAGCTCAGTGACCACAGTGCCTGAGTAGAAAACTGACAAAAGGGCACTTCCATACAAATGATAATCTAAAGATTATTCAAGATTGTTTTCAGGATGTGAGACAGAATTTTAATATGGCCAAAATCATGTGACCTTTAATAATGCCATTAGGTAGCGTTAAGGTTAGGACAGTACTCCATAAGAACCATCATGCGTCTGTCCGTTCTCCAAATGAGGCTTCTGAGGATCAGAAGTGACCAAGGCACACACTAGCAAACAGCAGAGCTGAACTTTGCAAGCAAAGTATTTAGCTCTACTATGCCAGTAGTATCCTAGACAGGACTCAACATCTAACGCTTGCTATAGACAGTTTACAGGAGCTGCTTTGGGTCCCTCAACAGCAGCACTGTGCAGTAAATATCCCCCGTGTTTTACAGACGAAAAAGCCAAGCATTTTCCCAAGTCACCAAACTGGTTAGGACATTAACCTAGCCTGACTCTCGATCACTAGCTGTTTTTTTCCAGAACGGATTGCCCAGACCAATCTTGGTCGTTCTTGCAAACTAGGCATGATGGCAAGACTGTAGGATTAGAGTCATGGATCATGTCCAAGAGCGCATAAAGGAGGAAAGCCAGAGCACTAGAGTCTCATATTCTCTCCCTTATTTCACAAATACTTTAAAATTTACTATGTACTATACAAACTGATAAGCAGAAGTCTCATATTAAGTTCTCTTCCAAGGGACTCTGGGTTCAGTTGGGAAAACAGGCAAACAGTATGACTGAGCAAAGGAACCACAGGATAATCAACGGAAGGCAGGCATGAAAAAAAGAGCACTGACTAAGCAGAGAGGAGGCCCAGAGGAGCCAGAGCGAGCTGCCTGCAAGACAAAACAGTCTGATCTGAGTGACACAGATGGGTGTGAGAGGACATGGCGCTGAAGAAACTGATGGAGTTTAGGAATAGCAGAGGAATGGCTATCACTTCCAGTTACAGCTCAATTATCAGCCATGGAAGATGGGCCCTAAGACAGATTCAGTCGGAATCCCCAGGAATATGGCTTTAGTAAATGTCCCAGGTACATCTATGTACCCAGGTTTAAAAGTCTGTGCCAGACCCTGGAACACTACTGTACAGTAAGAGAAAATACACCTATAGTAGAACAGCCAAGCCATCCATGGTATGAGTGGTGGAACCTCAAGGCCACAGGCGTGGCTGGCAGGTCTGACGCCCATGCAGAGTAGTGTGCAGAAGAGATGGGCTACAGCCATTCAGGTGTGAGACCATAACGGCTTGCATGACAGAAGACAAAGATACAGAAACTGAACAGGTCTTTGATTCCTACTTGAGAAGGGTTTGGAAGATAGAGTAGTCAAGGCTAGGAATAGTGTTTCAAGCCTATAATCCAACATTTACTAGGCTGAAGAAAGACTGTTTGTGAATTTCAGGCAGCTCAGGCTACATAGTGAGTTCTTACCTATACACTGGGACCCTGTCTCTAAAGAGTGATGAATTCAGCTTTCTGGGCAACTCTAGTGACTGGAAGCTGATTGTGCCATTATCTGAACTACTCATTAACAAAGTTAGTTCTGAGATCTCTACAATGTAACATTTCCTCTGTGCTTTGAGAGATATTAACAGATGTTTCATAAACAGCCAAACATAAGTCCACGTATAAACAACATGGACACTATAAAGAGTGTATGTTTTGAGCCAGGGTCTTGCTATGCACGTGGGACTAGTCTCAAAAGTCACAACCTTCTTACTTCTTCCTCCTAAGCACCTCCCAAACCCTGTCAAACTTTAGAATAAAATAATAATTACTTTTATTCTTACTAAGTAAGTCAGTATTTAAGAAATTTCAGGGCTACATAGTGATACCTTATCTGGGGGTTGTGGGGATGTGAGGAAGACAGGATGGGACAGTACACCTGAGGTTGAAACCTGGAACACAAAGGATAAAAGGAGAATCCCTGGATGTGTTCCTCTATCTACACACACACACACACACACACACACACACCAAATAAAATATAAACAAAGAGGAAAACAAAAAAATGATGTGTACCATGCTATCGGACATTTATGGTGTTTATGGACATTTATGGTGTTTATGGACATTTATGGTGTTTATGGACATTTATGGCAAACAGTGTTTGCCAGGATTGCACATTGCTGTGTGTTCTTCACTTAGTGACCAGCCCTCTGTTACGTCTCTAGCCTTTCAATCCCAGCATTTGTGATATTACTCATTTTTTAAATTATTTTTAATTATACGTAGGAGTGTGTTGCTGTATGGGCTGTGCTCATGTATGCAGGGCCAACTGAGGCTAGAGAAGGACAGTGACTTCCCCGGAGCTAGAGTCACGGAGCTGTGAGCCAGCATGAGCCGGAGCTGCCTGTCCAGCCCGTACTCAATTTGTATGATAAACACTATGCCTCAACAGCATGCTCTTCAGGCACGTGCGTGCGCCCGAGAGAAGCTTACACCAATACGTTTTTGTTTCTGTTCCTCCACTCCTTCCCAGGGCTCCCGTAAAATTAGTCCTAAGCATTTCCCCTTACTGTCCCTCTCCATGTCTCCCTCACTGTCAGCTAATACCCATCACCTAGTCTAGAACGCCCCCCTGACCTCCAGACCTGGTTACCCCCAGCTGCTCAATCTCACCCTGAGTTTCTTGGATAGCTTAAAAGCACTTCAAACGCTGCACAGGAAAACCACCTCATGAACCTTGTCAGCTCGAACCTGCGGTCAACGGAATAGCCATCTGGCTGTGTCGCTAGTAACCAATACTCCTAACAGGCCTCTCTAACTCCTTCTATCCAAATTAGGCCCTACATGTTTATTTCTTCTCTCTAGAGTCTGCATTCCTCTTCCAGCGATCAGCTAAAGGTCTCCTTTGTGTCACACCACACAGCTTACCACTTGGCTTTCCCCTGACCAACTTTTGTTCACAGTGTGTTCACTGATCAGGATCAGCTGTTGGTTTTAACTTTTGATACCTAATGTGATTGTAATGTGCTATCAAGGCTGTTATTGGAGCCGGGCGTGGTGGTGCACACCTGTAATCCCAGCACTTGGGAGGCAGAGGCAGAGGCAGAGGCAGGCGGATTTCTGAGTTCAAGCCCAGCCTGGTCTACAGAGTGAGTTCCAGGACAGCCAGGGCTATACAGAGAAACCCTGTTTCGAAAAAACCAAATTCAACCCCGCCCCCCCAAAAAAAAGACTGTTATTGGGAGGCTGGAGGGATGGTTCAGGAGTTAAGAGCACTGGCTGCTCTTCTAAGAATCTGGGATAGAGTCCAGCACATACACAACAGCTGACAGCAGACCGTAATTGAGTTCCAGAGGACCCAATGCCCCCTTCTGGCTTCTAAGGGCACCAATATCATTCAGTACACAGTACATGTACATAAATGAATCTTAAAAATGTGTGTGTGTGTGTGTGTGTGTGTGTGTGTGTGTGTGTATAAAATATATGGACCAGGCTAGATTTCCACAGTGCAGCGCTCACTAGCTAGCACTTGGTTCTGGCTGTCAGCTGGGCGTGTTATTAGTTAGAATGTTATAGCACATGTGCCCTTCATGTGCCTCCAGCTATTTCTGTAGAAGCACAAACCTTTTAGGATGAACCTTCCTTCATGTACTCATCCCATTCACTTGGGCTGTGTTCTAGCTTAGTCAGACGCTCCTAAGTCAGATCCCAATAACTACATCCATAGCACAGTCCACAAAAGATCCTGAGATGTCAACACTGAGAACCCTTAGTCGAGAAACCGCAAAAGACGAGGGTAAAGGGAACTGCATTTCTCTCAAAGCACTTGACTTTTTTGTTAAGAAATACACTGAACTGGTGTGGGGAGGGTGAAGTAGAGATGGTTCAGTGGTTAGGCACACTTAGTGCTCTTACGGAGAACCCAGGCTCAGTTCCCAGCACCCATACAGTGGCTCACAGCCATCTGTTACTTACTTCCAAGGAGTCCCATGCACATGATCCACACAGGCTCACACAGGCTCACACACATTCATAAAATACATAAATTAGTTCACGCACCTTAATGGGACTTCTGGACTCGTCCATGACTACACAGTCCGTTGTTTTGGCTCACTGCTGTATTTCTCTCACTCAACCCAATGACTCACATGACACTGTACATTATATACAGGATTATAATACTGAACATATATATGCACATGTGTACACACATCTGTGTGCATATAACACACACATATACACATATGTTTATATGTGTCATAATCAAAAAATAATTTCAAAGACGCACTGGTCAGCACTGCCAGGTACCTAATACAAACTGAGAAACAGTCCCACAGCAGTTAGTAGGTTACAAGCAGTGATGTAGCTCACACACACACACACACACACACACACACACAATCACTAGCATTGAAGTCAGACAATCCGAATCAGGTAATCATGGTGAGATTCTGGAATTCCATTCCCTCCCCCTGGAAAGCGCTAACACCATAACTACAGCAGCTAGTGATATGCAGTCTGTTCAGCACATCTTTCTATGTCTACGCTTTCGCTTTCACACACACAGTCAGTCACAGGGCTCACCAGTTCCCACAGCAGTCAGCAATTCAGTGTGAACCTTCCCTTCCCCAGAACCCCGCAGACCCAGCCTCCCAGCCTCCCAAGTTTTCGGTGAGGCTCTCGCCCTCAAGACCATCAGTTTCCTATGCTATTCAAGGTCAGCACCAAACAAGCAGGGAAATCCTCATCTCCCAGAGCAACGGCAGGCAAGACTCTTCCCATTCCCCCCGCGCTTCCTGCCCTCCGACTCTGAGGCTTTCCTACCAAGGCCCGAGCACTGCAGGAGACGACCTTCCCAGCACAATCATCTCCTTTCAGAAACACGTGTCAAAACTGTCCCAGTAAGACAGACAAGGGAAGGAGCAGATCCCACTCGACAAGGAATGGGTCACAGAATTAGGCGTCGCTGTGGAAAATGTACCAAAAGGACAGCCGCTAAAGGCCAGGCCAGGCCCGGCGGCTGTCCTCACAGAAGACCGCAGAGAGCCATTGCAGTGTTTCAGCGGCGGTCACGCTTCTCCTCGGGGTACAAGTCTGAGGAAGCAAACTTGTCTGCAGGAGCCGGAAGTAACTGACTCTGACCAGAAAAGCTGCATTTAGGTGTCGCCTGAGAATGGTGAAAGGGAGTGGGAGGCACCAGGCCTGGGGGCGAGCAGGCCCCCTCCGCTGGGCGGTGAAGCCCTGGCCCCCACCCAGCTAGCCACCCAGCCAAGAGGAAACCGCCGGGCACCTCCGGGTAACCAACCCTCTGCTGGCTGAGGAAGGCTGTTACTATTAATGTATCTGCACTGAAATGTACTGTGTCCGAATGTCACTGCTCGGCCATTTAGTAAGCAACAATACACTGCACCTTTAGAGTAGAACCTAGCATTGCCAACCTCGTCTTCACAGCACGCTATGGTATAAATAAATCCCCACTGTTTCCATACATGCAAGTTGTCCATCTCCTGTGGCTTGTGGAGTCATCTGGGCTGTGGTTTTTGTTGTTGGTTTGGTTTGGTGTCGTTTTGTTTTGAGCCAAGGGCTCACACTTGAGCTGGCCTTTAACAAGTTGATCCTCCTGCCTCCGCCCCTCCGCCACCCGAGTGCTGGAATTATGGGTCGGACTCCAGGGTCCACAATCTCAGCTGACTCCTCTGCTGAAACGCTGGCTCGCATCTGCTTTACTCACAGAGTCAAAGTGCTCACTAGAGGAGGGTCTCGGTTGTTACAAAATCGATATATATTGTGTACAGGCATTAAGGGCTGGGCACGTATCAAGCCACTGCCCCGGCCTGTTACCGAACAGAACAGCAGGGAGAGGTATGTATTAAACAGAAGCACACCTCTAATTGTGAATACAAATCACAAAAAGCCAGACCTCGGGGCGCAGGACTGGCTGGGTCTAGCTACTTGAGAGGCTGAGGCGGAAGTTCTCCAAATTCAAGGTCAGCCTGGGCTAGAGCGAGCTCTGGGCCATCCTGGGTCATCAGTGATACTGTGTCTCAGATTTTAAAACACTAATACATTTTCGAACCTACAGAGAACTTGGTGCTTTCAAAGTGTCTAATAAAGGAAAAGCCAAGACCCTGTGAGGAGACCTGGCCCTGGAACGGGCTTTGTCCACAGCGAGGAGCCTGCCAGCCCCAGCACACGGGAGGCGCGGGGAAGTGGAAGAGGAATCCCGGTAAGTGCAGATGAGCCTCGGGAGGACGTGCGGCGAGCCCGGCGAGCCTAGCGAGCCCAGGCAACCACAGAGGGCTAAGCGACCCGAGAAGCAGCGAAGTGGCCGGGACACAGCTCCAGGCTCTGCCCAAGCGGACCCCGAGCGAGGGGGAGAGGGGAGGTGGTACCGGAGGACTGCACCAGAGGGGCCTGGAGGGCATCGAAGCCCAGTGGCTGCAGCCTCGCACTCACCTCGCTCCGCAGATTTCCCCGCACAGCCCTGGGAAGCCCGAAAGGCTCCGTGCTCGCCAGCCGGAAGTGGGGACGGACGAGCATGTCCCTCTAGGAAACCCGAAGGACTACTTTTTCTATGGCTGCATGTGCCCTTTTCGAGGTGTCTCGGTGACTGAACAAATGATACAATTGCAATTAAAGATTACAGCGAACCAGATCTTGAGAGTTAAATCAAGTCAGTGCGTGAAAGAGACTATTAGGTTTTCGGGGTGTGTTCAAATGACTTAAAATACATGTGTACTTTTCTCTCAAATTGATCCGGTCATAAAGAGCCCCCTGTTGGCGATCCTTTCTCAACTTTACAAGGATCGGTTGAGCCTGATAAAAAACATAACTAAATTAAAATGGTTCTGAAATGCCTTTCAGGAACCAACACACTCATGTTCTTCCGAGGACTCGGATTGTGAAGTAAATACAAGCAGGTCTGCTCATTTTCATGTATTACTTATTTTTCTTCAAACCATGACTACAAACAACAACACAAAGGATAACGTTCTTGTTGTTTTCTTTGGCCCTCGTTCTGTCTTCCCTGAGCTTTGAACATGGTATCATTTTGTAGTCATGACACTAGCTTCTGTGTGCATCTCCTTACTTCCCCCCGAAACTCCAGGCTGAAAGGGCCCAGGCTCAGGATTTTGAAGACCATTCTAAATCCCGTATGTATGTTGTCATACAGTGTCTAATACAGAAATACTTGTTGAATGAATAAATTCACATAGTCCTAAAAAAAAAATATCTATTGTTAGGCACATACATACCTTTAACCTCAGAATTTAGGAGGCAGAGACAGGTGGATCTCTACGAGTTCCAGGACAGCCTGGTCTACAAAATGTGTTCTAGAAAAGCCAGAGCTTCATAATAAAGACCCTGTCTCAAAACAAACAAAGAACAACAATACTGTTAACCCGAGGTTTCATTCTGTGATCGTGTGGTTCAACCCACACGTGTGACTCCTGCCTGACTGCTTTGCTCCACTTCATTCCTGTCTTCCTTTCCGTCTTGTCAGAATCAAGGTCCAGCACGACACTCACTGACAGGAGCCCTGCAAGACCCTCTGACCTGCTCCCGGAAGCCGATCTCCCGTACGTAAACATATACAGCACACACATGCAACTACTACTGTGCTTCTCTGGTTGAACAATGGTGCGATACAAGTGAAGAACATAATTTCATGACCAAAAACACGGGGGTTGTAATAGTGCACACCTATGCATCACTCGGGGGCCTGTGGCAGGAAGACTGCCAGGAGTCCGAGGCCAACCTAGGTCGCATAGTAAGTTCCAGGTCAGCCAGAGCTAGACAGCTAGATCTGGTCACAAACACCAGCAACACAACCAACCACCGCCACAAACAACAACCAAAACACCCACCACACGAAGGACGGCAAGATGGCTCAGTGAAGAAAGGAACTTGCCGCCAGCTTAATGGCCTGAATCTGTTTCCTGAGACTCAACAGAACGGAGGAAGACAGGGGACTAAAGGGCAGTCCTGTCTCTCACCTCCATGCTATGTTATGGCATGTGCAAAGACACGCACACGTTAAACAAATGCTGTAAGAAATTTTCAAGAACGGTGTCAGAATAAGAAAGAACCCAGATCTAGTGACGCATGCCTGTCATCCCAGCAACTCCGGAGACTCAGGCAGAAGGACTGAAAATGCCAGACCTGAGCCTTGGCTTGGTAAGGCGGTAAGGCGGTGGCGTAGTCGCTGGTCTTATGTCAACCTGGCACAAGCTAAAGTTATCTGAATGGGGGGAACCTTAATGAGAAAATGCCTCCAGAAGATCTGGCTGTGAGGCGTTTCCTCTATTAGCTGTTGATAGGGGAGGGGCGGGGAGGGGCCGGGAGGGCCCCGCCCATTGTGGGCGGAGCTGTCCCTGCACTGGCCGTCCCGGAGCCCAGAGAAAGCTGAGCCAGCCAGTCAGTGGACCCTCCTCGGCAGCTGCATCAGCTTCAGGTTCCTGTCCTGCTCGAGTTCCTCCTGACGTCCTCGGATAATGAACAGCGATATGGTAGTGTAAGACAAACCCTTTCCTCCCCAACTTGCTTTTTGGTCATGGTGTTTCGTTTCGTTTCGTTTCAGCCACAGAAACCGTAACTAAGACAAGTGGGATGCGGAAGGTTGTATGTCAAAGATAGTCGGGGTAGAAAGTTTAATTAGCGTGTTCAGTCCCCTGTGTGGATGGTGGATGGATGGCAGGGAAGAAGGGAGAGGGAGGGAGAAAAAAAAAAAAAGAGGAAAAAGCTTAGAAGATTCACTTAGGAAAGGGATTAAGTTCTGGGAAAGAGTGTAAAGAGAAACCGAAAGAGAAAAGAAACAGGTCACGAAGAGTCAGTAACTGGCCCTAGAAAGTTTTCCCAGGAGATGATGGGTTTTGACACCTCAAGAACGACCGCAAAGTCTGAGCTCTGAGTCAAGCGGGTCCCCTGTGCTAAAGTTGGGAGTCGCTTTAGGGAACTTCAGGTTCCTGATTCACCGAGCCGGCGCTTGTGTGGGTGCACCATAGAGCTGTGATCCTCCCGCATTCCTAGAGCGGCCAAGCGAGGTTGCATTGCATCCGAGCGGAAGTTGGCGGAATTGTGGGTGGCGGCGTTTGACCGGTAGTTTCTTCAGCACCGGAGGGTCCGGGGAGGCTTCTTGGGTATGGAGAGCAGGTGGGTTCTTCGCCTAGGGTTCTGTGGACAGCGAGTCTGTGCTCGCTGGGCCTGCCATTCAGCTGCGTGAACGTCCGGAATGTCGGGGCCGGTGGGATGACGGAGTGGGTGAGCCCACACTAGTCAGCCTGCAGAGCTGGAAAGAGAGAGAATAACATAATCTTAATTTCTAAAGCAAATATTAGCATCCCTCCCCGGATTATCGTTCGAGTTACACCTCTACTTTAGTATTAGTTCATTTCCAGTCTTGATCTGAACATCTCTTCCCTTATAAGAGGAATTGTGTCACAGAGGGTGAATCGGGTGGTGATCGATAGGGAAGCTGTCACCAAGAGGAAGAGCACATGGAAGTTACATGTATTTTTCTCCTTTACGTTTTTCTTATCTAGAACCGCTAGTCTCAGTCATGACATCTCTCCTCTGTACAACGGTTCTCATCTGAGTTCAGGGCTGCCAAGTTGCCTGCTGGCTTCAGACCATTATGTGGGCCAGAGCATCCTACAGAAGAAATGGTAACTCTCCAGGTGCTTCCTGAGGTGTCCAGCGGTACCCTATGGAGATCCAAGCCAGTTACGAATCTCAAGACCAGCACTTTCTGTCAGGTGAGCCTCAGTGCATTTCAGGTTACGTGGGTGATACCAGTATTAGCCACTGTCTACACTCTGTTAAGCAATACCATGTCTGTAGTGCTTCGAGTAAAGTCTTACGGTTTTGTTTTGAGTTTTAGCAATCCGGTAGTAATTCACTTGCCTTTGTGTCATTAGCGTACTAGTAGGCACATCTTGCCTAGCAGTGTGGCGTCTTAGTTGTCTATCATAAACAAGGCAATGAGGAGGGCTTACTGGAGGCTTACTTACAGTTTCAGAGTTAATGTCCATAAGTATCAAGTCAAAGAGTATGGTGGCAGGCAGGCAGGCAGGCAGGCATGGTGCTGAAGCAGTATCATAGAGTTCACATCTTAACACACAACCACAAGGCAGAGAGAGCTAACTGGGAATGGTGTGGGCTTTTAAAACCTCAAAAGAGCCCACCCCCAGCGACACCACCTACATCAAGGCCATACCTCCTAATTCTTCCCTAACGGCCCCACAAACTTGGGCCAAAGCATTCAAATATATGAGCCTAGAGGAGCCATTCTCACTCAGTATTATAGCATGCAGTGTTTGCAGCGAGGTAATATCATGGATGGGTTTTCTCTCTCCGTGCCCAGCAGAGCACTGTCAAGCACTATGAAATCTAGCCCGCAGGGAGAGAATTTTCAGGTCAGTTCCAGCTTGATGTCTCTATGTCTTGCAACAAGAATGTGCTGTATGTAATGGAATCTTATACGCTTATCCTGTTTCTCCCAGAATCCTTGTTTCTCTCTAGTCTTTCAGTCTTGCTCTTTCCATATTCTTGGTAACTGATTTGTCTCTAGCCATGAGTCGGTCCAGGCTTCTGTCCTAGACTGTTTACTTTCATAGATGGCAGACAGACTGTTTCACTTTCTAAAGTTTTGTCTGGAAGAATTTGATTTCAGCAGTGTGTCTTGAGGCCATCCCTGGCCAGGACTGTGAGTGAAAGCTTGCAGGCCTGTCTGACAACCCATTCTGAAACCACTTGTGTATGGAATTTACTTACAAGTGAACTTGATTTTTCAATGGAATGCTGGTTAGGGTTCCAACTTTGGATTTACTAGGTCAAAACCATCCAGTATGTAATAAGCAGTTCAGTCTCCTGCAATCAAGGCGCTCCCGTCAATGCCTAATAAGCAGTAACCCGGGGCTTGTTTTTCACAATATTAGGAAACTAATATTGGCAAAAGCATATATAATAGTAATCCCCTGAGTTCTCTTCCAGATCCTCCATGTAATATCTCTAACAGTCACCTCTAATGCCTCTAGTTGTCCTTGGGATGAGATCAGATCTCCCTCAGAAGTAGCAGCCCTGGCCAGGTATGGTAGCAGACAGCTGTAATCCCAGCACTTCGGTGAGCCTTCAGCAGGAGGACTGCCATGAGCTCAGTTATCTTGGGCTAAAAAGCGATCTCAAGGCCAGCCAAGGCTATACCACAAGACCATGTCTCAAACAAAAATGGAGGAGGGGGTGGTACAGCCAATCCCTGTTTTCTCAACACTCAAGTGTTGAAGCAGGAGAGTTGCCATGAGTTCCAGGACAACTTGGACTATAGAGCATCTGAAAGAACAACAAAATAGCAGGCCAGCAATGGATTTAGTCATTCCAAGGGACAGTGAGTTGGCCCGGAGCTGCACTTAGCACCCAGACTGCCAACCTGAGTTTGAGGCACAGGGCCCACGGTACAGGAGAGGACTAGCTCCACAGCGGATCCTCTGACTTTCCACACATGACCTTCTGTGTGTGTTCATCCTGGGTGTCTCTTCCTTTTGTATATACATCAGTTCTGTTGGATTAGAACTCTACCTCCTGATCTTATTTGACCTCCTTAAGGGCCTTATCTCTAACTGCCAGTCACTTTGAGAGTTAAGATTTCAACATATGAATGATAGTAGAGAGAGGCACAGTTCACATCATAACATATGGAAAATCAAACAATATTTCCTTTAAAATACCAACATTTGGGGGCTGGAGAGATGGCTCAGTGGTTAAGAGCACTGACTGCTCTTCTGAAAGTTCTGAGTTCAAATCCCAGCACCCACATAGTGGCTCACAGCCATCTGTAATGGGCGTTCAAAGCCACTTTCTGGTGTGTCTGAAGACAGCGACAGAGAACTTAGATATAGTAGTAAAATCTTAAAAAAAAAAAAAAAAAAAAAAAACAACCAACATTTGTTAAATATCTCAACAAAAGCTCAGCATAAACAGAGTTCAGCTTACATATTACTAGACTAGGTAGAGAAAGAGGTTGGAATGTTACAGGAACAGAAAGCATGCTGGTAATTATAAGAACATTTCTGGCAATTTTGCTATCTTAAACTAAAAAAATTTAGTTTCATTTTTTTTCCATTGTTTTGTTTTGTTGTTTTTTTGGGGGTGTTTTGGGGTTTTTTTTTTTTTTGTTTTCTGGGTTTTTTGTTTGTTTGTTTGTTTGTTTTGTTTTTGTTTGTTTGTTTGCTTGCTTTTTTGTTTGGTTAGTTCAGATTTTTTTGGTTTTGTTTTTTTTGTTTTTGTTGTTGTTGTTTTGGTATTTTGAGACAGGATTTCTCTAGCCCTGGCTGTTCTGGAACTCACTTTGTAGATCAGGCTGGTCTTGAACTTGAAGATCCACCTGCCTCCGCCTCCCAAGAGCAGGGATTAGAGACCTGTGCCACCACTGCCCTGCTCATTTCATTTCTTTGAATTGTCTATATCTGTAGCTATATAAGTATATATATACACATACACTTTTCTGTGTATAAAATACTAATAAGCTTAATTACATTAATATTTTCAAGAAAATTATTTTTTTGTTTTGTTTTTTAATTGGATATTTTGTTTACTTTTCAAATGTTATCCCCTTTCCCCGTTTCCCCTCTGCAAACCCCCATCCCATGTCCCCTTACCCTTCTGCTCCCCCACCCACCCACTCCTGCCTCACCGCCCTAGCATTCCTCTACACTGGAGCATCAAGCCTTCACAGGACCAAGGGCCTTCCCTCCCATTGATGCCAGATAAGGCCCCTTCAGCTCCTTCAGTCCTTCCCCTGACTCCTCCATTGGGGTCCTGTGCTCAGTCTGATGATTGGCTGCGAGCATCCACATCTGAATTGGTCAGGATCTGACAGAGCCTCTCGGGGCAGCTCTATCAGGCTCCTGTCAACAAGCACTTCTTGGCATCAGCAATAGTGTCTGGGTTTGGTGTATATACATGGGATGGATCCCCAGGTGGAGCAGTCTCTGTTCTACTCTTTGTCCCTGTATTTCCTTTAGAGAGGAGCAATTCTGGATTAAAATTTTGGAGATGGGTGGGTGGTCCCATCCCTCAACCGGGGCCAAGCCTGGCCTCTGGATATGGTCTCGACAGGTTCTCCCTCCCTTTGTGGGGTATCTCGGCTACTGTCATTCCTGTGGGGTCCTGGAGGCTCTTGCTTTCCTGGCATCTGGGACTTTGTGGTTGCTTCCTCAGTTCCCCATCCCCCATTGCTACACACCTCTGTTCAATTTCCTGCCCCTCTGCACCTCTCCTCCATCTCCTCCCGTACCTAATTCTGCCTCTTTTTCTCCTCCCCCTCCTCTCTTCCTCCCTCATTCCTCCCACCCTCTTCTTCCCTTGATTATATAGTTCCCCTTCTAAGTAAGACTGAAGCATCCGCTCTGTAGTCTTCCTGCCTCTTGAGCTTCATGTGGTCTGGGAGTTGTATCGTGGGTATTCAACACTCTTTGCCTAATAATATTCACTTATCAGTGAATACATACCATGTGTGTTCTTTTGTAACTGAGTTAACTCACTCAGGATAATATTTTCTAGATCCGTCCATTTGCCTGCGAATTTCATGAAGTCATTGTTTTTAATAGCTGCATAGTATTCCACTGGGCAAATGTACCACATTTTCTGTATCCATCTGGGTTCTTTCCAGCTTCTGGCTATTATAAATACGGCTGCTATGAACATAGTGGAGCATGTGTCTTTATTACATGTTGGAACATCTTCTGGTTATATGCCCAGGATATAGCTGGGTCCTCAGGTAGTACTATGTCCAATTTTCTGAGGAACCGCCAGACTGATTTCCAGAGTGGTTATACCAGCTTGCAATGGAGGAGTGTTCCTTTCTCCACATCCTCTCCAGCATCTGCTGTCACCTGAGTTTTTGTTTTAGACATTATGACTGGTGTGAGATGGAATCTCAGGATCGTTTTGATTTGCATTTCCCTAATGACTGAGGATTTTGAACATGTCATTAGGTGCTTCTCGGCCATTCGAGTTTCTTCAGTTGAAAATTCTCTGTTTAACTCTTTTCCCCATTTTTTGGTAGGGTTATTTGATTCTCTAGAGTCTCCAGTCTGTTAAGCCTGTCTTTTTATTGGGGAATTGAGTCCATTGATGTTAAGAGATATTAAGGAATAGTGATTGTTGTTTCCTGTTATTTTTGTTGTTAGAGGTAGAATTATGTTTGTGTGGCTATCCTCTTTGGGGTTTGTTGAAAGAAGATTACTTTCTTGCTTTTTGACCCGCCGGGCAGCCTCCGGGAAACCAAAGTCTTTGGGTTCCGGGGGGAGTATGGTTGCAAAGCTGAAACCTCCTCCTCCTCCTCCTCCTCCTCCTCCTCCTCCTCCTCCTCCTCCTCCTCCTTGTGTTGGAGTTTTCTATCTGTTATCCTTTGTAGGGCTATATTTGTGGAAAGTTATTGTGTAAATTTGGTTTTGTCGTGGAATATCTTGGTTTCTCTGTCTATGTAAATTGAAGAGTTTTCTGGATATAGCAACCTGGCCTGGCATCTGTGTTCTCTTAGCATTTGTATGACATCTGCCCAGGACCTTCTGGCTTTTATAGTCTTTGGTGAGATGGCTGGTATAATTCTGATAGGTCTGCCTTTATATGTTACTTGACCTTTTCCCCTTACTGCTTTTAATATTCTTTCTTTGTTTTGTGCATTTGATGTTTTGATTATTATGTGATGAGAAGTTTCTTTTCTGGTCCAGTCTATTTGGAGTTCTGTAGGCTTCTTGTATGTTCATGGGCATCTCTTTCTTTAGGTTAGGGAAGTTTTCTTCAATAATTTTGTTTAAGATATTTACTGGCCCTTTAAGCTGGGAATCTTCACTCTCTTCTTTACCTCTTATCCTTAGGTTTTGTCTTCCCAGTGTGTCCTGGATTTCCTAGATGTTTTGGGTTAGCAGTTTTTCACATTTTGCATTTTCTTTAACTGTATCAATGTTTTCTATGGTATCTTCAGCACCTGAGATTCTCTCTACTATCTCTTGTATTTTGTTGGTGATGCTTGCATCTATGACTCCTGATCTCTTTCCTAGGTTTTCTTTTTTTTTTTTTCTTTTTTTCTTTTTTTTTTGTTTTTGTTTTTTTGGATTTAGGTTTTTTTTTCTTTTTCTTTCTTTCTTTCTTTCTTTTTTTTTTTTTTTTTTTTTTTTTTTTTTTTTTTTTTTTTTTTGAGACAGGGTTTCTCTGTATAGCCCTGGCTGTCGTGGAACTCACTCTGTAGACCAGGCAGGCCTCGAAATCAGAAATCAACCTGCCTCTACCTCTCAGAGTGCTGGGATTACAGGCATGCACCACCATGCCTGGCTTTTCCTAGGTTTTCTATCTCCAGGCTTGT
The DNA here is from genome assembly GCA_964023405.1 of Apodemus agrarius. Classification (NCBI taxonomy): domain Eukaryota; kingdom Metazoa; phylum Chordata; class Mammalia; order Rodentia; family Muridae; genus Apodemus; species Apodemus agrarius. The sequence goes on from OZ030021.1 coordinate 13,884,319, forward strand.
CTCCCTTTGTGATGTCTTTATTGTTTCTATTTCCATTTTTAGATCCTGGATGGTTTTGTTTAATTACTTCACCTGTTTGGTTGTGTTTTCCTGTAGTTCTTTAAGGGATTTTTGTGTTTCCTCTTTAAATGCTTTAAGCTGTTTACCTGTGATCTTCTGTATTTCTTTAAGTTATTTATGTCCTTCTTAAAATCCTCTATCATCATGAGTTATGATTAAATCAGAGTCTGTTTTTCCGGTGTGATGGGATATCCAGGACTTGCTGTGGTGGGAGAACTGGGTTCTGATGATGCCAAGTATTCTTGCATTCTGTTGTTGCTTATGTTCTTGCACTTGCCTCTCGCCATCTGGTTTTCTGTGGTGTTAGCTGATCTTGCTGTCTCTGACTCTGGCTTACCCCTCTTGCAAGGCTGTGTGTCAGTACTCCTAGGAGACCAGATCTCTCTGGGAGGAATTTGGGTGTGGTAGCTGTGGCACAGGGTCAGGTCCGGGACACAGAAGGAAACCGGAAGGATCCTGTCCCTGGCTGCTCCTCAGTTCCCGTGTCCTGAGGTTTCCAGGTGGGTTCCTTGGAGCAGAAGTGGTGGTGTTAACCTGTGCTCTCAGGTGTGTTAGCACTCCTGGGACAACAGCTCTCTCAGGCAGGATTTGGGTTGGAGCATTGAGCTCCAGGTGCAGATCGAAACCGGAAGTGCTAGAAAATTATTTTTATTGGAGTAGTTTACCTATAACATAATCGATATGTTTAGATTTAAATATATATGCGTGTTTTGTTTTCTTTGATTTTTTTCATCATTTATGTATAGTTTTCCATTATAAGGCTTTTTGGGGTTTTTTTCATTCTCTATGATCATGGTCTGTCTTAGATGTGTTTCTATAAATTATTCAAGCCCCAGCGCTTCAGCCACTGCAAGTAATGCTTATTATTGCTCTTATATATCAAGTACAAAATAATTTTAAATTCATCATTTATTCATTTTTGTGTGCATATATGTTTTATCACAGCATCCTAGCAACAGAAAGCTAATTTCTGCAGAAATTGTACCAGACCTGGGGTATTGCTCTGATAAACTCAAGAAAATACCCCACAGATTCTTCTGCCTACATATGATGGAAGCGTCTTTATTCTCAATTTAAGTTTCTTCATCCTAGATGGCCCTAGCTTGTGTCAAGTTGACAGGAAAAAAAACCCAGCACAGGTGGCCTAGATGAGATACAGATGAGGCCTTTTAGAGAGAGTGCTAGAGGCCGCAGAGTCCAAGGGAACTCATATGCAAGCACGTGCTCCCCTGCGCGGCAGTCCTCCTCTCCTTTTGCCTGTTAGTGAATCAGCAGTGGGGAGGTGACCCCAGGTCAGTGTAGGAATCATGTGTGTGGGGGGGGGGGGGGGGGTTAGCTTTCTCCGCCAACCTGATGCAAGCTACATTAACTGAGAACAGAGTCCCAGTTATGGTTTGGGGATTGTGTAGGTTGGGTTTGCCTGTGGGCGTGGCTCTTGGGATTGCCTTACTTAATCTCAGTACTTGGGAAGCAGAGGCAGGTGGATCTGTTGGGTAAGAGGCCAGCCTGGTCTATAGAGTTCTAGGGCAACCAGGGCTACACAGTGAGACGCTGTCTCAAAAAAACAAAGTATCTCCCACCTCTTGTCCCTCTCCTCCAGCTCCTGCATTCTTTCCGCTCTTCCCTGGTGTCCCCCAGGCTTTAAAGGGAGTGGCACAGATGTGCTGGTTAAGACTAATATCCCGAACAGCTGTAAGTCTGTTCTCTGCAAAGAGAAGTCTCTGACTAAGGAGGAGAGTAGTGGCAAGAAAGCAAGCTGAGGGTGGGCTGGAGGCTGGAGGCTTCCTTCCTCACCACTGGCCACGAAGTACCTACTGCCTGAAGGGGCTGTGCAAGCTACTTGAGAGAAAAGGCCTCAATAGTCTTACTTTGCAGTGAATCCCACAAACTACAGTGCTAATTTGCCAAGTCAGATGGGGCCACCAGTACAGTAGCAGCGCAGCTGTTCTGAAGGTCAACAGCCACTGTTGGGTTAAATTGGGGCCTGCTTGACAGAAGAAAATGCGTGCCAGATACTATCGAACCCAAACCCAGCCAAACCCAAACCCACAGCTGGGGAAGAGACCCTAGTAAGTTCTTTTTTTTTTTTTTTTGTTTCTCGAGACAGGGTTTCTCTGTGTAGCCCTGGCTGTCTTGGAACTCACTCTGTAGACCAGGCTGGCCTCGAACTCAGAAATCCACCTGCCTCTGCCTCCCAAGTGCTGGGACTAAAGGCGTGCACTACTACTGCCTGCCTCCTAGTAAGTACTTTATTACTGTGGTTTAACTAAATTGACATGGCACCAGACTTCAGTCTAAATATTTATGTTTATGCCCTTAATTTTATAAGTCTGTCTTTGGAGGGTAGAGAGATGGCTCAGTGATTAAGAGTCCTTGCTGTTCTTCGAGAGGACCCGAGTTCACCAACCAGCAGCCATGTGGAACAGGTCACCCCTGCCAGGAGATCTGACACCCTCCTCCAGCTGCTAAGGACAGTATGCACACATGGTGTAAGCACACACACACAAATACACAGAATTCTCTTAAGTGTATTGGCACACATGTAAAAACATGAAACCAGTCTTTGTGTCAAAATTGATTTCTTGTTATTCTCATTAATGCATGCAGTTTGAGAAAGTAGAAACAACTTGGCCATCTTACTACTCTGACCCTCTTGTTTGTGAAACCAAATTCAGTTCCATCTGGAGAGGAGAATAAATAGTATTGGAGTTCTTTTGTACTAGATGGATTTTGTTACCTGGACATTCAGTTTTAAACTGATTGCTATACTGAAAATGCTCTGATTTTTTTTTTATAAGTTGTTTAGAATACAGTACGTATTCTATGGATATAATAACAATTTTATACTGTTTCTTAAAGGCAGATGCAAAGGAATTGAAAGGTTTTTATTTCCCTTTCATTATTTCTCTTTAGCACTTTACTTTTAGCCTAAGTATCTGAGCATTGCTAGATAAAATCAAACCATCTTCCCTTTCCTACATTTTCGTGCTGTTTAAGTATATTAATAAGTTATCAGCTTTAATCACACTTTTATCATCGTAGTGAATCAATCTCATTACTTCCAGGCCTCCTGTGAAAATCATACCTTTGCATCTGATAAGTGCCTTCTACAAATGTATGATCCATATTTGTAGACTCTTCCCCATTTTCCTCAGTATTTTTCAATGCTGGGAAGCCTCCCATTTCATTTGAGTCCACCACCTTGCAGCCTGTCAACCATGTGGGTCCCCTGCTACCACAGCCTCCCTCTTACTGTAACATCTGCAGGTAAATACTGATTTGCTTCACCTGCAACTTCCTTACAGCATGGAGCACATTGTCCATTTAGATTTTGTTTATTATTCCAGATGGTGAGACCAAGATCAAGATTGGAGAGCCAACTGCAGAGGAGGAAATGACAGGAAAGATTGAAGCTTTGACTGAAGAGTCTAGCGGCCTCCAGGAAGATGTTCTCCATGATTCCAAAGGCGAAGAATCGTGTGGCTTTGGAGATGGATTGAATGATGAGATGCTCTTCCAGAGAAGACAGTATGACTGTGGCGAGTGTGAGCAGAGCTTCGCTTGGAGTGCAGGCCTCATCGGGCACCAGAGAGCTCACTGGAAACCTTATGAGTGTGAGGACTGTGGAAAGGCCTTTCGGATGAGCTCGGCCCTGGTTCTCCATCAGAGAATTCATACTGGAGAGAAGCCCTATCCATGTAGTTGGTGTATTAAAAGTTTCAGTCGGAGCTCAGACCTTATTAAACATCAAAGAGTCCACACTGGGGAGAAACCTTACAAGTGTGATGTGTGTGGGAAGGCCTTCAGTCAGAGCTCAGATCTTATGATACACCAGAGAATCCACACAGGAGAAAAACCCTACCAATGTAGTCATTGTAGTAAAAGCTTTAGCCAGCACTCGGGCATGGTTAAACATCTGAGAATCCACACCGGAGAGAAGCCTTATATGTGTAACCACTGTTGCAAACATTTCAGTCAGAGCTCTGATCTCATAAAACATCAAAGAATCCACACTGGGGAGAAGCCATACAAGTGTGATGTGTGTGGGAAGGCCTTCAGTCAGAGCTCCGATCGTATTCTCCATCAGAGAATCCACACTGGGGAGAAGCCATACCCATGTAGTCAGTGTAACAAAAGTTTCAGTCAGAATTCAGACCTTATTAAACACAGAAGGATTCACACTGGAGAGAAGCCGTATAAATGTAGTGAATGTGGGAAGGCTTTTAACCAGAGCTCAGTCCTTATTCTGCATCAGAGAATTCATACTGGAGAGAAGCCCTATCCATGTAATCAGTGCGCCAAGAGCTTCAGCCGGCTTTCAGATCTTATTAATCATCAGCGAGTTCACACCGGAGAGAAGCCTTACCCGTGTAGTCAGTGCACTAAAATGTTTAGTAGAAGGTCAGATCTTGTTAAACATTTTAGAATCCACACGGGGGAGAAGCCCTATGAGTGTGATAAATGTGGCAAAACTTTCAGTCAGAGTTCCAACCTTATTCTCCACCAGAGAATCCACACTGGAGAAAAGCCATACCCTTGCAACAGCTGTTCTAAAAGTTTTAGTCGTGGTTCAGATCTCATAAAGCATCAAAGAGTGCATACTGGAGAAAAACCATATTCCTGTAATTTGTGCAATAAGAGTTTTAGTCAAAGTTCAGACCTCACTAAACATCAGAGAGTGCATTCTGGGGAGAAGCCCTACCACTGTAGTAGCTGTAACAAAGCCTTCCGTCAGAGTTCTGACCTTATTCTCCACCATAGAGTTCACACAGGAGAGAGACCGTACGCATGTACACAGTGCACCAGAAGTTTCAGCCAAAAGTCAGACCTGATCAAACACCAGCGAATTCACACTGGAGAGAAGCCATATAAGTGTGTGTGTGGGAAGGCTTTCAGTCAGTGCTCAGCCTTTACCCTTCATCAGAGAATCCACACTGGAGAGAAACCATATCCATGTGCTCAGTGTGGCAAAAGCTTCAGTCAGCGCTCTGATCTAGTTAACCATCAAAGAACCCACACTGGTCAGAAACTACAGATGTGATGCCTGGGTGAAACCTTCAGCACGGTGTCCAATCTTACTGGATGGCAGAGGATCTGCCAGGAGCCGTTTGCAGCTTCTCTGAAACAGAAAAAGAAGAGTCTGCCTGCCGGCATAGTCAAGGCAGGTCAGAGTCTGTTGGCAGATTTCCCAGCTTGCTGGTGCATGGAACAATAGGAGGTGTGCTCGAGGCTCAAGGCGAGGGGCTGGAGATTCTGTTGACCTCGGTGGAAGGAACAGATGTCTTATGTGTATATTTCAGCAAATTGTTAATGTTGGCTTGTGGTTTTGCTTCCCACGGTATTGTATAAAAAAGGCTATGAGAAATATATTCGCTGCTGGTGTAATATGATCTGCAGCCCTCCCGGGTCTCTCGTGCGTCTTCTCTCTGTCTTTCCTATAGTCATCCTCACTCCCTGCTCAGAGGCTGTTTGACTTCGTGCCTGTTGGACAAGTACAAGGATACACAGAAGAGCAACTTCAAGGCCAGGTGGTGGCGGCACACGCCTGTAATCCCAGCACTTGGGAGGCAGAGGCAGGCGGATTTCTGAGTTCGAGGCCAGCCTGGTCTACAGAGTGAGTTCCAGACAGACAGGACTACACAGAAAAATCCTGTCTCGAAAAACAAAACAAAACAAAAAAAAAAAGAAGAGCAACTTCTGACCTCGTGTTCAGGGTAGCAGATGGTTTAACAAATTTGATCTTGGTGATTTTAAGTAAATCCATTCTAGATAGGCACATGCCTTTAATCTCAGCACTTGAGAGGCAGAGGCAAGTGGATCTCTATGTTCGAGGTCATCTAGGGCTGCACAGAAAAATCTGCCTTGGGGAAAAAAATAGAACAAATGGGGGTGTGGGGAGGAGAAGAGGAGGAGATTCATTCTGAGGAGGAAGACTGCATAACTGGGGGGAAACCTGAGTGTACAAATCCGGAGACCAAACTAGAACAGAATCTCAACAATGCTATAATGACCATGAAATAGGTATTAATCAATGTTCAACCTATGTTCCACTTAAAAAAACACTGAAAGACTAATTTGATGACAATTTACCTTAGAGCCAAGAATTATTGGTATTAAGGAAATCCGAAGGCGCCCTGGGAATTGTATGAAAAGCTTCATTGCTTGTAATTTTTTTTTAAATGAATCAATAGGCCAAAATAGAAAAGCTTACTTTTGCTGTGATCTAAGATAATCTCTTACTGGGGCACAGTTCATGGAGATTTACATTATAAAAATGTGTAAAATTAATACCGAATTTATCAATTTTAAGTATCAGTGTGGAAGATCTCAAAAGTCAGAGGGAAATACATTCATCTTAGAAGCTCTACCTTTATTTGGTCTAAATTACCAACTGCGAATCAGAATTACCAATCTAAATTACCAAACTACCAACCAGTTGTTTTAGAGGATGTAGAGAGGAAACCTTAAGTCCTGTGATTAAAATGGTATTAATGTTGACACCACACATGTACTCTATGCTCATGCTGAATATCTACAAATTCTCTAACACTGAGCCACTTTGTCTGTGGAATTTGATGGTAGAGGTCTAGTTTGGGTTTCCCTAATGAGCAGGAGCCCAATGGTGCACAGCAATATTAGTTCAGCTTTATTTACTGCATTCACAGTAATGCAGACCAAAATTTTACTTCTGAAGTCACTTCACACCCTCTGAACACATGAAAAAAAATTTTTTAAGGAATGTATGTAAAAACTAAATATTTTCTCCTCTATTGAACAAAAATGGAGCTATGGTATTGCAGTACTGCAAACTGAGAGGTTCCTCGGTACCCAGAAAGGATGTTCCAAGGCTTAGAACTTTCTCAGTCAGCTGATAGTCTTGCTAAATCCAGGCAGACCGTGACTAGGCACAGTGGATGATCTAGCTAGTTCTAGCAGTTCTCAGTTCTAACACTAACAGCTCCAAACAGAGCCATGGACCTGAGTCCTTCGTTGTCCTCCTCACAGCCAGGACCATCAGCTACCAGCAGTTCTTGTCATTTTTCAACAAATGGAGCCAGCTGGTCCAGTCACTGGTTACTAGCCACTCCCAGTGATAACAGCTCCAGGGAAGCCAGTGAGCCTGCTTTATCCAGAAATCATAAATATGCGAAACCATCCAGAAGAGATGTCATTGGTACTTAGGCTGCAACAAAGCATGGGCTGACTAAATGAGGGTGCGAGGAGGGACAGGTTATATAGGCAAAAGGCTAGACTAAGTACCTTCATGTTGTCCTGTCGGTGAGCCGCCTCCCCAGGTCCTCACTTTGTCCTTTTCAGTCTTGGACCACAGCCCATGTGATGGTGCAAGTTACATTCAAGGTGGCTCTCCCCTCCTGAGTTAAGACTCAGTAATGTTCAGACAAACCTAGGTGTATCTCCTAGGTGGTTGTAAATCTCATCAAGTTGACACTATAGGTTAACTGAGGTCACTCTTGGTCAGACTAACATCCATGCACATCGAGTTTCTATCACCCATTCCACCCTTGGCCCTCAAAGGCTCATGTCTACTTCATAATGCAAAATGCACTCTGTCCAGTTGCAAAGCCCCCTCCCATAGTCTTTAACATACCTACCCAACACCTCAAACGTGCAGTCTTAAGGCAGTGTGATCCCTGTAAAATCAAAACATGAATTACATACTTCTAAATTACACCAGCACAAAGTAGACATTCCCACTCAGGATACTTTTTAAATTGTCTTAATTAGCTTATCAAATGGCAGGTTTCTTAGGACTTTCTCATACATGCTTTTGGTCAACCCTGCCCCCACTTACCTTTCTGCCTTCAATACCCCCACCCCTTGTACATTCATATTTCATGTATTCTACCGTTCTCCCTCACTTTTGTACACAACAAACACTTTTTGGCCATCTCTCTCTCCCTTGAAGTCTCTTTCCACCTTTCATGGGCTCCTTTCTGATTTATTGACCTCTGTATGCACTCCTGCATAAATACACACACACCAAAGTTAGAAGCTAGGGTGTGCGTGTGAGAACACGCAGAGCCTAGGATACCTCAGCATTTTCCCATTCTATCCATTTTCCTACTAATTGCATTTTTCTTTTTGTTTGTTCTCAAGACAGTTTCTCAGTGTAGCTCTGGAACTTGCTCTGCAGACCAGGCTGGCCCCAGATTCACAGAGATCCACCCACCTCTGCCTCCCAATTGCTAGGACTAAACGTCTGAGCCACAACTGCCCAGCTGATTTCATTTTTATGACTAAAAAAAAAAATCCATTGTGTATATCTAACATCATACATGCCTTGTATGTATTTTATTAAACTTAAAACTAAAATTTTTTAAAGATTTATTTTCTTATTATATGTAAGTACACTGTAGTTGTCTTCAGACACACCAGAAGAGGACATCAGATCTCATTACAGATGGTTATGAGTCGCCATATCGTTGCTGGGATTTGAACTCAGGACCTTTGGAAGAGTCAAACAGTCAGTGTTCTTAACCATTGAGCCATGTCTCCAGCCCCAAGAATTTTTTTTTTTAAGGCTAAGAACTAAAAACTTTTTTAAAAAATGGATGTAAAATGTCATTCTAAGTTTTTGGTTGATTTGCAATGCTGTGAGTCTAACCCAGGACTTTGTGCATGTTGGCAGCACCTTACTACTGTGCTGTATAATACTCCCACCAAGGTATTTCTAACTTCACATCTCACTGCTTCATTGATGTGTCTTACAGTTTCCACCGCTGTGAAAAAAAAAACCTGACCAAAAGCACCTGGAGGAGAGGGCGGGCTTCTCTCACCTCACAGCCCTCAGGCCATGCGCCATCCCTGAGGGAGGTCCAGGTAAGAACTGAAGCTGTGGTGGAGCTGATGACTGGCTTTCTGAAGCTCAGTCTTTCTTCCAGCACGCACTGACTACCTGTCCACGGGTGGCACTGCCCGCTCTGTGCCCGGCCCACCCACATCAGTCATTAGTCAAGAAAATGCCCTACAGACTTGCCTGTGGGGAGTCGGATGGAGGCCTTGCTCACTTGAGGTTCTCTCCAGGATAACTTCAGCAAGGGTCAAGTTGGCAAAAAGAACAACTAAGGGAGGTGGTACAACTGTAAACAGTTTCGATTGGATACCAAACGTGTGTATTTTGTTACATGGAGTTACCACATAACCTAGATTAGTCTTCAAGTTCTGTCCCTCTTGACTGCTTCCTGAGTGACAGGATGTGCTACCACGCCAGGCTTTATATCATGTCTTGTTGGCTGCTGAATATCTTAATTTAATTGTTCTGGGATCAATTTATTTTTGCCCTTCCAAGCCTTAGTTTCTAAGTGTTGTTCAAGGTGTTTTTAATATTTTCTGGACTTAACAAGACTCTTCCTGGTACTCTAACCCCAAAGTTGTCAATTTCACCACAAGCCGTCTGTGGCTAATAATACAGTTATGCATTGAACGCTGTTTAGCTACCTCTCTGGCCTTTACCCATTAGATACCAGTAGTGGCCAGACTCCAGGGTCTGACAAACACAACTGTTCAGACACTGCTGTATCTCCACTTCAGGCAAAACCACTCTTAAAAAACACCAGAGAGGGGCTGGACCTGGGCTCACAACTGTCTGTAAGCTCAGTCCCAAGGGATCTGACACCCTCACACAGAGACATTCAGGAACACTGATGCACAAAAAAAAAAAAAAAAAAAAAAAAAGAAGGAAAAGAAAAGAAAGGAAGAAAGGAAGGAAGGAAGGAAGGAAGGGAGAGAGAGAAAAGAAAGAAGGAAGGAAGGAAGGAAGGAAAGAAAGAAAGAAAGAAAGAAAGAAAGAAAGAAAGAAAGAAAATTAAATTACAAAACAACAAACGTACCTGAGAATGTCCTGGGGACTGTGCGCTCCGGCGGCTCTCTCCACCCCAGACTGTTCTTTACCCAGGTTCACGTGTGCTCTAACTATTCAAACACCCGGGCAGAATCTTCTGAACACATGTCCTCTCTGTATTTTCTCCTGGAAGTTTGTGTGTCTTGTTTCCTGAAAAGAGTCCTACGACACCAGATTCCTGGGTCCATTTGGGGGACCACCAAGCTTTGCTCCTCCCTCCCCGTGTGGTGGCCTGGAACCCCCAGTAATAACGAGGACCCCAAAATCTACCAAATTCGTCTCTCACCTCACCATCCTTTGCTTCTGCTATATATGCGCTACTAATTCAGACAGCTTAGACCTGGCCCCTCTAACTCTGCTTTGACCCAGAATTTTCTGAGTGATTAAAAAGTCAGCATATTGAGCTAATTAAGAAAATACCAATGAGAAGATTGGTTGGTGTTATGAGAGGTGAGTGGGTAGGAGAGAAACGTGGGTGCAGTGGTAGGGTCAACTTCGAACAGAGGCAGCCAGCTGCCTCTGGAGCTATAACAAGCCAGCATGTGGACACGTGGGCTTGTGGTGGTTTTTCTTTCTAAGTGCATGTTTATGATTGTGTGTATACATGTAGATTTTGGTCAAGGAACAATACAATTTACACAAATTGGCCAGGGAAGGTTTCATTGACTTAGTTTGAGGAAAGATCCACATGAGACTAGCAACTATGAAGAACTGAAAGCAGTGCCTGGTTTACTTGAGATGGTGAGAGCAGCCGGCTGGAGCAGCGTGAACATAAGTGGACTCTCCTGTGAGGGCGGAGACACACGGACGGCCCAGTTAGCACTGGCTGAGGTAGGACCTTCGTTCTGACTGCACTGAGAGTCTGTGAGAGGTTCAGGGCATAGAGCAGCAGGATGGCCAACATTCTTACATATTTTCTTATGGAGGACATACAGCAGAAAATAGATTAAAAAATAGTTTACTATCCAGAACTTGAGGCCACAGTCCAAGTAGTGTTCTAACACTATAGACTTCATTGGTGTGAAACCATATATGTATATATGTATGTATGTGTGCATGTTTAAGCCATATATATATTATATACATGTACACACATGTATTTGTGTATCTTAGGGTTTCTATTGCTTTGATAAAACACCATGACCAAATGCAACTCTGGGAGTAAACAATCTATTGCTTTTAACCTTCTGCATCATAGTTTATCACGGAAGGACACAGGACAGGAACTCACTCACACTGGGCAGGAACCTGAAGGAGCAGCGGCCTTGGCAGAGTACTGAGTCCTTCCTGGCTGGCTCACTGTCGGCTCAGCCCACATTCTCTGACCATCCAGGATCAGCTGACCAGGCTTGGCACTGCCCACAATGGGCTGGGCCCTTCCCCGCCCTACGGCCTTGCCTAAGATTCTTTCCCCACGTCAGGTATTGGCCTTGTACAGGGAATGGAATGTCCCCTCCCCCCAAACCAATGTTAGATAAAGGTAATGTTGAAGGGCTCCGCGGACCACAAATATAAGTTGGAAGGCAATGCCCTGAGAGCATTGTTAGCCAGGTCAGTGTGACACAAGCTAGTCAGTTAGGAAAAGTCCTAACTGAAGACATGCCCTCACCACAGGCGTGTGGTGCATTTTCTTGATGACTGAGGGGGAGGGCCCAAGTTGCTGCCAGCCCTGGACTGGTGGCCTGGGTGCTGTGAGAGAGCAGGTTCAAGAAGCCATGAGGGAAAAGCCAATAAGCAGCGTTTCCTCCATGGCCTCTACATTAGTTCTTGCCTCCAAGTTTCTGTATTGAGTTCCTGTTCTGACTTAATCTGGAGACAGGAGTTAAGTCAGGGCAGGGACTCATGTAACCTAGGAGTTTTTAGATGGATTAAACCCTCACCACCACCACCCAAGTTGCTTTTGGTCCTGGTGTCTTATCAGAGCAATAGAAGTCATAAGACAAGCAGAGTCAGCAGTTTAAAACACCTGGACCCAAATGAATCTGGAGGGAGAAGAGATCTGTTAGAGGCTATGTATGAAAGTCGTTCAGACGTGAAAGCCAGCACTCAGCAACTGTCAGACTGCCAAGAATGTGACTGGAGTGTGGCCTGGGGAGGACAAGGACTAAGGTAGCACATGGCAGAGGTTAAGAGTCCAAATCTTACAAGGCCATGCTAATTTTATTAACATATAATGCATGAAGTCTGTAATTTAAAACTACCAAGGTTTACTACAGATCAGTAAGAAAATACAAATACCCTATATATTAATCAGGACAGAAGCCAAATAGAAGTATCTTAAACAAGAAAGGGACTTTATTGGCTCAAAAAACTTTAAAGTCCAGAGGTAGGGCAGGCTTTAGGCACATCTGGATTTAGGGCCCCCAGAAAAATATCAGAACTTAAGTTTTCTTGCCATTCCTGCTGGCCCGAATTTCTCCTCCAGTATTTTCTCCACATAGAAAGAATGCAGGCTCACACCAGCCTTGGGGCTCCAGTGTCTCCGAAACCTTCTTGCCAGCGGTGGCGGTTCGTTTGAGCACTCCCTCTAGCCTGCTTTAAACTGTATGCCTACTCTAACCACTGTGGTTAGGATGCTGATGGCTGGTGCCGGGTCTGCTCCTGTGCTCACCAAAGCCATCTGGGATGAGTTATCAATAGATACGGATACTGTTGCCGTAAATGAGGAGAGAAACGCAGACCAGACACCCAGACATAACCCAACACAAAGACAGTACAAGTCGTTGCAGACCAGACACCCATACATAACCCAACACAAAGGCAGTACAAGTCTTTGCAGACCAGACGCCCATACATAACCCAACACAAAGGCAGTAAGAGTCGAGAACGACCCACCAACCCTCGGGGATTGGAAAGAACTCCAACGTCATCATTCATCAGGTAAATGCAAATAAGGAGTTTCTTTTTTCTCTATACTTGTCCCAAACAGATAAGGACTATCAGGTGTGCTAAGGCTGGGTGGGAAATGAGCACTCTTCAGAGTTGGCAAAGATTACACTGATGACTAAGCCAAGTGTCTAATAGCTAACCATGTAACCTGCAGGAATGTAAATACCAGAATGCAAAGCTATCCTGAAATCCCTGTTATAGTCCTATATAATCCTGTTTAAAAGGAGTCCTCACTTCTGCATAGTCACATGGCAATGCCTACAAACTGTACCTGGATATACAGTACGCTGGAAAGTGGAACCAACCAGAAGCCCTGAAGAAAACAGCCTATGCTTACACTTGTCTGTCTTTAGTTTTGTATGGTATTAACTGTAGTAATATGAAAGTAATTTATACTTTCATAATTAAAAGAAATGAGCAAGGCCAGATGAGGACATAAAAATAGCCAATGAACAAAAAATGTTTCATCTTACTAATAAAAATGCAACAACAACAACAAAAAAAAAAAAAAAAAAGGAAAGCGCTGGCCTCTAGGATGAGTGGCTATGAGGGGAGTGCAGTGGACAGGTGCTCCTACCACGGAGTTATCAGTACAAGTTGTAGTTCCCCCCCCATGTCAAATATGTATTTTATGAGCCAATAAATCCATTTCGAGTTATTTGTGTTACAGACACAACTACATAGGTAGTAAATGTATGTCTATAGGTGTTAGCCATATCTATTATGTATAAAAAAATCTACTGACCCATCACTATGGGGTTGCTTAGATGGACTGTTTTCATGCAGTGGAATACTATGCAGCTATGAAAATGTCCACATGAGTGTGGGGAGTGAAAGCAAGTCTCACTACAGATGTGCAATGGAGATATGTTACTACCTCAGATTTGCAGAGGAGTAAAGCACAGCAAAGCACTGTAGTGGATGCCTGTACTCAATCCCCAAGGGCAGCTATTAATTTAAAAGATGTTTGCTTAAACATGTACAGAGCTAAATTGGGAAGGATAATAATAAACCAGATTGCCACTATTTTGGGCTAAATCTGGTGTCTTTTTTCATCTTTTGTTTTTCCATTATGAAAATTTCAAATAGGCATATGTAATAGCTTTTCAAGTTTGTTAACTAGAAAAGAAAAAGATGTACTGCTTACTCAGCAGGACTTGCATGCCCTCACTCTCTCTAGATCAATCAAAAAACCTGGCCTTGAGAGTTTTAGCCCTGCCAAGTCCAAGTCATGTGATCTTTGGGTCTTGTTTTTCTAGTCCACAGATGTGGGTGAGATTAGGTATTCCAATCCATTGCTTAGCAAGCACATTGTTTCATACAGAAACCACCCCTCTAAGCTCACACAGGTGTAAGACAGGCTGCAGTGGTCAAACATCAACTAGGTGTGATTATTTAAAATCACTAAAAGCCACTCAACAGCCTGCTGGGCCAGTTAGTATGCATGCCTTAGCGGAACTGCTAACCAGAAAGGTGCTAGCTAGACCACTGCCTGGCACCTGCTACAAGCCTAGTTCACTACTGTGTACCCCAAAATGTGTGAGAATAGGTCTGAATCACTAACTGTAAATTAATTTCTTAGGCAGAGTCAGTTAAACACAAACACCATCGCTTCCTTTTCCGGTACAGCACCAGGGTTTCAGTCCAGTCCCCTAGCCCCAGACCCTGGTCTGAGCTTCCTTCTCAAAGCGGCCGGTGTCAGAGCTGACAGAGCTCCCGTGGTCACCAACTCCAATGCTACCTAATGTGCTTCCACGTCACTAAGCAGCTCTGGCCTTGAGACAAATCTATCCTAAAATTGTTAAGACTGACATCCCACCCAGAGGTTCCCCCCTTTACCTGCCTAAGACTTCTGCCAGCCCTGCAGGCTTTATAGAAATGTGCCACCTCAACAAGCCTACTGCGAAAGAAGCCAGGCGTTCACAAGTCAGTCAGGCGATTCCAAGCCACTTGATCTCGGAGTAGAGGAGTTTGCAGCTTTATTGGACATTAACTTGTTTCCTCTCAGCCACAGAAAAAAACCCAAACAAAAGTCCCTACAGTTTCTTGTATAACTTAAAAATACATTATAGCATTACTACATATTTATACTTCAATAAATCTTAATCTATAAAGCGCATTTTTCATAAGTGTTATCAGAAAATCACAAACAAGCCTCACTCGGCCTCACTCCAGCTGGCGGCATTTATTACGGCTTCTCAACAGGCTCAGGCAAAGTCTCACGTTAAGATTTGACAAAGCACCAGATATGACCCAAATCACTGGAACTATGAAATATTTGTACTTGCATGGATAATTTTCCATGTAACAATGCCTGTTATTATATATAAAAAAAGCCTCTTCTCTTACCCAATGCTTTAACTTCCAGAGTTTTCCATTAAACAGTAGAACCACAGTACTTGGATTCTTAGCCAAGGCATACGGAATCCTACTACTAGAATGTATTACTTTTAATACATTTTTTAAAAAATGTGTTAAGACTGTAAATTAAAAAAATCAATTCTGACAGTTAATAAACTAGTTATTAATAGCTTAGTTGTTTAAAGTACGGTCCATTCAATGTGTAGTTACAACCACAATGCTACTAGAAATAATGTTTGGATTTTTAGGATTCATTAACTTTCAAACTAAGAGTGTTTCAAGCTCACCTCTGAAGGACGCTAAGAGCTGACTAGCTAGCTCTCTGACTGACATCTCCCTCCAAACACAGCACACTGGTAAGAGAACAACAACTCTAGGGCTCTCAGAGGTGACCTGGGAATGCTGATGGGGAAACCCCTTATGACTTACAGTAGGATTACAGTACCCAGCACAGTGCATTGTCGGTAGAAATGTTTAATAATAAATGTATGGCTGTTTTAGCCTGGTGTTAAACCCTTTTGTACCAAAGGAATAAAAATAGCAAACCTGATATTGTTACCTACCCCATCAAGGAATGTCCTGTCCTTAACTAGGATGAGGTAAAATGAGTTAGATGCTTGAGTTTTTCTAAAAGCCATGTCATATAATTACCTTAACTTTACATATGCCTTCCAACATCACTACACTCGTCCTTAGTGTCTGACTGACCATCACTTTACAACTAGTCTGTCTGCACAGGAAAACCATTTCAACTAGTAAATTCCCACGAGTTAGGTAAAATCACCTTTCTCTTTGAGTTTTCCTACAGGATGACTGTCCCTAAGTGACAGGGGGTGACTCCCCAGTGTGTCTCCTCCACTCCTTTGCTCCATCTCTGACCTGAGAGCTTAAGGCTCATCTGACTGAGGCTTTGGCCTTTATCTTCTATGTTCTCAGATATACTCAACCTGAACAGAAGGAAACTAAGCTTTCAAGGATGTTTCTAAATCTCGAAGACGGGCTTTTAGATTTTACAATTCCTGTGTTGCCTTTTAAAATAAAAAGGTGTGCACCCTTACAGAACAACACTCCAGTGACCAATACAGAAATAAAGGAGCTGTCTGAAAAGGAAAGGGACAGGGGACCAGGTAGCTCATTACTTGGGGAGGAAAAAAGAGAATATAAACACCACATGGAAATTTTAGGTATTAACACCTGAATTATTTAAAATTTCAGTTTCTAGGCAGGTATAACACCATTTCTTTCAAGATAATAATGGTGAATGAAGATTTTTTTTCTATTTCCCAGTGGATTTTCCCATTCAACAGGGAAATAGTTTCCATATCTCTTCATGTTTTTAATTTTGTCTTCATTTCTGAAGAAAAAGACCTGAGTGCTGACTGTTTCCTCCTAATTTCTTAAACCTTCACAACATTCAAAAGTTTCTCTGCATTGTGTCTTCTCTGATGTCTAAAAAGATTTGAGCTTTGACTATAGGACTTCCCACACTGAACACATTCATAAGGTTTCTCCCCAGTGTGGATTCGCTGATGATTAATGAGCCCAGAATTCTGGCTAAAGGCTTTCCCACATTCAAGACATTTGTACGGTTTTTCTCCAGTATGGACTCTCTGGTGCTGCACCAGGATGGAGCTTCTGCTGAAGGCTTTCCCACATTCAACGCATCCGTACGGCTTCTCCCCGCTGTGGATCCTCTGATGAAGAATGAGGGCGGAGCCCTGGCTGAAGTGCTTCCCACACTCGTCACATATGTGCTGTTTCTTCCTAGACGGATTTCTCTTTCTTTCAAACCTGCCCTTGGGAAA
Organism: Apodemus agrarius; assembly: GCA_964023405.1. Classification (NCBI taxonomy): domain Eukaryota; kingdom Metazoa; phylum Chordata; class Mammalia; order Rodentia; family Muridae; genus Apodemus; species Apodemus agrarius. Next base: position 13,901,296 of record OZ030021.1, read on the forward strand.
ACAGGTTTCTCCGTATTTATAAATCTGGGGAACACCTATACTGAGCGCGCCGGGGACGTCGTGAGGCTCGCCCGCTGAAGCCATCTCCTGCTTTGGAGCCAGCGCTCCATTTTCTGTCGTGGCATCATCATCTGAAACAGAGAAAACGTAAACTGCTCAGCACCTTGCTGGACAGATAAGAACTTGAAGGAAAAAAGTGGGTTTTGTTGTTGTGTTGAGACAAGGTCTCACTGTGCAGCTGCTGCCAGCCGCACACTCGCTCTGCCCACCAGGCTGGCCATGATTTCAGACATCCGCCTGCCTCTGCCTCCCAAATGCTGGGATTAAAAGTGTGTGCCACCATGCCTGGCAAAAAACAAAAACAAAAAAAAAAAGCCTTTTTCATGAACTAAAAATAAACAGATTGTGCACATCTATGAATATATAAGGTTGACTACTCTCAAAAAAGAAAAAGGAAGATTATGAAGTTAATGAGCTAATGGCACGATAGCAAAATGACACAATTTTTGTCACAGGGGCTGGAGAGATGGCTCAGCCATCAGGAGCACGTGCACATTCAGAGGACCCATGCTGGGAAGCTCACGACCAACACAGCTCCAGCTCTAGGGACCCAACTTCCTCTTCCGGCCTCTTTGGGCACCTGAACAAGTGACATACACATGCATACATACATATAATACACACATTAAAAAATAGAATAGGCGACAAATAGGTTATCCGGTAAAGGGAGAAAAATCAAACTGATATGGCTAGGGAAAAAAACAATGGCCATTAGAAAAAAATTTTTTTAAAGAAATTACATCAAAAATCTGGCAAACAATAGCTATTGCTGAAATATATCAGTATGTCACGGCCAATACTGAACTTACAGCAGAACACAGGAGTCCTGATGGGGAAAAAAAAGCCAAGAATTGGGTGTGGTGAGATACACCTTTAACTCAACACTCACGAAGGCAAGGGAAGTCAGAGGTCTGTGAACTCAATGCCAATTCCAAGAACTCTGCAAGTTCCAGTCAGGGCCACAAAGTGAAACCAAGGCTCAAAGAATAAGAAAGCTGCCAGGCAGTGGTGGCATATGCCTTTAATTCCAGAGGCAGGCGGATTTCCGAGCTCAAGGCCAGCCTGGTCTACAGAGTGAGTTCTAGGACAGCCAGAGCTACACAGAGAAACCCTGTCTCGAAAAAAACAAAAAACAAACAAACAAAAAAACAAAAAGACTAAGCCAAGTCTAATCTGAGGGCAGCCTCTAAAGGCGTGACACTTAGAACTTCAATGCACTTAGAACTTAAATGAAAGTTTTCCCATTAAGGAAACTTGGAATTTGTCGTGGCAGCTAGAAAAATTGTTCAAGTCTAGAGAGAGTGTCTAGAAAAGAAAAGCCTCAATGTTTTGAGTGCCGTGGGGAAAGAGCGGCTGTCAGCAGAGATTCTTCCGGAGCCTGGAGCGGTACGGTGGACGGCTGTCACAGTAGCGGCAGCACTCAGAGCCACCGTGACGGATGGCAGCAGGGTTAGTCAACAGAGAAAGCAGAGAGAGGGAGAGCCAAGCGCCCGAGGGGCCACGAGGCCTTCATACTTGAAAAGTCAGGTATGAAGGGTAGGGGGACACACGACCTGAGATAAACGGAATGTTCTGGATGTGAAAGTGACTAGTTGCTAAAATGAGGCCAACAGACATTTAGGAAGAGGACATGTTTTCTACCCATGAAAGCACATCTTGAATGGACAAGTACAGTTCCTGAACTACCCAACAGAACGAAGTCCCATGACAGGTAAAACCAGTGTTGCAGATTACACCTGAACCCCAGTTCTGATTTGTAGAAGAATGCTCCTCATATCTTAATTTGTGGCATGCTAATATTATTTCCACCTACCTCAAGGACTGACTTCTGAAGCAATCTCAAACAAAACGTCACAGAAACTAACTGCAGCGCAGCAAGTTTAGTATACTAGGTCCGTATAAACAAGCACACTGCATCAGTACTAGTATACTGCAATGCTCTCTCCTGACCTGACAGTACCTGCGTGATTCACATGCACACACTTGTACACGAGTAAAGTTTTAAAAGACAGACAGGTCTTTTTTAAGTGTCTTAAGGGGGCTGGAGAGATGTTCAGTGGTTGAGCACTGGTCGTTCTTCCAGAAGACCCAGGTTTAATTTCCTGCACCCACAAGGAAGCTCACGACCACCTGTAACTCCAGCTTCAGAAGATCCGACATCATCTTCTGACTTTCAAGGGTACCCAGCAAGCACATGCTACACAGATACACATGAGGGCAAATACCCATACATATGAAATAAAAAGGAGAAAAAGAGAGCCAGGCGTGGTGGCGCACGCCTTTAATCTCAGCACTTGGGAGGCAGAGGCAGGCGGATTTCTGAGTTCGAGGCCAGCCTGGTCTACAGAGTGAGTTTCAGGACAGCCAGGACTACACAGAGAAACCCTGTCTTGAAAAACCAAAAAAAAAAAAAGGAGAAAAAGAAAAGTTTCTTAAAAGACTCTAGGTAGAATACTGAAGGGGAAAAACAGAAATTGATGAAGTTTTAGGCAAACTTCAGTGATACACAAAAAGGTTAAGGAGGTTTCAGATACATTCACCATGTCCATACGGTTAGGCAGGAGACTGAAAGGAAAGAGCGCGAGGCAGCCGGCAGCTAAGCCATCCCATCAACAAAAGAGACTTGGTCTCCAGGTGCTGGCTAAGAAATGCACGTGAGCCCACTATGGGCAGGTCTTCGTGAAAGAAGACTGCAAAAAGCTAAAGATGGTAAAGTCTGGGAGTAAAAAATACCTGAGGCCAGTGACTCAATCATCAGAAAAAGTCAAGCTCCTAATGCACAGGAATTTCTAAAACAGATGGTTAAAAAGGATTTTGCCACAAGAACAAGCAAAGCACTCTGGGAACAGGCCGCGTGGTGCCCTGGTCCTCACCACAGTGCCTCAGAGAGTGGAGTTCCCAGGATGCCCACTTGAGCTGGTTCTCCACAGCATCGAGCTCAGAACTGGGTAATCCCTGCGCGTCTTCTTGAGATGCTCTCTCTTCTGCAAGTACTTCCCGCTTCCGCCGACGTAGAGAGACCTGAAGACAAGATTTCAGTTTGGTTGAGAAGGAATTCTGACACTAAGCACACATAACAGGAACTGTACAAAAGACACGAGAATCCTAGCTAGCAAGAGCTGCCAAGAATCGCCCGCTGCAAGGGGACTGGAGGAGGCATGACCACACCTCTAGCTTAGCTAAGGGGGGCACTCCAGCAGCGGGCCTCCTGCTGTGGCAGTTTCTGCCCTGGGGAAACGAGGCAAGCACGCTCACCGGCTGTCCAGGGTCATCGAGCTCACTCTCCAAGTCCTCCAGGACAGTCACCGCCTCCTCTCCGTTCTCCGGGTGATGCTCTCGAACCCAAGTCTGGAGCTCCTTGGGTAGGATGGCAACAAACTGCTCCAAAACCACCAGCTCCAGTATCTGCTCCTTTGTGTGCGTCTCCGGCCTGAGCCACAGGCGGCAAAGCTCTCGGAGCTGGCTCACCGCCTCTCGGGGTCCTGGTGAGTCCTGGTATCCAAACTGCCGGAAGCGCTGCCGGAAAACCTCTGGGTCAGGGAGGTGGTTCCAGGAGATGCTCGAGCCCTCTTCGCCATCGCCATCGGGGTCCTCCTCTAGTTTCACTCTCAGAATCTTTTCTTCTTCGTCTGGATTTGGGATGATAAGTATTGACTCTTCTTCCACCGACTGTGCAGACATCCTGTTATAATACTTCAAGAAAAGGCAATCGAGGCAAGGTATAGACCTCAGAGAAATACCCTGTTTTCCTCAAAAGTACTCCTAAGGTACAAGAAATAAAAGACACATGAATCACCAACTACCCCATGATATTCAAAATCAGCTGAAAAAAAGATACACTGTTTTATTGGATTAAAAATTCCAATTAATAACCTATACTGATGGAAATACTACCACAGCTGGTAAACTATAGCTAATCTAGCCTGCTGTCTATTACAACATCCATAGTAAAGCAGGACAAAAATTTTAATGACTAAAAAGCACAGAAACGTTTCATGTTGAGAAAATATGACATGGGACCAGCAGGGTTACTCGGCTGGCAAAGGCCTGCTGCCAAGCCTGCTGCCCTGAGTCCAGTGACCAACATGCACGGAAGAGAAAACTTCCTTCTGCAAGTCTGGTCTTCACAAGTAGGACTTGACATGTGCCCGCCCCCCCCCACACACAATAAGACGTAAAAATGTTTTTTAAAATGATTTATGTGCACTGGTGTTTTTTGCTTGTAATGTATATCTGTGTGAGGGTGTCAGACCCCTTGGAACTGGAGTTACAGACAGTTGTGAATTGCCATGTGGGTGCTGGAAATTGAACTTGGGTCCTCTGGGAGAGCAGCTAATGCTCATAACCACTGAACCATCTCTCCAGTCCCATTAATATATTTAAATTTTGTATATATAAGTCATTAAACTTAATCATGGTTCAGGCTATAAAGGTAGAGTTGACAGTATTCAATGATTTCAGCTAAGATCTAAAACAACGTAATATTTTCTATCTTACCCATCCTAGAAAAAAAAAAAAAAAGATTGCCAATCTGTGACATAGTCAACAAAGGGTAATTTAACAACCTAAAGAAGCCAGGTAGTTAGAAGTCTACCCCAGTGCTCTCCAAACGTTCTGAAGCTTGGGACTGGAGCTGGTTCAGCGGTTAAGGCGTTCCCTTGCCGTGGACTCCGTTTTGTGTCCCAGCACAAGCCCCTCTCTCCTCACCTCCTCAGGCACCAGGCAAGCATGTGGTGCAAATATACATAAAATAACAAACTAAACATTCACAGCGGTAGAACATGGAAAACATGTTTTTTGCCATTTATTTTGTGCTGGAAGACATCAGCACAGGTGTGGAGGTCAGAGGGAAACAGGCAGGAGTCAGTTCCCTCCTTCTGCTATGTGCAATCTGGGATCTTGGGAGCAAGCCCCTCCCTGAAGAGCCACCTAGCCCACTCCACTTTTCATTTTTTGCAAACCTGTACTAGGAAACAGATCAACTGCACCCCCAGCCCGAACCCCCCTGGAATGAAAGTCCATCCAGGAACCTTACGTATCGTATCGTCCCCTACTGCTGAGCTAATGTTCAGAATTGTGCATACATACTATGTTGTTTGTTTAGGAACTCCCTAAACTTAAAATATATGTGGAAAATGTTCACCAGTGGCTAGGTATGTGTCCTAAGTCTGTAACCTCAACAGGTAGGCAGAAGCAAGGTTAGCCTCATCTTCATGGCAAAGCCAACCTGGGCTACTGGATCTTGTCACAGACTTTTTTTTACACAGTTCAGAAACAGATCACATAACACTGGAGAAGAAACTATTTCACATAACATGCAAATGTTACCCAGGCTTCCACCACACCATACATACATTTAAACTTACAGTGACAAGCGCCAACAGCAGCAAATTCTATTAGGAAAAAGTACTCGCAACTCCTCACATGTGGACGGGAGTCTTTTTCCTTGGGCAGCGTCCCCTAACTTTTCCTTTGGGGAAATTTGAGCTACTTTCTGATCCTTTTGGTATTTGCAAAGTCATAACTGTGCCACGGTTTACAGCACAGAAAGAATAGTTTACAGCTACTGTTTATCAGAGCCAAGAACCTAAAACACAGAAACTTTAGAAAACCTTATTGAAACCCGTCAAGGTGAAGTCAAAGGATCAGAAAAGGCTGCATCAATCTGACAGGTCGTACAGATACTCAGGAGTGGGATGTCCTGATAACAAAATCCAAGTAATTTGTTCTTATTCCCGGACCCGACTCTAGCAATAGCTCAAGCATTTCTACGTAATAGAAACTGCTTTTTCTTTTACTTTGTACTGCACCATGCTAGCGGGATGTGGAGGCACGCCGTCCGGCACTCGGCGGGATCCTGGTCTTCAGGGACCTCCCGCCTCACAGCGCCGAGCCCAACCTGCCCCAGCAACTCCGACGTCCTCTTCCCAGCATTCACCAGGAAGGACCGCAGAGGCCCCAGAACCACCCCGCCACACAGGACAGGCACTTCCGCCCGGGACCGGCGGGACTACAAATCCCAGCAGGTCGTGCGCGAGAACCGCCGGATCCCGCTTCGGCTTGAGCGTCTCCCAGAATCCTCCGCGAACCGCCAGAGCCTCGAAATAGAACAAAACCGGCCCATGGGGGAGGGGAAAGCAGGCCGGCGAGGATGCGGGCGCCGGAGGCTCTGCGGACCCCCGGAGCGCGGCAGGCCGCAGCGGCCCTTCCACCGCGGCCTTCTATGCGCACGTCCGGGATGCCGAGCGACGCCGGTCTCCGGGCCCCTACCCGCGCCCCCTCCTCCTCCTCGAACCCTACCGCCGCGCGCCGCTGACCTCTGGCTCGGGACCCGCCGCAGCCTCGTCGTCCCGGGCAGACGCAGCGCCGCCGCTTCCAGCCGCTTCCCACAAGCCCCCGGCGCGCACGGCTTCCGGTCCGCAGGACGGTGGGGGGGAGGGGGGAAGGCGGGAGGAATGGGGGAGCCGAAGCCCGGAGTTGCCATGGGGACGCGCGGTGAGCGGGGGAGGTGCGGCTTGATGACAATGGCCGCATTGAGGCTGCGCTTGGCCTTGCGCCTCTCGCGGAGTGACTGTTGCTCTCTGTTCCACTTCAGAGAAAGGAAAGGGGAGCGAGAGGACCGTGGGCGGCCGTTTCACCAGTGCCCCGCGCTCCTCTCTGCAGCCCGCGGGAGTAACTGACAAAGGTGAACCTTTCTGAAAATATGCCACAATCGCGTCAGCCCCAGGCGCGTGTCAGTCGTTTAATTTACCCCTTACACCCTATAGTGTTTCCTGCTCATGAGCTTTGGGGCCCTGAAACAAGGTTTGCCTCTAAACATGCCTCAAACCATTGTCTTCCACTTAGAAAGATTACGACAGGTTATCAAGTTGTCCCGGAGAATTGCAGAATATTCGCATGCTGCTTGTTTAGTGCCAAAAAGCAGCTGCCGGGCACAATCTCTTAGTTCGCCTTACTCCCCCCTTTTAAGGTCCAGTGGATCTCAGCTACGGTAACTACGACATTAAAAATGTGTTAGGTTGTTCTACTGTAGGGTGTCTGTGGTCTGTTGCCCGCCTTTATCCTTCTGAACCGTGCATGAGAGAGCTTCGTGTGCAGCCTCAGCCTCCCTGACCAGTGACTGCCCTTTCCTCCAGGTGGCCTCCTTTAGAAGGGTGGACCACCCTTAGAAGTGCTCTCATTACTTAGCTCTGCTTTGTTTGCAAGTCCTGTAAAAGTTGTGTCCTCTCTGCCCCGGTTTCCACAGTACCTAGTTTCAGGATGCTGGCGGGTACATAGCAAACTCAATAAGTACTCTTTGAATAAATGAATGAATGGTGTGTTGGTCACATGTCAAGTCTCAGAAGTCGCACAAAAGAGCTCTGTTTTGGAAAAAGTCTTGTTAGAAGCATAGGTCAAGTTTGCAGGACATTTAAACGACCTCAAGTTTTGCCCTTATTGTCTCTTTCGGGAGAGGGCCTCTCCAGTGTCCTCAGCCTCTGCTGGGCTAGTGAACGAGAGAGCAGTAAACAAGCCCACAAATAGCAAGACTTCCTGTTCCAGCAGGAGCTCTCCTTCCCATAACCCCTGTAGCTTTCCTGTCTTCACTGTGAGGCTTTAATACAGCCTTTTTACCCTCGGGTTTGGCTATAGCCAGGATCCGGCTTGGCTGTTCTCTGCAATCTTTTCTCTATTGTGACCCCTAAGAGCTAACTCAAAGCATACCTTTGTTTAAGAAATTTTATAGCGAATTAATACTGAAAAACAAAAGTATTAAGCATGCTCAAGTGAAAACACCACATCTTGTAATTCACTTTGCCTTTTGACCCATTCTCAGTTCATTTTAAAGCAGCAAATGGGAACCACAGAGGGAACTCCCTTGTGACATTACGTCTCTGCGGGTACCCACTGTGGAAGACTGTCATTTCAAGCCCTAGTATGAGGATTGGTAACCCTTGTTGTCTCCTTGAAAACCTAGGCAAACTGGAGCATGGTGGGCATGGCGGGCATGGCGGGCATGGCGGGCATGCGGGGCTGGAGAGGCGGCCAGCTGGGAGTGGGCCTGCTGGTTCACAGCCACAGCTTGCTTCCCAGCTCACACCACCTGTCACTGTAGCTCCAGGGGATCCCACAGCCTCTCCTGCCTCTACCACACTTGCACATACATGGCACGAACACAGCATACAGTCACACGCACATTCCAATGATCAATGTGAAAAGATCTAGAGCATCCTGTGGGCTGCCCTGCCCAAGTCAGGGAGTAGGCTCACACCAGAGTGGACCACCCTGCACACCATCCACACCGACCCCATAGCTGAGGCTGGTGGACTATCCTGTTGGAACAGATGGGAGGCTGTGAGTACTTACTCCAGGACCACGCCCCCCACAAGGCCGCTTGACCCTTCTCACCGCCTTTTAGGCACTGATGACACTGCCTTGCCTTCCTAGTCTAGGTACAACTTTGAAACCCAGATTGGTGTCCCAGCAATGAGATGTTCTGTAATTCATTTCACCCCTTTTATTTTGATGTCATTTGGGTGTTAGAGACAGTTTTCTGCAGATCTAGCACCTCTGGCTGACCTTGCTTGCATTTTTCTTTTTGTAGAACTCATTCTACATGGTGAGACACACCTTTAATCCCTGCAGGGGAAGGCTGCTCTTCTTATTAACTTCTAAGTTAACCAAGGCAACATGCTGAGACCCCCGTCTCAACCCTAAAGTGGCTAACTTCTAATTGTTTTTTTAAAGATTTATTTATTTTACTTATATGAGTACACTGTGGCTGTCTTAAGACACACACCAGAAGTGGGCATCAGATCCCATTACAGATGGTTGTGAGCCACCATGTGGTTGCTGGGAATTGAACTCAGAACCTCTGTTAGAGCAGTCGGTGCTCTTAACTGCTGAGCCCTTCTAATTTTTTACTTCTCCAGCCCCTTCTAATTTTTTTTAAAGATTTATGTTTAGTTTTAATTATGTGTATGCATGTGTTACTGTGCATATGTGTGTGGGCGTCCTTGGAGGTCAGAGGGCATCAGGGCCTCGGATTACTTAGAGCTGGAGTTACAGGCAGCTGGGAGCTACTTGACATCGGCATCTGGAGCCACACAGTCCCCTGCCAGAGCAGTCTGAGCTCATGAGCACTGAACTCTCTTTCCAGCCCAAGATTTATTGACTTTCATTTTATGAGTTTGGGTGTTTTGCCTGCAGTATGTATGTATGTATGTGCACCACATGTGTGGCTGGTGCCCTTGGCAGCTACAGGAGGTGTTGAACCCCCTGGGATTGGAGTTAGAGATGCTTGTAAATTGCTGGTAACCTAATCTGGGTCCTTTGGAGGAACAACCAGTGCTCTTAACTGCTGGACCTCATTTATTTACCAGCTAAATCTCTTTAACCTTGCTTTGTCTTTATAAAAAATGTCTCATTTATTAATTGGCAAAAACAAGCCAACAGAAAACAGGCAGCGCCTGGGCACCAGAGTCTTAGGAATGAGTAAAATGAAATGAAGATTCTTTTAAGGGGACTAACTTGCTAAGAAATAACAAGATTAGGAAGTATTTCTCAGGACCCATGGAAGTGCCACAGGAAAAAGAACAGAACAGCAGTGGGAAGAGACATGTGTTGAGCGGGGGCAGGCACCCCGAGAGATGGGTGCAGGGGCAGGCACCCCGAGAGGATGGGCGCAGGGGCAGGCACCCCGAGAGATGGGCGCTGTCACGATGGAACCACCCCACGGACAGGGTTTGTATGGACAGGCTTGAGTTTGTGTTTGGGTCTTTTCAAAAGGCTTCTTAGCTATGTGTGTGTTTGTGCACACCATGTGCAAGCAGATATCTGTGGGGGTCAAAAGCACGAGCCCCCGTGACGCTTCGAATGAGAGTGGTCCCCATAGGTCAGACGCTGAATGCTCCCCCCCACCCCCACTGGTGGAACTGTCTTTAGAGGATTAAGGGGTGGCCTTGTTGGAGGAGTTGTGTCCCTAGGGTGGGCTTTGAGTTTTCAGAATTGTAATCCAATTAATCGCTGGTGCGTTTGCTCATTCACCCCCTAACCCTGCCGCCTCCCCCAACCCCTCTCTGCCTCTGGCTTATGGCTCAGATATAACCACTTAGCTTAACCATCATGGCTGCCTACCTGCTGTCAGACTCCCTGCCATGATGGTCATGGTCTCTACTACCTTCTGGGACCCCGAGCCCCAAATTAAATGCCTTCTTTTACATGTTGGCTTGGACATGGTGCTTTGTCAGAGTAGCAGGAAAGTGACTGCAGCCAGCCAGTGAGACCAAGTCCCTGAGTGGCCGAGAGCTTCCTGGACGAGTGGGTCCCAGAAGTCAGAATGCCTGACTGGCAGAAGGTCTCCAGCCTTGGAGAACTGCACCAGTCAGGGCTCGGGTCCAGACCACAGGCCCGCTCCTCTTCTCTTTCCTATGAGAAGCTCATCAGGCTCATCCAGGCTTTGTAGAAAGTTTGTTGATGACTCTTCAACCTTGCAGCTTGTGGCTGTTCGTCTTCATCCCAAGGGTGTAGACTCCTCTTACATGCACTCCTCAGATACACTAAAGGACACTACCAGAACAGACTGACGATAGAGACAGGACCAAGACAAGGGACAGACATTCTTCTTACAACTAAACAATCAAGATCAGAAACTCAAGACTACAGAAAAGCCTGCCCTCGCCCTTCATACCAACCGTTTTCAAGGATGCCTTTCTTAAGACGACCAAAGAGCTAAATAAATCTCATCAACTCATCAACTGTATGTCATCTCCAACTTCTGAGAAACCCTTGCCCAAAGAGGGTGATGACATGGTACAGCGTGAGATGAGCCAGGAGTGGAGGACAGGGACAAGAGGGAGTGAGAAGGGCCTTCTCCCTGTTCTCCCTGGAGCAGGTCCAAAGAGCCCAAAGAAACAGCGCCCTGGGAAAAGACTTCTGTGTGGGGATTTCGGCTTCTGGGAACTGTTAGGACTATTGTTTATGGCCCTGGGACCCAGGGCCTCTTGCAGAGTAGGCAAACGCTCTGCCCCTGGGCTTCCTGCGGCCCCAAACAGTGTTATTTTTATGTTAGAAGAATCATCTTTTAAAAGCGATCACATATTCCTCATCTTAATGTTTCCTAATTTTATAGTCTTACATCTCATTTTGACCATCACAATTTTTAATTACTTTACTGTTGAATCCTCATCTTCTATCAAAGTTTCAGTATTACAAATACTGCCAAGCAGGCACCTCTTTACAGACACACAATTCTCTCCTTCCTGATTATTGGCTTCAAGTATATCCCAAAGCAGCTGCATACTGGGGTCAAAGGAATGTGGCAAATCCTGCCCTGTATATTACCAAATAAATTACAAAACAGAATATCAACCACAGTGTCACCAGCAACACACTTTGTCAGGGCAGTAGTTCTGCATATATTCTTTTGCTAACAAAAAGGAACACCGTTTTGGTCTATGATTCACTAGTAATCAAACTTTAAAATCTAGAGAGTATAACAGTGTAAGTTCAGCCATAACTGATGAACAAGTCTTGCCAGTGCCCGGCTCTCCCTCTATGTAGCTCGCAGCTTTATCCCGCCTCACTCCAAGGACTATACAAGACCGTGGCAATATAGCTGTGACATGAGAAAGCCTGAGGTTTTATAAAACTTATGTTACCAAATACTACCTTCACACAGAAAAGTGATAGCATGCAAACTGTGACAGAAGACAGAGGGTATTCTCTGTTCTACAGCACTTAATAAAACTTGCTTAAGTCCTCATAAAGCTGGAGAAGGTTACTTTTATCACCATGTTGTAAAAGAGGAATCTATCATAGCAAGATGAGGTTCCCAGGGCCTAAGGGGTAGGGTGCCGCCCTGAATACCGAAGTGACAGGGGTCCAGCACAGAGTAAGAGGCCCACAACAGCAGACCCTGATGAGTCCTAGGTCAGAACAATCTATATGGGTGGGCCATAGAGGTTAAGGCTGGCTTCTGAGAGTCACAGGAGAGAAGCTGTTCGGCACTGTGAGAGGAAATCACAGCGGCTCCCAGCTCTCCACCTAAGATGGAGGCACAGATGGCCCAGCACTTAGGGTGGCCTGAAGGATCAGGGTCCCAGGAGCAAAGGCTTCCCAACCCGAAGCCAGGACCTGGGGAATCCCGAGTGCTTCCTGTGCCTGGAATTGCCTCGGCAGGCAGCAGGGGCTCGCGCAGAGAACATGGGACAGACTGGTGCAGTTGAGTGTACGTGGGAAAAGAGGGGTGATGCTCCAGTCTCGAATCCCAGGGAAAGCCTACACCACGGACACTGCTCCAGGCCTTGGAGGCTAGGGAGCACGCTCCCGCACGCAGAGCGGTTGCCGTGGAGACCAGCTGCCCTTGGTTGGAATTTGGTGCAGCCAGGGGCTAAGCTGGGTGGACTTGATGAACTCATTAAGTTCAGGGAGAGCCTGTGCCTTTCGCCAATAAAACCATTGTTTCTCAGAGTTCTGTCAACAGCTAGATAAAGTTACAGAAAACAAACCCCAAAGACCTGGGCTCACATAAAATCACAAACTGGGAGGCTGCTGGGGTTTGTCACATTTTGCTGGTCCCATCTGGACATTAAATGTAGCTGTGTTCCAAATATCGATGTTTTAACGAAGTGGTCTGACACACCCAAATGCCCACCCCTTTATACACAGGACACAGTGGCCTTGTTTTTTGGTTTTTTGTTTGTTTGTTTGTTTAAAGCCTGTACCATTTATTTTGTCACTAGAACATATGTATGTTTATATATCCTCAAATATCTTTAAATGCAGTCCACAAATAAGCCTGGGACTAACTGTAGTTTCCTCCTCTGCCAGCCTGCTCTAAGGGGCTGGAGACATTTCCACAATTGCTCTCAGCTCACAGCCGAGTTGGGAAATGAATTCCTGAACATCACAACGATGTTCCAGGGGCCTGGAGCAGAGGCTTTATAGACCTCTGGGAAACGCACATGTAGAGGGAAATTCGGAGTAAGCCAGGCGAGGTTAGTGCTCGAAAACTGTTCATTCACAAATGCCAACAAGACAGACTCCTTTAGTACATGGTCAGAGGCTGTGTGGTCCCACACTGGCTGAGGGCACAGCGGGAAAGGGGAATCTGGTATCTTCCAAGCCTACCCAGATGCAGACCTCAGAGCGAAGGGCATCCATGGTGTGCTCGTCTGAGGCTGGCTGGAAGGCCCTCGGTTGTCGCAGGCTGAGTCGGGGTTGAATGAGGTAGAGTCTGGTGTCCCCCCCCCCCCCTGGAACAGCGGCAGCAGACACACCAGGGCGAGCAGAGCTGTGTGCTGCATGGCCTTCTCTTTTATTCTGTCTGGGCCTGCAGCTTCCTGGATGGAGCCTTACACGTCTAGGCAGGCCTTCCCTCCCCAGGCGCCATCTCTCCTCTCTACCAGGCCCCCAGAGACACACTTAAAACTAGACTTTTAGCTGGTGGTAGTGCATCCCTTTAATCCCAGAACTCAGGAAGCAGAGGCAGGCAGATCTCTGAGTTCTAGGCCAGCCTGGCATACAGAGTGAGTTCCAGGACAGCCTTGGCTACATGGAAAAACCCTGTCTCAAAAAAAGAAAGAAAAAAGAAAGAAAGAAAGAAAGAAGGAAGAAAGAAGGAAGGAAGGAAGGAAAAGAAAAGAAAAGAAAAGAAAAGAAAAGAAAAGAAAAGAAAAGAGAAAAAAAAAGAAAACTTATCCTTCGTGCATTCTAGGCCGCTCTGCCCCCGAGGTGCACCCCCAGCCCTCGAGCCTTCAGTTGTGTTACTGCACGCTCAGGTCCTGATCACCCTCTGATCCTCTAGTCTACAATCCCTCAGGTTACCACAGCCTCCCCGTCCGCCTTTTCTTCCTGCACGTCCCACACTGTGGGCTCCCGTGAGCTCAGCTACCGATGAGGCCCATTGCTGATCTCAAGTCTGACTTTTCCTTTAATTCTCTGTGGGGCTGACTGCCACCAAAGGTCACCATAGGCACCTTTAATGGATCACAAACTACCCCTCATCTCTGAGTCCCCCGTTCCTTATTTCTGGGCCAACACCACCAAGCATTCATTCTCTCCTAAAGACACGTGGGCTCTCTTGCGATGTCTTTCACTTGGATAGTAGCTCGCCATTGTGTCTGCTATGTCTGTGGTTCTCTGTGTGGTGACGGGCACATCTGTCTCTACGCACCTCATCCATGCTTTACATATGGATAGAGGCATGAGGAAGAGAAGGGGAACAAGAGTCGGTTTCCCCTTCGCCATGGCGGCCCGAGCATGGCGGCCAACTGCATACCAGCGAATGAGAAATTTTATTTTATAGGAGCCCAAAGTAATATCTAAAGGAGATAAAGAACGAAGCCAACACGTTAAACCTGGACGTGAACGTAGGTGGTTAGACGCTCCGCGGTCGTCGGTGGGACAGATAAACCCAGAAGGAGGGCCTCGTGACTCAGAGAAGGCTGCAGCTAGACGCCGGTTATAATAGAAGCAGACCGGCGTCGTGACTCTTTGAATGTGAACAGAGGGAATATTCGGTTTTATGCAATACTAAAAATACACGTCTAAAAGACGGCGCCACGCAGTGAACGGGGAGGGATGCATTAGCATTTTAGGGTCTTCTGGCTGCATTTTTAGCACAGAGTTCTATTACAGGCTTGCTTCTTGCCAGTCATGGGGCTGATGAGATGAAAACCCACGGACTGCGACTAAACGTTATGGTGGGGTGGTGGTGAACTGTGTGCGTGTGTGCGTGCGTGTGTGTGTGTGCGCGTGTGTGTGTGCACGCACATATGCACATGTACGTGTGTGCAGTATCGCCTTCGGTTCCTGTCTTACTTTGAGCCGGGGTCTCTCGCTGAGCCAGGAACTCGCCATGTTCCCCGGATTGGCTGCCCTTAGAGCCCCTGGAATCTGCCTGTGTCCACCCTTCCCGGTCTGGCGTTGCGGACGCGCCCCGCTGCCCTGGCTGTTATGTGGATGATAGCGATCAGAACTCAGGTCTACAGGAGCTAGGAGTCTACACTCAAAGTGTTAAAGGCCACACTGGGCTGAAAACGGAAGGAACTCACTTCAGGTTCCCCACGCTCGCCGGTGGGGATCACTAGCAAGTCTCTCCGTCCCTTGGCTTGTAGGAGCACAGTCCCAGTCTCCGCCTCAGCTGCTCTCCTCGCTGGCTGCGTATTAATTTCTCATCTTCTCTCTTAGAAAGTCGCCATGCAGATGGACTTCATTTTAACTCATTCCACAAGCAAAAGGCAGCCGTTTGCAGCCTGGAGAGATGGCTCAGCAGTTAAGAACACTGACTGTTCTTTCTGAGGCCCTGAGTTCAATTCCCAGCAACCACGTGGTGGCTCACAGCCATCTGTAATGGGATCCAATGCCCTCTTCTAGTGTGCGTGAAGACAGCTACAGTGTACCCATATAAATAAATAAATCTTTTTAAAAAAGAAGGCCATTTTCTTTTTTTTTTTTTTTATTGGACATATTCTATATTTACAATTAATTTCCCTTTTTCTGGTTCCCCACCCAAGAAGGCCGTTTTCAAATAAAATCACATTTATGGGGTTTCACATAGACCATAACTGGCGCAGGGTTTTGGGGGGAGACTAACAGTTCACTAAAATTCATATTATTTGGTCCTTGTTCAAGTAAAATAGGTCGCATAAGGCAAAAGACGTAATACTATGATATGCCACTAGACGACGCAAGAGAGCCGTGACTGAGTGGCCGCGTAGACCCAGTTCCTGCAGGACTCCCCGCCTGCTTTCTCTGGCAGCCAATGCATGTGTGTTTCGGGCAGTTTTGCTACACACTGCCTCCCTGAGCCACCTGGCTGTATTTGGTTTCCCCTTGCACTTTAGAGGGAGGATTTCTGGCACGTTCCAGGGGACAGGTTTCCAGTCACTTTGAATACCATGGCCCAACTCTGGCTTGTCTGCTGTCTGGTAAACCATGATGGTACTCTGGCGCCAGGCAGGCGAGATTACCAATGCGGTGAATACAAGCAGCCGGGACTGGAGGCATGCGCCGCCACACCTAGCTGTTCAGCTGTGTGTGCAGTTACTCGTAGGGATAGTCTGAGGTTAGGATGAAGGTACCCTCTGGGGAAGATTTTCTTTTGCTACTAACCAGATTCCAGGTAGGTCCTACCAGTTCAAGGTCTCTTAAAAAGGCACACAAGCCTCGAAACTTCCCCAGCCTCCTACGTTGTTGTTTAAAACTGCCCTGAGACTCTGTACAAAGACTGTCTCAGCCCCACCCCCCACCCCCGTCCACGGGAGGGTTTTTACTGACTCCTAATATTTCAGGTATCAGTTTTCTGGCTTAGCTAGACATCAAAGAAGGGAAAATTTCTATGTTCCCTAGAGGACAAACCTTCTAGAAAGCATCTCTCTCTCTCTCTCTCTCTCTCTCTCTCTCTCTCTCTCTCTCTCTCTCCATGCTATGTGCCACCCAGGTTGGCCATGAACTTGCTGTGTAGCCAAGGATAACTTTACATTCTTGATCCTCTGTCTCTACCAGATATTATAGGTGTGAGCCACCGTTTCTGTTTTGTACAGTGCTGGAGATGGATCCAGGATGTTCTAGGCAAACAGTCTAGATCCTGTTCCCCTAACTGGGCCATCCTGCCTGGCCTCAGTTGGAGAGGATGTATCTAGTACTGCAGTGACCTGGTGTGCCTGGTATATGAGGAAGGGGAGTATACGTGGGGGTGAGAAGGGGGGGACAGGGGGAGGATTTAAAGTGAATAAATAAATCACTTTTAAAAGGCTAAAAATAAGCCGGGCAGTGGTGGCGCACGCCTGTAATCCCAGCACTTGGGAGGCAGAGGCAGGCAGATTTCTGAGTTCGAGGCCAGCCTGGTCTACAGAGTGAGATCCAGGACAGCCAGGGCTACACAGAGGAAAAAAAGAAAAACAAATAAACAACAACAACAACAACAGGCTAAAAATAATAACCAAAAAAAAAAAAAAAAAAAAAAAAGCAAACAGAAAGAAACATTTTGCACAATATACCTAGTGGTGAATCTGTCATCAGAGCATATAAAACTCTTACAAGACGCTTGGACAAAAGAAACTGTGTTGAAAAGCAAC
The DNA here is from genome assembly GCA_964023405.1 of Apodemus agrarius. Lineage (NCBI taxonomy): Eukaryota > Metazoa > Chordata > Mammalia > Rodentia > Muridae > Apodemus > Apodemus agrarius. The sequence continues at coordinate 13,918,416 of OZ030021.1, forward strand.
AGAGGTTGGGGGCGCTGCTCTGGTAGAATGAAAGGCAGTTTGCAGAAGGCCCTGGATTTGGACCCCAGGAACACACACATACAAACACACACACACACACACACACACACACACACAGACACACACACACACACACACATACACACAGACACTGAGAGAGAAAGACAGACAGAGACATGGACAGAGAGACAGAGACATGGACAGAGAGACCGAGGCAGACAGAGCCGGAGGCACAGAGAGAGCTAAACCCGGAAGCACAGCCACTGCGCTCCGGCAGCTCTTGACCATCTAGAAAGACAGCTCGGTCTTCGGCAGACTTTCAGCCTCTCCATTTTCTATCGTTGCTGGAGTCAAGTTGGAGCTTCTTAGACTAAAACCCAGAAAGGTTCTTGTACCGCAGCACTAGGCAGTGCCCTTCCACGTGCATTTCGGTCTCAAGCCCGGCGGCTCGGGGCTCAGATGTATACAGGAGCCAGGGAAAGCCGGAGAGCAAATGTTCCTGGACTATGTTAGAGAGATCTGTGGTCGTTGGCGGTGACTTTGCTCCGGCAGAGCAGGCCTTGTTCCTCCTACTCTCGGCTGCTGGCCTCCGCGGCTGTGTGTTCCTCTGCGGTTTTTCAGCCCAGAGAACCCACAGGGGAGGGATTCCTTTAAGTCCCCCAGACGTCCTGCCTGTGACATGGAAGAGAACAGTTACTACTCTGAGTTTTTGGTTTCCAAACTCACTCAGAATTGCAAAATGCAAACCTTCATTGGGACACAGAGGTCTCCTAGGAAGGACAACCTTTGATACATTTTTGCTTGTTGGTTTGTGTGTGCACATTCTTTGCGGGGGAGCACATGCGTGTGTGCCGTGTGCGTGGCTTGTGGTGGCCAGGGGCTGCTGTTGTGTGTCTTTCTCGGTCACTGGCAACCTTAGCTTCTGAAAGATGAAACAGGCTCTCACGCTGAACCTGGCTCTCACGCTGAACCTGGATTTCAGCGACTCAGCTGGAAGGGCTGGTTCCCGGGCTCCCGGGGCCCCCAGGGGTCCTTTTGTCTTCATCAAACAGAACCTAGGATGCAAAGTCCTGTGCTTTGTACAGAGATGCTGGGCGCTAAGCTCGGGTCCTCACACCTGCTCTGCAAGCCTTTGCTTAAGGGCCTTCTCCCGGCTCCTCCATCAATGGAAACAGTTTAGCATTTCAAATAGCTTCGCCATTATGCACACAATCACCGGTTTCTTTGTCAGTAAGTGCTTTATTATTTTTTTTTTAAGCTTTTATTTAAGCACTTGCTACAACTCGAGGATAAGGAGCTGGAACACCTAAGAAGTGTCTCTAATCACAGTACAAGGAATTCCCCCTGCTAATGGGGGCAACTCTGTCGAAGCGAGTGCTGGTGACCAGAATAAAGAGCCCCTTCTTGGCATTTTATACACTGATGAAAAAAGAGAGACACTCCTTCCTCCGGGAAAATGAAGCCCCGTTGTGGAATTGTTCTAAAGTTTCCAAATTCCTTTTTCCACAGTAGCTAGCCAGGGCGCACACATGCTAGATTTCCCTTTCCTATCTGGGCAGTGAGTTTATGCACACTGCTACATTGTCTTGCGCTGCTACATGGCAGAAGTTAATATCCTGGGACAATCCTCTTCCTCCCATCGTCCCTCTGCACACCAGAAGGGGCTGTCCCCACTGGACAAGGGCTGACCGACTCCCTTCCCAGAACTCAGCCCTAGGAGAGAGGGAGGGGGACGGCAAAAAGACTTCACCAGGGCCAATCTGCCTAGAGGTTGCTCTTTTATTTAATAGACCAATAAACAGCTTTATTACATGAGCCCTGAGTGATGGCCTGTTTGCTTTTCCAGGCTTTGATCTTCCTCAGATGGAACCTCAGCCCCGTGCCCTCGAGCACATAGTCATCTATGTCCCACTGGCCTGGTCTTGAGGTCACACAGGCTCGCCCTGCCCTGCTGGAACGGCTCCTCCGGGAGACTGCTGATCCTGGCTTCTTCTTCCTTTCATCGTATTTCTTTTGCATTTTCTTTCATCTTTTTGTTGTTGTTGTTGTTGTTTGTTTGTTTGTTTGTTTAAAATCTCTTTCTCCTCAGAAGTCATCTTGGTCCCCGTTTTGCAGCCCAGAAAAGTTGCATAGTGCTCCTTTGTGTCGCTGTGAGCACGGCGTGCTGTCAATCCACACAGTGCGGTCCTTCCTCGGAGTCTTGGTGAGCACCAGCTCGCTGTTGGGTGCAGAGCAGACAGCGTCAGTGATCCTTGCTTCATGAGCACAGCGCTCAGAGCCCCGGGAAGATTCCCCACATCCCGTCTCAGGGCACAGTACTTCTCACTGCCTTCTCGACCCCAGATTGTGTGTATCCACGGAGGGCCAAGCTCAGTGCTGGCGGCAGGCCGGACCAACTCAGGCTTCCGCTTCTCATGGTACCGCGTTCTCTAACTCCCCACCCCCGCCCTGTGCTTCCGTGCTCGGACCAGTTGTCACGAGAGATGCTCATCTCCCAGTGCTGGCTGGAAAGAGCTAGAACCCCGTGTTCCATTGCGGGGAGGAGACGCCAGCGCGGAACCAACTCTTATAAAAGAAAGCACTTAATTGGGGCTAGCTTGCAGTTTCAGTGGGCTGTCCATTATCGTGCTGGCGGGGAGCATGGCGGCGCGCGAGGCAAACGTGATGTTGGAGAAGTAGCCGAGAATTCTAAGACCTCGAAGCCCACCCACCTCCAACGACACCCTTCCTCCTTCGAGTCTGACCCGCCTCACCCTGTCAAATGGCGCCCCTCCCTCAGCATTCAAATAGATGAGCCCATGGAGGGTGGGGGGGCATTCTTTTTTCTTTTTTTCTTTTACTTTTATTGATTCTTTATGAGTTTCACATCTTCACTCCAGTCCCACTCACCACTCTGTCTCCCTTTTGCCTTTGCAACCTCCCCCCCCATTAAACACACACACGCGCGCACACACACACACACACAGACGCATGCACGCACGCACGCAAGCATCATCAACGACAAAAGCACAGACAGGCGGTGGTGGCGCACGCCTTTAATCCCAGCCCTTGGGAGGCAGAGGCAGGCGGATTTCTGAGTTCGAGGCCAGCCTGGTCTACAGAGTGAGTTCTAGGACAGCCAGGGCTACACAGAGAAACCCTGTCTCGAAAAAACAAACAAACAAAAAAAAACAAAAACAAAAACAAAAACAAAAAACAAAAGCAAAACAAAACAAAACAAAAAAAAAAAGCAAAGCACAGAGAACATGTCATTGGGGAAAGCTGTAGAGTGCTAGTGTGTCCCACTGTCTGCCACAGTCCACCCCTCTGTCCACACACCTTCATTCAAAAACGTTCATTGCAAAGTGAGTCTTTAGCCTGGTTCGAGATCGCTGGCTTCTGTGGCCCCATCTGTAGAGCCTCCTCGGGACTCCGCCCAGTCATCCTGCCCTTGCCCTGTGTCATGGCGGTCTGAAGCTTTGGATCTGCAGGATTGGCCTTTTCCTGGGTTCCAACCATGCACGGATGATATGGATTTTGGGGTGGGCCAATTCAGAGCCCTGGACCTGGGCCCCTGCGGAAGCTAGGCTGGTCAGGGTGAGCTCGGGCACTGCTTTGGCTTGGGCACCCGTCGCCGACATCTATAGAAGCAGGGTCAGCTGCCCTGAGCTCAGGGGCCTGCTCGCCCACACCCAGGCCTCCAGAGTCCACTCCACTGTGGGGGCCAGCCATGGTGCAGGGGCTCGCATTCCCAAGTGCTGGAGCTGAGGGGCAGGGCCAGCTCACTCAGGCCCTCTCACAGGCATTCACTTCCCCAGTCAGTTCTCCTGACTGCCTCCGGTGGCAGGGATGGAGGGGGCAGGGGCATCTCCCTCTCCTCCCCAGCCTGGTAGTGGGCGTTCTCTCAGTCAAACTAGTTCAAGCTCCTTGCTGAATACTCTCATTGCTAGACATGCATTCCTGCTCCCTTTACCAGGAACTGGTGTGTGTGTGTGTGTGTGTGTGTGTGTGTGTGTAGAGGTCAGAGGTCATGCTTAGGTGTTGGCCCTCAGGTGCTAGATCACCTCTTATGTTTTTTGAGACAGTCCCTCAGGGTCTGGAGTTTACCCAGTAACCTGGATCATGGGCAGGTTGTCAAACCCAGCCCCTCCCCCCGCCCTGCAGTGCTGGGATTATTGGAGTAGGTGTGTCACTGTGGGTGTGGGCTTAAAACCCTCACCCTAGTTGCCTGGAAGTCAGTCTTCTTCTAGCAGCCTTCACATGAAGAGGTAGAACTCTCAGCTCCTCCTGCACCATGCCTGCCTGGATGCTGCCATGTTTCTGCCTTGATGAAGATGGACTGAACCTCTGAGCCTGTAAGCCAGCCCCAATTAAATGTTGTCTTTTATAAAACTTGCATTGGTCATGGTGTCTGTTCACAGCAGTAAGACCCAAACTAAGACACCCAGTAACCTGGATCATGGGCAGGTTGTCAAACCCAGCCCCTCCCCCCGCCCTGCAGTGCTGGGATTATGGAGCTCACTGCTGGGCTGGGCTGGGAAAGTCAAGATCAAACTCAGGTCCTCCCGTTTTTGTGGCAAGTAGTTGACCAACCGAGCTGTCTCCCCAAGCAGAACCAAGTTCTCAGAGCAGAGGAGACATCAGCGGGCACTGTCCCAAGAGGCTGGGATTGACAACACACCCCCAGCCACCCTCAGCTCTGCCACCAAAGCAGGTGTGTGACCCGACACAGTTTCAGGCGACAGAAAGATGGGGAAGTTTTTCCAAGTGATTTTATTATTCTTTTTATTTTTTTGGTTTTTCGAGACAGGGTTTCTCTGTATAGCCCTGGCTGTCCTGGAACTCACTCTGTAGACCAGGTTGGCCTCGAACTCAGAAATCCACCTGCCTCTGCCTCCCAAGTGCTGGGATTACAGGCGTGCACCACCACTGCCCGGCTCCAAGTCATTTTCTAAGAGCGTAATCAGTCTTTAAAGCCAAGGCATTTTATTGCAGAAATAGACTTTTTCATTAAAAACGAAGAGTTGGGAGACTTCTTGAGAAATTTCTTCACTCTTTTCCTTTCTTTTCTTGAGTTACAAGAACTTGGCTTTGACATGAAAGTAGAAGCGGGGCCATTTAGAGAGAGGAGAGAGAGAGAGAGAGAGAGAGAGAGAGAGAGAGAGAGAGAGAGAGCAGTGAGAGTCGAAGGGAGAGGCCGAGAAGGGGCTTGTGGGGGCGCGTGTGTGCGAAGGGCAGGGACGTATGCATGAACGTGTCGGAATGCAACGCTTTCCCCCTCTTTCTCAGACAGGGTCAGACACATTTCACATTTGCTCAGCGAGACCCCATTAGCAGCCAGAGTTGGCAAAGAGGCCTGCTCTTATTAATAAGAAGACATTTAAAAGATCCAGAGAGCGCTGGGGGAGGAAGACTTTTATTTTAGACCAAAATAAACATTCCACTCCCCCACCCCCACATTTCTTCCTCACTTGAAGGCAGTTTTCGACTGGGCCAGTTCTGTGGAGACAAACAGAAAGACGACATTCCAGCAGCTGAGGATGGAAAGCGTGCCACACAAAATATCTTCCCCCTCGGACAGCTTAGCCACGGGAACCTGTGGTGTGAGCTCCAGGCTCGCAGATAGACTGAAGCTTGCCGGTAAGCTGACTCTAAGATGGGGGTACCTGGCGTTATCCGGGGTGGCCCAGTGGAAATATCAGTTGTGAAGAGAAGCTGAGAGACACTTGAAGAAAGTCCGGGCGGGACTCATTCTGAAAACGCAGGAGACCCTTGTCAGCAGTGGAACAGAATGGCCCAAGAATAGCTGGATAACTTGTGGAAAATATTTGTAGAGCCATAGTAAACAGTTTATCACACTCGTCGCTAGAAGGACAGGACAGGAGCGGGTAAGAGGACCCTTTTCTTCTAGGACAAACAGCAGTTTTGTCCTTTTGTCCACTAGAGGGCAGAAACGGAATGAAAGTTTTCAACTGGATGTCTATCAGCGGACTACCTTCATTTTAGTGGACTTAACAAGTTTTTTTTTTTTTTTTAATTTTATTTTCTATATTCTATGTTTACATTCCAAAGGCTTTCCCCTTTCCCAGTTCCCACCCACCATAGTTCCCATAGTTCCTCTCCCCCCCATCTGTTCCCCAATAATTCCTCCTCCCCCCTCGGTTTCTTTACTAAACTGGAAGCAATCTTTACAGGCCCAGGGTCCTCTCCTTTCTTCTTCTTGGGAATCATTTGACTTGCTATTTGTGTCTTGAGTATTTAGGGCTTCTGGGCTCATTAATATCCACTTATCAGTGATTGCATTTCAGGTGCATTCTTTTGTGATTGGGTTAATTCACTCAGGATGATATTTTCCAGGTCTAACCATTTACCTACAAATTGCATGAATTCATTATTTTTAATTGCTGTGTAGTATTCCATTGTATAAATATACCACATTTTCTGTATCCATTCCTCCTTTGAGGGATATTTGGGCTGCTTCCAATTTCTGGCTATTATAAACAAGGCTGCTATAAACATAGTGGAGCATGTGTCCTTATTGCATGCAGGGGAATCCTCTGGGTATATGCCCAGGAGTGGTATGCCAGGGTCCTCTGGAAGTAACATGCCCAATTTTCTGAGGAACCGCCAAACTGATTTCCAGAGCGGTTTTACCATTTTGCAATCCCACCAACAGTGGAGGAGTGTTCCTCTTTCTCCACATCCTCGCCAGCACTTGTTGTCTCTTGAGTTTTTAATCTTAGCCATTCTGACTGGTGTGAGGTGGAATCTCAGGGTTGTTTTGATTTGCATTTCCCTGATGACTAATGATGTTAAACATCTTTTAAGGTGTTTCTCGGCCATCCGAATTTCTTCTGGTGAGAATTCTTTGTTTAGCTCTGTGCCCCATTTTTTGATAGGGTTATTTGGTTCTTTGCGGTCTAACTTCTTGAGTTCTTTGTATATATTGGATATTAGCCCTCTGTCGGATGTGGGGTTGGTGAAGATCTTTTCCCACTTTGTTGGTTGCCGTTTTGTCCTTCTGACAGTGTCCTTTGCTTTGCAGAAACTTTGTAATTTTATGAGGTCCCATTTGTCGATTCTTGATCTTAGAGCATAAGCTATTGGTGTTCTGTTCAGGAACTTTTCCCCTGTGCCCAAGTCCTCCAGGGTCTTCCCAAGTTTCTTTTCTAATAGTTTCAGTGTGTCTGGTTTTATGTGGAGGTCCTTGATCCCCTTGGAGTTGATCTTAGTACAAGGAGATAAGAGTGGGTCAATTCGCATTCTTCTGCATGTTGACCTCCAGTTGAACCAGCACCATTTGTTGAAAAGGCTATCTTTTTTCCACCGGATGGTTGTGGCTCCTTTATCAAAGATCAAGTGACCATAAGTCTGTGGGTTAATTTCTGGGTCTTCAATCCTATTCCATTGATCTACCTGCCTGTTGCTGTACCAATACCATGCAGTTTTTAACACAATTGCTCTGTAGTACTGCTTGAGGTCAGGGATATTGATTCCCCCAGAAGTCCTTTTATTGTTGAGAATAGTTTTAGCTATCCTGGGTTTTTTGTTGCTCCAGATGAATTTGAGAATTGCTCTTTCTAGATCTATGAAGAATTGATTTGGGATTTTGATGGGGATTGCATTGAATCTGTAGATTGCTTTTGGCAAGATGGCCATTTTTACTATATTGATCCTGCCAATCCAGGAGCAAGAAATATTTTTCCATCTCCTGAGGTCTTCTTCGATTTCTTTCTTCAGGGACTTGAAGTTCCTGTCATACAGATCTTTCACTTGTTTGGTTAGAGTTACGCCAAGGTACTTTATGTTGTTTGTGGCTATTGTGAAGGGTGTTATTTCCCTAACTTCTTTCTCAGCCTGCTTGTCCTTTGAGTACAAGAAGGCTACTGATTTGCTTGAGTTAATTTTATAACCAGCCACGTTGCTGAAGTTGTTTATCAGCTGTAGAAGTTCTCTGGTGGAGTTTTTTGGATCGCTTAAGTAGACTATCATATCATCTGCAAATAATGATACTTTGACTTCTTCCTTTCCAATTTGTATCCCTTTGACTTCCTTATGTTGTCTGATTGCTCTCGCTAGAACTTCAAGTACTATATTGAAAAGATATGGAGAGAGAGGACAGCCTTGTCTAGTCCCTGATTTTAGTGGAATTGCTTCAAGTTTCTCTCCATTTATTTTGATGTTGGCTACTGGTTTGCTGTAGATTGCTTTTACTATGTTTAGGTATGGGCCTTGAATTCCTGCTCTTTCCAAGACTTTTAGCATGAAAGGATGCTGAATTTTGTCAAATGCTTTTTCAGCATCTAATGAGATGACCATGTGGTTTTTTTCTTTTAGTTTGTTTATGTAGTGGATTACATTGATGGATTTCCGTATATTGAACCATCCCTGCATTCCTGGAATGAAGCCTACTTGATCATGGTGAATGATCGTTTTGATATGCTCTTGGATTCGGTTGGCAAGGATTTTATTTAGTATTTTTGCATCTATATTCATAAGAGAAATTGGCCTGTAGTTCTCTTTCTTTGTTGGATCTTTTTGTGGTTTAGGTATCAGCGTAATTGTGGTTTCGAAGAATGAGTTGGGCAGTGTCCCTTCTGTCTCTATTTTGTGGAATAGTTTGAAGAGTATTGGTGTTAAGTCTTCTTTGAAGGTCTGGTAGAATTCTGCACTAAAACCATCTGGTCCCGTACTTTTTTTGGTTGGGAGGCTTTCTATAACCCCTTCTATTTCTTTAAGGGTTATGGGACTGTTTAGCTGGTCTACTTGATGCTGATTTAATTTTGGTATTTGGTATCTGTCTAGGAAATTGTCCATTTCCTCCAGATTCTCCAGTTGTTTTGAGTATAGGCCTTTGTAGTAGGATCTGATGATCTTTTGAATTTCCTCTGTTTCTGTTGTTATATCCCCCTTTTCATTTTTAATTTTGTTAATTTGGATACTATCTCTGTGCCCTTTGGTTAGTCTAGCTAAGGGCTTATCTATCTTGTTGATTTTCTCGAAGAACCAGCTCTTGGTTTTGTTGATTCTTTGTATGGTTCTCTTTGTTTCTGCTTGATTGATTTCAGCCCTTAGTTTGATGATTTCCTCTCTTCTACTCCTCCTGGGTGAGTTAGCTTCTTTTTGTTCCAGCGCCTTCAGGTGTGCTGTTAAGTTGCTAGTGTATGCTCTTTCCAGTTTCTTTTTGGAGGCACTCAGGGCTATGAGTTTTCCTCTTAGCACTGCTTTCATTGTATCCCAGAGATTTGGGTAGGTCGTACCTTCATTTTCATTGAAGTCTAAAAAGTCTTTGATTTCTTTCTTTATTTCTTCCTTGACCAGGGTGTCATTGAGTAGAGTATTGTTCAGTTTCCATGTGTATGTGGGCTTTCTGTAGTTCTTCTTGCTATTGAAGACCACTTTTACTCCATAGTGATCCGATAGGAGACATGGGATTAGTTCGGTCTTCTTGTATTTGTTGAGGTCTGTCTTGTGACCAATTATATGATCAATTTTTGAGAAGGTACCGTGCGGTGCTGAGAAAAAGGTATACTCTTTTGTTTTAGGATGGAATGTTCTATATATATCTGTTAAATCCAATTGGTCCAAAGCTTCAATTAGTTTCACTGTGTCCCTGTTTAGTTTCTGCTTTCCTGATCGGTCCATTGAGGAGAGTGGAGTGTTGAAGTCACCTACAATCATTGTGTTAGGTGCGATGTGTGCTTTAAGCTTTAGTAAAGTTTCTTTTACGAATGAGGGTGCCCTTGCATTTGGTGCATAGATGTTCAGTATTGAGAATTCTTCTTGGTGGATTTTCCCTTTGACAAGCAGGAAGTGACCTTCTGTGTCTCTTTTGATGACTTTAGGTTGAAAGTCGATTTTATCTGATATTAGAATGGCTACTCCAGCTTGTTTCCTGGGACCATTTGCTTGTAGAACTGTCTTCCAGCCTTTTACTCTAAGGAGGTGTTTGTCTTTGACACTGAGATGTGTTTCCTGTATGCAGCAAAATGTAGGGTCCTGTTTCCGTATCCAGTCTGTTAGTCTGTGTCTTTTGATTGGGGAATTGAGTCCATTGATATTAAGAGATATTAAGGAATAGTAATTATTACTTCCTGACATTTTGGGAATTGTTATTATTATTTGTATTTGAGTGGTTCTCTTCTTTTGGGTTGGATGAGATGGGGTTTCTATCTTGTTTCTTCTGGGGTGTTGTTTCCCCCCTTGTGTTAGTATTTTTCCCCTATTATCCTTTGTAGGGCTGGGTTTGTAGATAAGTATCTTGCAAATTTGGTTTTGTCGTGGAATATCTTGGTTTCCCCATCTATGGCAATTGAGAGTTTCGCTGGGTATAGTAGTCTTGGCTGAAGTTTGTGTTCTCTTAGGGTCTGCATAAGGTCTGCCCAGGATCTTCTAGCTTTCATGGTCTCAGGTGAGAAGTCTGGTGTAATTCTGATAGGTCTTCCTTTATATGTTACTTGTCCTTTTTCTCTTACTGCCTTTAATATTCTTTCTTTGTTTAGTACATTTGGGGTTTTGACTATTATGTGACGGGAAGTATTTCTGTTCTGGTCCAGTCTATTTGGGGTTCTAAAGGCTTCTTGTATATTCATGGGCATCTCTCTCTTTAGGTTGGGGAAATTTTCTTCCATAATTTTGTAGAAGATATTTGCTGGCCCTTTAAGTTGTAGATCTTCATTCTCATCTATCCCTATAATCCTTAGGTTTGGTCTTCTCATTGTGTCCTGGATTTCCTGAATGTTTTGGGTTACCAGCTTTTTGCATTTTGCATTTTCTTTAATTGTTGAATCCATGGTTCCTATGGTATCTTCAGCATCTGAGATTCTGTCTTCTATCTCTTGTATTCTATTGTTGATATTTGCATCTATGACTCCTGATTTCTTCCCAAGGTTTTCTATTTCCAACATTGTCTCCCTTTGCGATTGCTTAGTTGTTTCTACTTCTGTTTTTAGATTTTGTATGGTTTTGCTCAGATCTTTCAGTTGCTTGTTTGTGTTTTCCTGTAATTCTTTAAGGGATTTTTGTGTTTCCTCCTTTATGACTTCTACTCGTTGACCCATGTTCTCTTGTATTTCTTTGGGTGATTTTTGTTTCTCCCCCTTATTGGGATTCACTTTTTGCTCTATATTCTCCTGGATTTCTTTAAGTGATTTTTGTGTCTGCCTTGTATGGGCTTCTAGTTTTTGATCTATTTTCTCCTCTATTACTTTAAGAAATTTATCTAAGTGATCCTCAATCTGCATCTTTACCAGTGATTTTAGATCTGAGTCTTGTTTTTCTGGTGTGTTGAGATATCTGGGATTTAATTGTGTTTGTCTTGCAATGGCTTCTAGCTTTTGATCTATTTTCTCATGTATTACTTTAAGAGATTTATCTAAGTGTTCCTCTATCAGCATCCTGACCAGTGATTTTAGATCTGAGTCTTGTTTTTCTGGTGTTTCGGGGTATCCAATATTTATTGCTGTTGGGGAACTGGGTTCGGATGCCGCCATATTGCCTTGATTTTTGTTAGTAGCGATCTTACGTTTGCCTTTTGCCATCTGGTTAACTCTGGTGTTAGTTGGTCCTGTAGATACTAGCTGGTGCTTGACCCTCCTGTGGGGTTGTAAGGCTATTTCCCAGCGACTGGGATACCTGAATCACTGTCCTGCGGGGGTCTTGCTCACAGATTGCTGACAGGTGGCCTGAGTCCCCCGAGGTCTTAACCTCAGGATATCCCAGGTATTTGGTTCCGCCTGTTGGGCGGCTGCTCTGCACTGCTCCTGCTCAGGGTTCGCTGTCTGATATCCTGTTTCCCCAGGGGTCTTAAAGTTGGGATATCTCAGTTATCTGGTTCCGCCTGCTGGTCCCAAGCTGCTGGGAAGCTGGCTGGGTCCGGTTTCCAGCTTCCCTGCCACTGGCTGGATGGGAGGCTGGTTCGGCCTCCGGCTGGGTCTGGGTACCTGGCACACTGGCTGACTCTGGCTTCCTCACCACCAGCTGGACGGGAAGCTGCAGGCAATATGGCAGCTGCCTGCAGGGAGCTCGGGGTCCGCCCCGCGCGCGAGTGCAGAGTGCACCCGCTATTCTGTGCCCAATTCCCACTCCAGGCCTGAGTCCCCGAAGGTCTTAAGCTTGGGCTGTCTCGGGTACCTGGTTCTGCCGCCGCCGCCGGATGGTTCTGAGCACCTGGGACGCTGGGTGACCCTCCGGCTTCCCCACCGCCAGCTGGGCGGGAAGCTGCAGGCAATATGGCAGCTGCCTGCAGGGAGGTCGGGGTCCGCCCCGCGCGCGAGTGCAGAGTGCACCCGCTATTCTGTGCCCAATTCCCACTCCAGGCCTGAGTCCCCGAAGGTCTTAAGCTCGGGCTGTGTCGGGTACCTGGTTCTGCCGCCGCCGCCGGATGGTTCTGAGCACCTGGGACGCTGGGTGACCCTCCGGCTTCCCCACCGCCAGCTGGGCGGGAAGCTGCAGGCAATATCAACAAGTTGTTTTGTGTGAGTTTTGTCAGAGTCTTACTATACAGAGTAAGACAGAGCGAACCCTTGTTAGCTTGGAACGCAGTATGAAGACCACATTGGCCTCGAACTCACGGGAGTCCACTTGTTTCTGATTCATGAGGGTTCAGATTAAAGGCGCGGATTACCACAAGCCGTTCTGAACATGTTCTTTTAATTTTAGGGCTCAGAAAAACACTATTCCGAAATATCACATGATCTACCAGAGCACTTCAAAGTATATGCCAAAAGGACCAAAAGGCCGTTCTACAAGAGAGCTCGCTCTCTGCTCACCCATGTTTACCACAGCTCTTGATCCAGTTACAGAAGCAAAGGAGGCGCCCAGGGTTGTAACCATGTGTACACTGCCCGTGTAACGCCAGCCCTGGCTCTGGCATTCCGGCCCAGCCGAAGGAGTAAATATGGAGGACTTTGTGCCATGGCTTGAGCAAAGCAACCGCCTGCTGGGATGAGGGAGAGAATGCGAACAGTACTCGGCCGTAAAGAAACCGCGTTGCCTGCCGGGAAATGGATGGATCCAGAGATCATCATGTGAAGCCCGACAAACCAGACAGAGAGCAACTATCACGTTTTCTCTCATACGTGTAATTTCTGGTGGTGAGCGGAGACAGACAGAGATGTACATGGGGGAGGGGCTGTCAGGGAAAGGGAGGGGTGCTAGGACAAGAAAGGGTGGCAGGGGGCACATGTGACCAAAGGAAATTATATGTGTGGATGAAAATGTCACAATGACACCCTTTCTCGTGTGTCATTAATATACACTAATAAGACTAATTTCAACGAAAGGAAAAGACAGCAGACATTGTGTGCCCAATAAATGTCTCTTTTTAGCCTCCCCAGCTCTGGTGACCACCACAGTGCTTGCTTTCTAAAAGTATGGCTTATCTCGCTTACGTGGAGTCGCACAGCGCTGGACTTTGGGACTGGCTTATTTTAGTTCACGTGACTTAAGGTTCATGCATATTAGAGCGCACGCCAGCTTTTCCATCCTGTGTGCAAATACACTACACTTCCCTCATCCCTTTATCCGCCGCTGCACATTTAGATTGCTTCCGAGGACATTTTGGCAGTGGACGTGGGAGTGCGCACCCTTTTCAAATCCCACTTCTGCTTCTTTAGTTGTGCACCTGAATAAGGGACCACAAATCAGTTAGGCTTTCCAGTGTGCCGGCAGTCTCTGTAAGAATTGATGCTGGGCCTGGCGGGGGTGGGGGGATGGGGTGGGGGTGGGGGTGGGGGTGGGTGGTGGCTCAGTCGGCAAAGTGTTTGCCCTACGAGCACGGGGAACTGAGTTTGGTTCCCAACACACCTGTAAGAAGCTATGTAGAGCTGCAGGCCTACGTAGGGCTAGAGGCATGCACGGGCAGAGGGTCTCTGGGGCTTTCTGGTCAACCAGTCTAGCTGAACCACTGAATTCTAGGTTGAGAGAGAGAGAGAGAGAGAGAGAGAGAGAGAGAGAGAGAGAGAGAGAAGGAGGAGGAGGAGGAGGAGGAGGAGGAGGAGGAGGAGGAGGAGGAGAGAGGAGAGAGGGAGAGAAGAGTGAAGAAAGAGACGAGAGAGAGAGAGAGAGAGAGAGAGAGGAGAGAGGAGAGAGGAGAGAGGGAGAGGAGAGAGAGAGAGAGAGAGAGAGAGAGAGAGAGACGAAGGTGGAGAACTACTGAGGAAGATACTTGTCATCAGCATCTGGTTTCTGCATCACACACACACACATACACACACACATATATGCACACACAAGAGCACGAGCACATGCATAGCACAGGTGACAGTTCATTAGTGTCATCTGTAGTTAAAATCTACCGATACTGAGCCTGTGTGCATAGCCCGTGGGTGTTTAGTCTTATCTGGGTAGCCTTTTACTGTCTCTGTGTTATAGTAAATATTTGTTTTGGTTTGGTTTTTGAAACAGGATTTCCTGCATAGCCCTGGCTGTCTTAGAACTTGTTCTGTAGACCACACTGGCCTCAAAATCAGAGATCTGCCTGCCTTTGTCTCCCAAGTGCTGGGATTAACACTGTGCGCCATTAATCCAGCAGATTATAGTAATTTTAAGGACATTGTTGCACATGGGCCAGCATTTGTCATGTATTTTGGGAGTCTTTATTTGTACTTTGAAATTTTTGAAGTTCTGCTTTTGTTTTTTGTTTTGTTTTAAATTTTGTGGCGAAATTGTCTCTACTACAGAGCAAGGCAGCAGGGGAAAGGTTGACTTTTAAAATTGCTACATTTTAGCTTTTTAAAAAAAAAAACTAAATTCGATGTATTCATTTTATCTTCTGTGTGAGTGTTTTGGCCTGCATGCATGTATGTATACCACATGTATGCCTGGTGCCTGAGAAGACCAGAAGAGGGTATCAGATTCCCTGAAACTGGAGTTAGGAGTGGTTGTGTACCCCCAGGTGGGCGCTGGGAATGAAACAAGGGCTCTTTGCAGGGCAAACACTCTTACCCGATGAGCTATTTCTCCAGCCACCCCCTTTACTTTTCAATATTATTTCCCGTGAAATTAAAGGCTGTTATTATTTTAGTTTTTGTGTGTCTATATGTCTTTTCTTTTATAGTTTCTAGTTTATTTGGGGTCCTTGGGAAGTACTTTTCCCACTATACATACTTATAATATAATTGAAAAATACTTCTGCATTTCATAATTAATTGTAATACTCTTTGATATAAAGAACAAACTAAAAAAAAACCTGATTTGTTTGTTTGTTTGCTTGTTCATTTGTTGGTTTGTCTCAGTGCTGGGTTTGGACCCAGAGTTTGCTAAACAAGCACTCTACCACTGACCCGAGCCACCACGATTGTCCTGGCATGGACTAATTGTCTCCTTCCACTGACTTGGCCATTTTCATGCCATCCACCGCTCCTTACAGTTAATTCGCATCTTTGACTTTTAGCATATCCTCTGTTTGAGTTCCTGTAACCTGGTCGGGTCTAACTCACCAGTATCACATTCCTAGACTCTTTTTTTCAGACATTTTCTTGTCATTCTCAGCATCTTATAGTCTAATAAATAGACTATTAATCCCCCTTTTCAAGTTTAAAATAAATCACCTCACTCTATAAGAAAGATGAGAGAGGTAAACGCCACCCAAAGGAGCTTAGCATGTGTGGCACCGTGAGCTGGAGGGGTTGGACGCTCTCAGGGCAATCTCCGTGGCTTCCGCCCTCTGGTCAAGCGCAGCATCCTTGAATGCAGGACTCCTCTTTTCCCAAGGTGAGTGGTAGAACCGGGAAGCTCTTTCCTCAGGCGCAAGCCATAGAATCTGGATGGGCCGCGCCCCTCCTTCCCCCTTGAACGGTTCCTCTGGAAGGTCCTGGCCTGAGCCCCAGCAGAAGGAAGGCTGCCGAGAGTCCAGGAAGAGCCACAGCAGAGGCTTTTCTGGCTGTTTCCATGCTCTCTCACAGTTAGTCCCTGCCAGTCAGACATGGTGGCGCCCCTCTGGGAGTCCGGCACTCGGAAGGTAGAGTTAGGCATATCAAGGCCAGCCTCAGCTAGTTGGCGAGTTTGAGGCCAGTCTAGGGTAAATGAGACCCCGTCTCAACCCCAAACTAGAAATGCAGTGCTAATGTGCTAATGTAGTCATGTACCACATACAGATACACACCACATATTCATTTACACACAAGTAATTAAAAATACTAATAAAAAGACGATTCTCCCTCTCCTTGGTTACTTAACCTTTTGGGTTCAGCAAAACTTTGGTCCAATAAAACGTGTTATGCAGCCTGGTCTACAGAGCGAGTTCCAGGACAGCCAGGGCTACACAGAGAAACCCTGTCTTGAAAAACCCAAAACAACAACAACAACAACAACAAAATGTATTATGCTCTGCTCTTGTTAACCTGTGGTCTTAGCCACTTTCTTGTTATGGTGATAAGAACCCGAAGAAAAGGAACAAGGAAGAGAACTGTTATTTTGGCTCACACCTCCAGAGCACGCCAGTCTGTCACGGTGGGGAAGCCTGACAGCAGGAGCAGAGGGCGTGACCACACCGCGTCTACACACAGGAAGCAGAGAGCGTGAACAGGAAGTGATATGGGACCACACTGTGACAGCTCAGTGCCTGCTTCTCGTGAGCCACTTTCTCCAGCAAGGGTCTACCTCCTAAGGGTAGATCTAAACACAGCCACCAGCTGGGTTCTTCGACTCTTCGTTTATTGAGACCATTTCATACTCAGACCACAAGACCCATCTCAGTTGTCTCACAGAGGAATGTTGCTTGTCACCCTTAGGATGGGTATGGAAAGGCCTCACCCTTTCCCATCCCTACATAAAGAGCTGACAGACAAGACCACCCAGATGAATAAGACACAGTTCAAAGCATTGTCTACATTGGTCAGACATGAGATGCATAGTGGTAGGGCACTTGCCTAGCATACGTGAGGCCCTGGAATAAAAACTCTTGAAGGACACCCTCGGAGGGCAGATCTCAAGGGCAGCGGGGTGGAGGTGCTGAGTGGGACAGGGAGCTGAGGAGGGATGTGTACACCACGGCCACATCAGCGCGTCTGGATGAGACGTGGAGGATGTTAGACGCACCTGAGAAAGCCGAGTGTGGGGGCGTGAGGGGCTCAGAGTGGCTGTGAGGATGTGGGTCAACATTCCCCAGACTCGCGGGCAGCTGAGGGAAGACGTGGGGTTTCTGCTTCTGACACTGGGCAGACTCTCTTCAAGTCCCTCACCAGCCTTTCCCAATCCATCTAACACAGAACAGAATGTTCTTTTCACCCACAAGCTCTGTTCCCACACACTGTGATTTTCACAACCCCTCCCGGCCCAGCCACCCTCCTCCACCTCCCTTAGCTTATGACCTTGTGAAGGCTGCAGGCTCCCGTGTCCTCTCCCCTCCCCCTTCCCCTCCTCCCCCCCATTCTTCCTCCGTGTGTGTGTGTGTGTGTGTGTGTGTGTGTGTGTGTGTTTCTCAAATTCCAAGCCAGGCTTTCTCTAGTTCAGGACTTACAAGCTCTCCTAAGGAATGTTTCTTTTGGTCTTAGGCATTTCTCCCCTCGTTGCTCTCCTGGCCTCTTTGTTTTGTTATTTTTGAGAGAGGGTCTCACTCTGGAGCCCTGGCTGTTCTGGAACTCAACTCACTCTGTAGACCAGGCTGGCCTCAAACTCACAAACATCCACCTGCCTCTGCCTCCCAAGGTCTGGGATTAAAGGTGTGTGCCACCACGTCCTCTAAGTCTCTAGTTCCGGGACTGTCACCTTCTTCCCACAGCCTCTCAGCTGTCAGCTGACCAGAGGACCCCAGAGTGCTCTGACCCTTCGAACCCAGGCGGCCCCTGTGGACACAGCGGACACGGGGGGGGGGGGGATTTTGTTTGTTTGTTTGTTTCTGTCTCCACTCAGAAACCACAAAGCACCCCGCAGTGTAGCCCCACCTTTCCGACCCCCAACATGCTTGTGTGAGATCACTCCATTGACCGTCTGCAGGACACAGTCGAGGCCTAGGGGAGCAGCAGTCACTTAGGCTGTTCCCGCCCCCCCCCCCCGGACTGTCCCTTTCTGGCAGGGCTACCCGAAGCAAGTGAATCTGTTTCATTTCCTGTGAACCGCTGGTGTCAGCTCTCCAGGCGGTCTGAGACACCCACGCGCCACCCAAACTCCCACGCACTGAAACCGCGTGCCCGGCACCACAGGGCTTCTATTTCCTCTTTGGTGAGACTCAGGTGAGACTTCTCAGGGGGGAAAGAATGCTCTCCTGGGGCCTCCTTCAGGGTCTTTCCTCAACGTTGTTGCTTTACAGACTGCAATCTGAGTAACTTGTGGGAAGACGAGAAGAGAGAGACCAGAGGAGAAGGGGCACCCGCTCCCTGGCTCTGTTCCAGCGACGGCTGTGGCCTGAAGTTCCCACACTCTCCTTTCATGCAGGCTCCGTACTGTAAAGCTGTCCATCCTGTAGGAGGCTGGGCTGGACTCTGTCACATGTTTGACAGATGGCTGTGGCCCCTCTGCAGCACCCCAGACAGCACAGGGGCAACTGGGGGACAGGGGCTCTGTCCCTAAGCGGTCTTTGGTTTCTGGTCTCTTGGGAGTCCCTGCCTTGGGTGATTCCCTGGTGAGCCCCACCCTTTGTAACCCCTTGGCCCTCAAACCCTCCATGATGTAAGACCAAGTGGCTCCCGTTCCGTTCGTGCGTTGCACAGGAATCCATCACCCGGGGAGCCGGCCACACGCCACTGAGTTACACAGCCAGGTCACAGGTGTCACCGCTCACCTTCCGATCCTGACTATTAGCAGGGTCTGGGGGCAGCCTGCCGGGCTGCTGCACACCGCCCTGCTTCAGTCTTCTACTCCAGCAACATCCTACACAGTTCAGGATAGGTAGGGAGGCCCGAGGGAAAGGCTGACCCCTCGCTGACACCAGAGCCTGACCCCCTTCTCCCTTTCTGACAGTTTGGTCTCCAGGCCGTTCCCTGCCTTCCTGCATTAAAACGGCTGCAAGCAGGAAGCAGTAAACCTCACCAGGCACACACCAGGCCTGGCAACATTTGCAACCGGAGCAGCGCTTGGCTTTGTCTGGGCTGATGGATCGCAACTAGTGCCACAGTCTCTAGTAGAGAACGGCGGATTCGAGGCCGGCGTGTGTGTGTGTGTGTGTGTGTGTGTGTGTGTGTTTGTGTGTGTGTATGAGTGTGTGTGTGTGTGTGTGTGTGCGCGCGCGCATATACACATATATACATACACATTTATGAAGAAAGGAAGAAAGGGGGGAAAAAGGAATATTTTAATTACAAAGGAAGCTGTCAGGGCTGGGGATTTAGCTCAGTGGTAGAGCGCTTGCCTCATAGGCACAAGGTCCTTGAGGTCCTGAGTTTGGTTCCCAGTGCTGTCCGACTTCTAAAACAAAAGATGCTTCTAACACCTGGCCTGTGGCCCAGCCTGCCTCTAACCATTGGCCTGGGGAAGAACGGAGCATGGCTGAGAAGGGGCTTTGGAGACGAGGCCAGGCCAGTGTGCTGGTGCAAAGCGCGCAGCTGTAAAAGCTGCCGTGGACCGAGACCACAAGGGCCCAGGAAGGGGCGTGGACACACGGGCTCAGGAAGGGGCGTGGACACTCCGGCCCAGGAAGGGGCGTGGACACACGGGCCCAGGAAGGGGCGTGGCTACCGGAGCTATCAGATGCTCGCACAATGGCCTGGCCGAGTGTCTGAGTCGGAAAGGCCCTGGCTGCTAAGCCTGACCACCTGAATCCCCACATAAAGTCTGAAAGGACCAGAGTTGGCACAGGACATGCCTGCCAAGATCAAGTTCTCAGCACAAAGGAGATTTATTTTCCCTTGAGGTACAAAGACAAAGGATTGGGGACAAGAGAGAAGGGAGAAAATGGGCAAGGGAGAGGGAGGTGGGGTATTTGTCCTAGAGGGACAGAAGATGGCCTCTGGGTGGAGTGGAGACAAGCCTGGCCCGTTAGCAAAGGGCTGTTTATAACCCGGGTCAGGGCGAGGTGTTGCATTTTAATTGGGCGTATTAGTTAGGTAAGCCGAGAAGGAGCTTTTGGCTGCTGGACTTACATACCTTGATAATCGGCCTCAGGAGGACGAAGTGGGCATATAAAGGAGTAGGCCGTGGTGGCCAGCTTCAGGACTGTACTCTAGGGGCTTTTAGCAAAGGGGAAACGTGAAGGGGGAACCCCGTCAGTGCCATGCTCAGGCCTGTGAGAACCGTCCAGAATCTCCATGTTGGAAGGAGAAATTTGGCTCCCACAAGTTATCCTCTGACATCCGTGAATGTAACACACGCACACACACACACACACACACACACACACCTGCATGTGCACATACCCCCAAATAAATAAGCAATTGTAAAAAAAAAAAAAAAAAAATTAAGAGGTTTCCAGAAGCTCAAGCAGAAGGAAGTAGAAATAAATTTGAAAGGGATGCGGTAACCGGAATGATGGGAGTGCCAGGCCTGAGATGCCCCCTTCCCCACACCGAGTTGACTTGGGCCTGCACAGACTGACTAACCCCTTCTTCCGGCCTCCACACCGCCGATACCCTCCAGTCTGTTGGTGGAACACGGTGCAGTGTGGGACAGGGAGAGCCTGGGCTAGTCTCTCCAGCCTCTGCTCTTCGCTCAGAGAAGGAAGTTGTTTGTGTAGTTCGGCGGCTGCCAGGTGGTCACCGTAGGCCTCCGTGGCAGTGCTTCATGACTGGCAGGTGTGGCTGAGCTGTCCCCAGCCTCGCCATCCCTCTTCAGGCACCCCCACCCTCCTCAGGACTCTCCAGGCTCATCTGTCAGACATGCTTGCCCAGCGGTCGGGTGTGAAGTGCTTCACTGGCACTTGCCCTGCCTCCCAGAAGCCCAAAGAGCGTCAGGTGAAAGGCTTGTCTGGCCGGGAAAGGGCAGGAGAAATGGCGCAGTAATTGTAAGGATGGTGTGTTTATGACGGGCGAGGGTTAAACTGAATGGAAGGTCTGCTTTTTCTTTAGATGCTTCTTGGATGTCGCATGTCAAAGCGGGTTGGCCTGTGGGGAGGGACTCACACAAGTGTCTACTTCTGACAACATCATTGATGTCCCTGGTCATGGGCATACCGTAGTGCCCATAGGACGGAGTTCACACCCCAGAGCGCGTCTGGGCTGGGGCAGCAAGGAGGTCGGAGCTTGTGGGAGCATTAGTCACCAGGAGATGGAAATAGAGGAAGAGGAGAACAAAAGCTCAGAAATATTTAGAAATCTACAAATACCCAAAAGTTTACTGGGCTGGGTTTTAAAACACATGTCAGAACCCTCCAGAGCCCCAGGGTTTGTATAGAGCCCAGGGCTTCTGAGGACCATGGGTGACGGTGGGGGACCAAGGGTGATGGTGGGTGGGCATGGCTGATGTGATCATCCCTGCTCCAGGAGAAGCCAGCTGTGGTCACAGTGCTGAGGACCAAGGACATCAGCCGCAGCGTTTACGAGCTGTTGTCCCCAGTTAATGGGAAAGAGGTTGTGAAGCCGGCCTGACACTTGCTGATTATAGGCAAAGAAAGAAATGGGCGTATCTACTAAGGGAGCTTCAGGTTGGCGGCTGTGTTAGGTAAAATATAATGAAATGTCCACACCTCCAAAAAAGTGGAAATGGGCATTCGAGTTCACTAAAATTAGAACAGAATAAATATAACTCTTTAAGCTAAAGCACACATGGTGTGTGTGTGTGTGTGCGCGCGCACTCGAGCACACACGCATGACTGTGGAGGCCGAGCTAATTGCCTCTCAGGCTCAGTTCACACTTTGCTGTTTCTTTGTTTGATTGGGTTTTTTGTTTTGTTTTGTTTTGCTTTTTGTTATTTTTTTAAAGAATTATTTATTGTATGCATATGTATACATTGTAGCTGTCTTCAGACACACCAGAAGAGGGTGTTAGATCCCATTACAGATGGTTGTGAGCCACCTGTTGCTGGGAATTGAACTCAGGTCCTCTGTAAGAGCAATCAGTGCTCTTAACTGCTGAGCCATCTTTCCAGCCCCTGTTGCTGGTTTTTTTTTTTTTTGGACAGGGTTTCTCTGTGTAGCCCTGGCTGTCCTGGAACTCACTCTGTAGACCAGGCTGGCCTGGAACTCAGAAATCTGCCTTCCTCTGCCTCCCAAGTGCTGGGATTACAGGCATACGCCACCACTGCCTGGCCCTGTTGCTGTTTTTGAGACAAGATCTTTCTGCGTATTCCTGACTGTTCTGAAACTCTCTATATAGATCAGGCTGGCCTCAGAGTCATGGAGATTCACCTTCCCTAGCCTTCCTGAGAGCTGCGATCAAAGGCGTGCATCACTAAGCCTCACTTGCTTGGTTTTGTTTTTGAGATGGGGTCTTTCGCCTTTCCCTGGCACTCAACAAGTAGACTAGCCTACCTGGCCAGTGAGCCCCAGGGCTCTGTCTGCTTCTGCTTGTCCAGCCTGGAATGGCAGGGGACCACTGCACCTGACTTTATTTTGAAATGGGTTCTAGGGATCAAATTCAGCTCCTTATGATTCTGTGGCAAACATTTTTCTGAGTGAGCCATCTCTCCAGCCCACATGAATTAAGGTTTGCTCTTAACCAAGGTACAATAAAAGAGACAGTGTTTACCCTCCCATAGGAAGCGACCCCCGCGCACTGAGGCAGGGAGGATGAAAAGCACAGAAAACAATGGTTCTCAGGAACAGCAAAAGCATTGACCTCGCTCCGAGGGAAGCAAATTATCTCCTCAGGCTCATTCGCAGCCCCGAAAAGCCAGCAGGAAATCCAGAGGATGAAGCTGACTCTAAAGTAATTGCCTGTTGCGATCTTTGAAAAATGGAAGATGAGATTATTTGGGGAAAAAAATCAAAGACCAATTCAGTAACTGTGAATATAGAAGAATAGACCCGAGCAAGAATTTACTGCGCCTCTGATGGGCCTGAAGAGGGTTGCACCCAACGAAGGAACAGTGGAAGCGGACCTGAGACGGGGCGAGAAGAGAAGAGGCTGGGAACCGTTCTTCAAGAGTTTCTAGCAGATTTCAAGTTGACTAAAACATTAAAGCTACACATAAATGCCGGGTGCGGCATGGAGGCCCATCCCCTATCCCAGCACGGGAAGGTGGAGACAGGGTATGCCGAAGAGAATGAGGGAGTTCTGGGCTCAGCTGAGAGCTCCTGCCTCAGGGAATGCGACGGAGAGAGAAGAAAACTACATCAACTCAAACGCCACACACGCCCACATGTGCACACACTGTGCACACACACACTGTGAACACACACTGTGGACACATTCTACACACTGTGTACACACACACTGTGTACACATACACTGTGAGCACATACCACACACTGTGCACACACACTGTGAACACACACACACACACTGTAAACAAACACTGTGAACACATACCACACACTGTACACCCACACCCACACACACACCGTGAACACATACCACACACTGCACACACATACACACTGCACACATACCACACACTGTACACACACACCCACACACACACTGTGAACACATACCACACACTGTACACACACACACACTGCACACATACCACACATTGTATACACACACACTGTGAACACATACCACACACTGTGCACACACACTGTGAAATCACACACACTGTGCACACACATACTGTGAACACATACCACACACCGTGAGCACACACACTGTGAGCACACACACTGTGCACACACACTGTGAACACATACACCGTGCACACAAACACTGTGAACACACACACACACACACACACACACACGCACTGTAAACATAAATGCTGTGAACACATACCACACACTGTACACACACACACAGTGAACACATATCACACACTGTGCACACACCCCTTGAATACACACACACACACTGTGAACACATACCATACACTGTGCACACAAACACTGTGAACACACACACACACTGTGAACACACACATTGTGAACACATACCACACACTGTGCACACACACACTGTGAACATACACACTGTGCACACACACACACTGTGAGCACATACCACACACTGTGAGCACATACCACACACTGTGCACACACACTGTGAACATA
Organism: Apodemus agrarius; assembly: GCA_964023405.1. Lineage (NCBI taxonomy): Eukaryota > Metazoa > Chordata > Mammalia > Rodentia > Muridae > Apodemus > Apodemus agrarius. The sequence goes on from OZ030021.1 coordinate 13,942,415, forward strand.
CACACTGTGCACAATACCACACACTGTGTGCATACACACACTGTGAGCACATACCACACACTGTGCACATACATACTGTGAACACAAACCACACACTGTGCACACACACACACACACACACTGTGCACACACACACACTGTGAACACATACCACACACTGTGCATACACACACTGCACACATACCACACATTGTGCACATGTGCACACACACACACACACTGTGAGCACATACCACACACTGGGCACACACACACACTGTGAGCACATACCACACACTGTGCACACACACACTGTGAGCACATACCAACACTGTGCACACACACACACAAACTATGCACACATACCACACTCTGTGTACACACACACACTGTGAACACATACCACACACTGTGAACACACACCACACACTGTGAACACACACCACACACTGTTAACACATATACTGTGAGCACATACCACATACAATGAACAAAAGATTTTTAAATGAAACACAGGCCAGCAAAATGACTCAGGGAGCAAAAGCACGTATTGCACAAGGCTGATGACCTAGATCCCATGGTGGAAGGCAGGAACCAACTCCTGAGTGTTGCTCTGTGCCCTCTACAGTGTACCACGCACACCCAACGATAATAAATGATAATAATTACATTTGAAGTTAACCGTTAATGCATAGCTGTCTTCTAAACAGGAACAACGGGATCGAGAAGACAACAGGATGTCGTCCATACTGTAAATAACCTTCGACCCACACTCATTCAAGCAACTAATTAAACTTGGTGGGTCACATGCGGAAGAAGACGTGAGGGTGGGAGCGGGACCTCTTGGGAAGGAGAAAGGTCTCCATGGCGGATGGAAGGAGATGAGAGAGAGGAGTGGAGTAAAAATGAGTGAATTTATTATAGAGATGGATGAGCGCCAGGCGTGGTGGCGCACGCCTTTAATCCCAGCACTTGGGAGGCAGAGGCAGGCGGATTTCTGAGTTCGAGGCCCTGTCTTGGAAAAAAAAAAACAAGCAAACAAAGTGCAAGCCAAACAAAACAGAAGCCTTTCTTGCTATAAGTTTGGTAAATGCTCTTCTGATGGGAGAGCATGGTAGAGCAGGCAATGTTGTCTGGCCTCTGCGCATGGGAGCGCACGTGCGAACACACACACACAGACACACAGACACACAGACACACAGACACACACAGATGGGCGCACATACACTCATACTTACATACATTCTCCAAAATCTGTGATTTTTAAGTTTTTCCTTCAATGTTTCCTTCTTTCATTCTACCAGTGTTCCCATTTATACCCATTGTAAAGTAAAACGTTTACTTCATTTTGTCTCCGGGAAGGCAGTCTTCCCAACACTACTTAGGTACGTATGAGACACCACCCCCTTTCTTCTAGCGCGGAGGAGCGGGTTTTTGGAAAGGTAACACTCCAGCTGCACGGGCATGTTTTAGTTCTGGGCTGTGCACCTGACGCGCTCCTGTGTGCGTCGCCCTGGATTGACACTGCCCCTCCACAGCATTTATGCTAACTTTAGGACAGCTTGCCCCTCTTTGCTTTCCATTATCAAACTGACTCAGCTGTTTGGTAATAGAGATAATTATGTGTTACACTGAGGTCGCAGTCTTTAATAGCTGGCATATACCCGAGCATCGCTTTTAAAGCCCCTGGTCTGATACTCTGAGCATTCTCACTGGCCATGGTCTGAGGCTCTGAGCATTCTCACCGGGTCTGATAACTCTGAGCGTTCTCACTGACCCTGCTCTGATACTCTGAGCGTTCTCACCCGGTCTGATAACTCTGAGCGTTCTCACTGGTCCCGGCTTCTGGCGTAGCTGCGGTGCAGTCTCTCATCTTGACGTTTATTTCCCGTGTGTACCCCGCCCCCCTTCTTTGCTGCTGGTTATGTTTTATGACGGCATCTCATCTCATTAGTTGCCTCTTTGGCGGTCACTCTATGTTATATTATTTTGACTTGCTTTAGGGCTATAGTATCCATCTTTAATGCGCCAAATGATGTTATATGACCCACATCTATTGTGAGAATCTTACCGCAGTGTGCTCCCGTCTCCCCTCCAGGCCTCCCGAGTACTGCTGTCATATATGTTACCTCTACACCTAACGACATATGGTTATTGCTTCTGCTTTAAGCAGCCCGTTATCGTCATGTGGGATTTAAAAAATAAAAACATCTTTCTATCTCCTCACACAATTACTGTTTCAAGCCCTCATTTCTACGAGGAAATCCAATTCTCTGTCTGATGTCATTGTCCTGCCTGCAGGACCTCTCTCAAATGCTTCTTGTCATATGAGTTTTCTGGTGATGGACTCCTTCTACTTTTGTTTGAAAAAAAAAAAAAAACAAGCTATACTTTGTCTTCTGTTTTGAAAGATATTTTGCTGAATGAGAAACTGAAGAACGCTTGGATTTAATATCTCCATATATATTAAAGATGTCGCTTAATGTTTTCCCGCTTGCATTGTCTCCAGCAAGGAGTCTGTGGTTCATGCCTATGTCTGCTCTTATGTCACGCTGCCCCGGGACAGGATAGACAAGCCTGCCCTGCTGCTGACTGCGGCTCCTGACGCAGACCCTAGGTTTCCTTGCCCCCCTTTCCATCCTTTCCTTCCAGCCCATCTTTGCTCCCTTGTGACTCCCTGCCAAACCACAGAACAGATCTGTACCATGAATCCCACAGACTGGGACCCAGTGGCCAGTCAAGAAACAAAGCACCCACCCACAAAGGCAAGACCAGATATCTCGAGGCAGACTAGAAACACGTAGAATGTCACAACTCCAGATGCCTAGATCCCAGCGCGAAACCAAACATGAACAAGCAGACAGTGTACCTCCTTTCGAGGGCGGGAAGCCTACTACAGTAGCAGAAGACACATTTACATTAGCTGAAGCACAAGGCAAGGACTTCAAAATAGCGATTAGGAATACGTTTAAGAACCTTAAAGAGGCCAGGCGGTGGTGGCACACGCCTTTAATCCTAGCACTTGGGAGCAGAGGCAGACGGATTTCTGAGTTCAAGGCCAGCCTGGTCTACAGAGTGAGTTCCAGGACAGCCAGAGCTACACAGAGAAACCCTGTCTTGAAAAACCAAAAAAAAAAAAAAAAAAAAAAAAAAAAAAAAAAGAACCTTAAAGAGGATATGAAAAATGAAGGTCATGAAAATATAAACGGTTGGATATAATAATGAAAATAAAGACTTAGAATGTCAAACAAAAACCTCAGAGATAAGCCTCACCAACAGAAGAGAGAATTTTAGGTCTTAAAGACAAGGTAGAAGAAATAGATATCTCAATCAAAGAAAAAAATTAAATCTTAAAAAACTCCAAGAAATTTGGGACACTTATGAGACCAAACCTACAAATAATATGGATAGAGGAAGGAGAAGAAACCCAGACTAAAGGCACAGAAAAATATTTTAAACAAAGTCATAAATGATACAAAAAAGCTTACGGAACATCAGATAGGCAGTGCCAGAAAAGAAATTCCCCATGATATACAATAATCAAACATTAAATGAACCAAACAAAGAAAGGATATTAAAATTTGGAAGGAAAAAAGACAGTCATAAATAAACCAGGCCCATTAAAATAAGCTTTCAATGGAGACACTAGAAGCCAGAAAGTCTTAGCTGGGTGTTCTACAAGCTCTGAGAGGCTATAGATACAGCCAAAACTATTATACCCAGTAAAACTCTCAATCACAATACACAGAGAAAGAAAAACATCTCATGATAAAAAACAAATGTAAGCAATTTCTGCACAGTAGTCTAGCTCTATAGAAGGTACTCAAAGGAAAACTTAGGTCTGAAAAGAAGGTTAACTATTCCTAAGAGAACACAGGGAATAAAGAACTCTCAGAACAGTTAATCAAAGGCAGAGCTCACCACTACAACACAATAACATGAGTTAGTAGCCACTGCTCATTACTAACTCACAGGGTTAATGGTCTCGATTCTCCAATCAAAAGACACAGACTAATAGATGGGTTAGAAAGCAAAATCGATCTTTTTGTTGCATCCAAGAAGTACACCTCACCATCAAGAATAGACATTGCCTCAGGGTAAAAGGGTGGAAAAATATTCCAATCAAATAGAACCAAGAAACAAGTAGATGCTCCTGACAAAACAAACATCAGTTAAAGTCAGAAGAGAGAGAGGGAAGGATACTACATATTCCTCAAAGGAAAGATTCACCAAGATGATATTGCAATTCTTTTTTGTTTGTTTGTTTGTTTGTTTTTTCAAGACAGGGTTTCTCTGTGTATTCCTGGCTGTCCTGGAACTCACTCTGTAGACCAGGCTGGCCTCGAACTCAGAAATCCGCCTGCCTCTGCCTCCCAAGTGCTGGGATTACAGGCGTGCGCCACCACGCCCGGCCTGATATTGCAATTCTTAACATCTATGTACCAAACACAAGGGCAACCAAGTTCATAAAGGAAAAAAAAACCCAAACAAAAAATACTACTATAGTAACTAAAGTCACATATTGATTGATCCTAATACAGTTATAGTGTTATATTAATAACTCACTCACCAACAATAAGTCATTCAAAAAAAAAAAGGTTAAACAGAGAAATGCTGACATTAAGTGACATCATAAATCAATTGGACCTAGCAAATATCTACAGAAGATTCCACTCAACCACTAAAGACCACACTTCCTTCTTAGCAGCCCATGAAGCTTTCTCCAAAACTGATCACATTCTACCATACAAAACAAGTTCCAACAGATTCAGGAAAGATGAAATAATATCCTGAATCCTGTCTATAAACAACAATGGAAATTACCAAAACATACAAATGCATCAAAGCTAAACAGCTCACAAGTGAATAAATTTTGACCAAGACAGAGATCAAGAGGGAAATTTAAAACTTTTTAAGAACTGAATGAATGAAAACACAACAGACCCAAATCTACGGAAGACAATAAAGGCGGGTCAAAGAGGCAAGTGTATAGCACTAAGTTCCCTCGCCAAAACACTGACAAGATCTCATATTATTAACTTAATGACACAGTTTTAAGCTCTGGAAAAACAAGAAGATATAATACCCAAAAATAGTAGAGAGGAAGAAATAATCACACTCAGGGCAGAAACCAATGAAATAGAAATGAAAAACAATGTAAAATATCAGTGTTATGAAGAGTTGGTTCTTTGAGAAAATCAGCATGGGTGACAACCCTCTGGCCAAATTTACCAAAATATGATTGTAGTGGCTATTCCTGGTTGTCAACTTGACTATATGTGGAATGAACTACAATCTAGAATTGGAAGGCTCACCTATGATCCTAATTTGGAGGCTCAGAGACATAAGTTTCTGACCTGGACTTAGCATGGAGATCTTGAAGCATGGATTCCAGTCAAGGTCATCTGGGATTAAAGGTGTGGAGACATACACCTTTAATCCCAGACTTCAAGTTCATCTGGGATTAAAGGTGTACACCTTTAATCTGGGCTACACCTTCTACTGGAGACATATATAAGGACATTGAAAGAAGGAAGACTGCTTCTTCCTTGCCGGCTTGCTTCGTGGGACTGAGCAACTGCAAGATCCTTGGACTTCCATCCACAGCTGCTGCTGACTACTGTTACAGACTGTAAGTCATCGACAAATTCCCTAACTACATAGAGACTGCCCATACGATCTGTGACTCTAGAGAACCCAGACTAATACAGAAGTGGTACTAGGAGTGGTTCTAGAGGAGCAGAAGTATAAGGATGAATGTTTCAAAATTTTGGAGTTGGTTGGTTGACCCACCAGCACTCTCAATTACTGAAACCTCTCCAAATTCTCTCCCTCCTGGGAGCTCGGGGGATATTGAAAACCCATGGATGAAACTATATTCCAAGCTTAAAGAAGCTAAAGCCTTTGATTATCTTGATGAATTAGGTGATTCGGTGGTATACAATACGTTCTACAAGTTGGGGAAAAAACCGGAAAATGATTTTGCTGGCTTGTTACTCTTAGCATCTCGGGAGAAAGCAATGAAGGAAAGGAAGGAGTTGTGTGATAAAATCGAACAGCTCCAGACTCAAGTAAACAATCTAAAAGTTTCCAAGTGTGCCCTTGAAGAGAATCTTCTTTCCAGCAGCCATAGAGCTCAAGTAGCAGAAAATCAAACTGAAGCACTCATTATAAGGTTGGCTGAAATACAGCGAAAATTCAAGTCTCAACCTCAGAGGGTGTCAGCAGTTAAAGTAAGGGCATTAATTGGCAAAGAATGGGATCCTATAACTTGGGATGGGGATGTGTGGGAAGACCCTGTTGAATCTTCAGATTTTCAAGGATTTGCTCCACCTGAAGTAGTAGTACCCTCAGCCCCACCCCTTGAATTAATGCCTTCTCCACTTGAGGAAAGTAATCCCTCAGAGCCTGATAGACCAGCAGTGACTTTTACTGACAATATTGATGTTTCTCCGGGCCCACCAATAGTTTCTTCTAGACCTATAACCAGACTCAAGGCAAAACAGGCTCCTAAAGGGGAGGTAGAAAGTGTAGTCCATGAGGAAATACACTATACTACTAAGGAGCTTAATGAGTTTGCTAACTCATTCAAGCAGAAGTCTGGGGAATATGCATGGGAATGGATTTTAAGGGTGTGGGATAATGGTGGAAGGAACATAAAATTAGAGCAGGCTGAGTTTATCGGCATGGGTCCCCTGAGCGGAGATTCTAGGTTTAATATAGAAGCTCGCACAGTTAAAAAAGGTGTCAAAAGTTTGTTTGATTGGTTGGCTGAAGTATTTATTAAAAGATGGCCTACTGAAAAGGAGTTGGAGATGCCTGATATCCCTTGGCTTAGTGTTGATGAAGGGATTTTAAGGCTTAGGGAAATTGCAATGCTAGAGTGGATACGTTGTATAAAACCAAATCCCCCACAATGGGAAGGTCCAGAAGACATGCCTTTCCTGCGCGTAATGCTTCTGCCAAAACCACCATCCGTGGACTCACAGAATGCCTCATCTATCGTCATGGTATTCCACACAGTATTGCTTCTGACCAAGGAACTCATTTCACAGCCAGAGAAGTGCGGCAGTGGGCCCATGATTATGGAATTTACTGGTCTTACCATGTTCCCCATCATCCTGAAGCAGCTGGTCTGATAGAAAGATGGAATGGCCTTTTGAAGACACAGTTACAGCGCCAATTAGGTGGCAACAGCATGGAGGGCTGGGGCAGAGTTCTTCAGAAGGCAGTATATGCTTTGAATCAGCGTTCAATATATGGTACAGTTTCTCCCATAGCCAGGATTCATGGGTCCAGGAATCAAGGGGTGGAAAAGGGAATAGTTCCACTCACTATCACTCCTAGTGACCCGCTAGGAAAATTTTTGCTTCCTGTCCCCACAACTTTAGGTTCTGCTGGCCTAGAAGTTTTGGTTCCAGAGGGGGGAGTGCTCCTACCTGGAGCCACAACAAACATTCCATTGAACTGGAAGCTCAGATTCCCCCCTGGCGATTTTGGGCTACTAATGCCCTTAAACCATCAGGCTAAGAAAGGAATAACTGTGTTAGGAGGGGTGATAGATCCAGATTACAGTGGGGAAATTGGATTGCCTCTCCACAATGGAGGTAAGCAGGATTATGTCTGGAGAGCAGGAGATCCCCTAGGGCGTCTCTTAGTACTACCCTGTCCTGTGATTAAAGTCAATGGGAAACTACAACAGCATAATCCAAGCAGGATGAGGAAGGATGACCCATCAGGAATGAAGGTATGGGTCAATCCTCCAGGAAAAGAGCCAAGACCTGCTGAGGTGCTTGCTGAGGGTGAAGGAAATACAGAATGGGTAGCAGAGGATGGTAGTTATAAATACCAGCTAAGGCCACGTAACCAGTTGCAGAAACGAGGATTATAAGTAATATGAATGCTTCTATCTTATTTTGTTAAGGATACATTTGTCTTCCAATTCCTTTAACATCAATTGGTATTGAGACACTAAAAGAATGTTCCCAAGGGACATTGCCCCATTGCAAATTTACAATGCGTTTGCGATTGTACGAGGAATAGTTATATCATGTTAGGCGTATTCACGACCTTGTTATTGTTTCATGTGGACATGAGATATTATCTGTGTCAAGTTGACAAGGGGTGGATTGTAGTGGCTATTCCTGGTTGTCAACTTGACTATATGTGGAATGAACTACAATCTAGAATTGGAAGGCTCACCTATGATCCTAATTTGGAGGCTCAGAGACATAAGTTTCTGACCTGGACTTAGCATGGAGATCTTGAAGCATGGATTCCAGTCAAGGTCATCTGGGATTAAAGGTGTGAAGACATACACCTTTAATCCCAGACTTCAAGTTCATCTGGGATTAAAGGTGTACACCTTTAATCTGGGCTACACCTTCTACTGGAGACATATATAAGGACATTGAAAGAAGGAAGACTGCTTCTTCCTTGCCGGCTTGCTTCGTGGGACTGAGCAACTGCAAGATCCTTGGACTTCCATCCACAGCTGCTGCTGACTACTGTTGGGGAGTTGGACTACAGACTGTAAGTCATCGACAAATTCCCTAACTACATAGAGACTGCCCATACGATCTGTGACTCTAGAGAACCCAGACTAATACAATGATGAAGTTCCAAATGAACAAAATTAGAGATGAAAAGGAAGATGTTACAACAGACACCCAGGAGATTCAGAGAATCATAAAAGCCTACTTAAAAAAAATCTGTATTCTACCACATTGAAATACCTAAAAGAAATTAATAAACTTCTTGATATATATGACCTCCCAAGGCCAAATCAAGATGAAATAAACAATTGAAGCAGGACCATATCCCCTTGTGAAACAGAAGAAGTAATTTCCCGAGCAGGCGGGGTAAATGGCTCAGGGGCTAAGAACACATCCTGCTGTCCTACTGAGGCTGGAGTTCAAATCCCAACACTGTAGCTCACCACTGCCTATAACTCCATTTCCAGGGAATCTGATGCCCTAGCCTGTCCAATATGGGCACCAGGCACACAAGGTATACATACTTACACACATGCAAGCAAACACTTATATGTATAAAATAATAAATCTTAAAAAAGTAGCCCAGGGCCAGAGATATATTCAATGCAGAATTCTATTAGACTTCAAAGAACTAACACACATATGTCCCAAATTATTCTACAAAATAGAAAATGAAGGAATATTTTAAAAAATTTTAACAAAACACTATTATACCAATACCAAAGGGACCCAACGATAACAACAAAAAGAAAACTATAGACCATAGATGCAAAAATTTTCAATAAAATACTTATAAACCTAATTCAAGGACATGTAAAAAAGATTACCCACCATAATCAAGTTGGCTTCATCCCAGAAGTGCAGGGATGGTTCAACATACATAAATCAATAAATGTAATCCATCACAAAACCAGACTGAAAGACAAATGATCAACTCATTAGTGCAGAGGCCTTTGAAAAAAATCCAACATTTCTTCATGATAAAAGTCCTGGAGAGACTAAGGATACCAGGGATATACCTCAATATAATGAAGATAATTTACAGCAAGCCTGCAGCCAACATCAATCCAGAGACAAAGCTCCCCCATTTCCACTGGAATCAGAAATAAGACAAGGGTATGTCTACTATTTTAAAAATTCTTCAATATAGTACTTGAACTCTTAGCTAGAGCAATAAGACAACTGAAGGAGATCTAAGGGATATGACTAGGAAGTGAAGAAGACACATCTTTATTTGCAGATAATATGATTTTATACATACAAAGCCTGCAGTTGCCACCAGAAAGTTTTCTACAGCTGTTAAACACTTTCAGTAAAGTATCAGGATACACATATAATGCACAAAAATCAGCACTGAAAGAGAAGTCAAGAGAACAGCACCTTTTATAATAGCCTAATCTTGGGATAACTCTCACCAAGCAACTGAAAACTTGCACAATCAAATGTTAAGACATTGAAGAACGAAACTGAGCAAGACACTAGAAGATTGGAAGGATTAATTTTGTGAAAGTAGCTATCCTACCAAAAGCAATCTGCAGATTCACTGCAATCCACATAAAAATTCCAGCACAATTCTTCACAGATCTTGAAAGGACAATTTTATGTTTCATATGGAAACACAAAACACCTAGGAGAGCTAACACAATCCTGAATAACAAAAGGACCTCTGGAAGTATCACATCCTGATTTTCCAGTTGTACTCCAAAGATATAGTAATAAAAACAAGCCGGGCAGTGGTGGCGCACGCCTTTAATCCCAGCACTTGGGAGGCAGAGGCAGGCAGATTTCTGAGTTCAAGGCTAGCCTGGTCTACAGAGTGAGTCCCAGGACAATCAGGGCTACACAGAGAAACCCTGTCTTGAAAAACAAAACAAAACAAAATAAAAACAATACCATGGAATTATTATAGTAATACAAACAACACCATGATATTGGCATAAAGACAGACGTTGTTGATCAATGAGGTCAAATTGAAAACCCAGCTATAATTCCACCTATGGACACCTGATATTTGATAAAGAAGCCAAAACTACTTACTGAAGCATAAAACAGCTTCTTCAAGAAATGATGCTGGCCACACTGGGTGGCTGCATGTAGAAAAATGCAAATAGATCCATACCTATCATCCTTCACAAAACTCAACCTCAAACACTGATAGCGCAGGCACTGAGAACAACAATTAATACATGGGATGTCACAAAAATAGAAAAATCTTCTGCATAACAAAGGTCACCATTATTTGAGTGTAAGCAGCAGCCTACAGAATGGGGGGGAGGGGAACCTTCCCCAATTATGCATCTGATAGAGGGTTATTTTCTAGACTATACAAAAAACTAAAGCAACAAACCCTGAACATCAAGAAAGCAAATGATACTTTAAAAGAATGAGGTGGAGAAAGAACTAAATCAGGTTTTCAACAGAAGAAAGACAAACGGCTGAGAAACACTTTAAAATGCTCAACATCCTTAGACATCAAGGAAATGCAAATTAAAACCACTTTGAGATTTCATCTTACCCCAGAATGACTAAAATCAACGAAACAATGGACAGTGCCTGCTGGGGAGGATTCAGGGGAAGTTCTGGGGAAGGGGACACTTACTCATTTCTGCTGGGAGTGCAGACTGGTAGAGTTCCTGTAGAAATTGTGTGGAAGTTCTTCAGAAAGTTGAAAAACAATCTACCACAAAATCCAGCTCTATCGCCCTTGCCCAGGTACTCAGAGGACTCTACGCGTCTACAGAGATACTCCTGTGTTCATTCCTATTCATTGCTGCTCTGTTCCAATAGCCAGAGACTGTAAACAGCTTAGGTGTCCATCAACCGATGAATGGATAATGAAAATGTGCTACATTTACACAATGGGATACTATTCAGCTGTTAAGATGACATTTGCATATAAATGGATAGAGATAAAAAGAGTTATCCTAAGTGAGGAAACCTACACCCCAAAAGACAAATATTCCATGTATTGACTTTTAAGCTTTAGGTATCTGTGCTTCAATCAGAATAATCACTGAGGTTAGATATCTAGTAAGGGACCAGGTTGGGGGAGAAGCTCTTCTAAGCAAGAGGAATTAGAATGTAGTGTTAGAGAGAGACAGACTGGTGGTGATGTAGACTGTGAAGATTAAATATGGAGGGAGATGGGGAAAGGGTAAAAGTAAGAACAGGTGGAGAGACAACTGGCACTAAAGGCCTTTTGAAACTCATGTGGAAGCCAAGCATGGTTGCACACGCCTTTAATCCTAGCATTTGGGAGGCAGAGGTAGGCAGTTCTTTGTGAGTTCGAGACAAGCCTGGTCTAGATAGTGAGTTCCAGGACGGGCAGAGCTACATGGCGAGACTCTGCCTCAAACAAACAGAAGAGAGGAAGCAAAGGACAGAGGGAGAGAGGGAGCGAGGCCAGCAAAAGGAGAGAGACAGAGAGAGAGACAGAGAGAGAGAGAGAGAGAGAGAGAGAGAGAGAGAGAGAGAGAGAGGAGGAGGAGGAGGAGGAGGAGGAGGAGGAGAAGAAGAAGAAGAAGAAGAAGAAGAAGAAGAAGAAGAAGAAGAAGAAGGCGGAGGGGGAGGGAAAGAGGGAGGAGAGGGAGAAAGAACCAGCCATATGGAAACCTACTGCTGTAGAGCTTTCTACAATATAAACATTAAGAAAGAAAGTTAAATGGAGTCACCATATAATGGGCAAGAAAATGCACCAACTGGACACTTTATGCAAGTAACTTTGAGCGCCAGGAATGGGTTACATTTTGTTGAGTGTTTGGCCAAAGGATCCCACAGACCCCACAGAAACAGTGCAGGCTGCATACAAAGCTATTGACTACTCACATAATCTGATAGTGAAGACCTAGTGCTAAAGATATCATTTTCATATGTCATCAAACATTGAAAAACAAGATGGTGCCCAAGTAGAAGCATCCCTCCTCCTGACAAGCATTCATGGTGCTGGAAGGTGCTCTGTGTATGACCAGAGGAGAAATGGAGTCATCAGCATCACCCAGCTACAAGCCATTCAACCTACAACCGCCCCTGCCTGCAGGATAGTCTGGTGTAATATTGGCACAAACGTTGGTGTAACCAACCATCTTCAGTTTGGAGTTCAGGCCCACACCATGACATGAAATCCATACCTGACACTGATAATGTGGCCAAGAACCTGAGACTACACAGGTCGTAAGCCTAGGGTAAAATCTACTATTATTATTGTGCTGAAGGAACATAGCAATAAAAATGACTCTTAATGACACACTGCCATATTTATAGGTCAGAGCATTGGTCAACCCACATCAGAGAAGTGTCTTCTTGTAGTACGTGGTAATTAACACAGAGATTCATAACTGGGCAATGTGCAGAGGGTGAGAGAGTTTGGAGCCGTCAGCCTTAAATGGGATATCTTCATTCAAACCTCCCCTGAAGACTTAGCGACCTACAGGGAAGGAGTGGGAGGGGGGAAGGGAGGAGGTGGGGGGAGGAGGAAAGAAAAAAGTCATAAAAGCCAGGGGTGGTGGGTAACTAACTCCAAGGAAAGAGTGTCTTCCCGACGCCACAGGACTGATGCTCATCTGACTCAGAGTCTGTGACAGGATACACAAGACCCGCAACAGTCCAACCAAGACAAAATCCCACGAGGAGGGAAAGCTGACATCAAGTCACAGCCCTAAACAAGAAGCTATTTGTAATTAATTTGCTCAAAAAGAAAATCAGGGTTTTTTTTTTCCCCTCAACAGAGCATCAACCACACTCTAGGGCAGTGGTTCTCAACTTTTGCAAGAAATACAAAGTCCTATGAGGAAGGGGCAAGGGGAACCGAGACAGCCTTGCACCACGCCCAGCCCGGCTGTACATTAAGGATCAGGTTGGAGAGGAAAGGGCCTGAGTCCCTTTCTTCTTCCTAAAGAGATTGAGCCACACTCCAGGAGTCCTGTGTGTGTGATGGCAGATTGTCAAGCAGCAGCCAGCGATGGCGAGCCCTTGGTCCATCCGTGCATGGGTGGTTCTCATTGCTAGAGGGTTATGGCAAGGAACGGACACAGGGCCAGAGGAGCTGTGGCAGAAGCGGAAAGACTAGCATCTCCTCTCCCGCGGTCACGGATGCTCTGTACAAGAGCACATCCCCAGGAGAAGATGCTGGGTGAGGGACACTGTTGCTGTGGTTTTGTCCTCTTTCAAAACACGGTGAGCGGGGCTGGAGAGATGACTCAGTGGTTGAGAGCACTGACTGCTTTTCTGAAGGTCCTGAGTTCAAATCCCAGCAACCACACGGTGGGTCACAACCATCTGTAACGAGATCTGACGCCCTCTTCTGGTGTGTCTGAAGACAGCTACAGTGTATTTAGATATAATAAATGAATTAAAAAAAAACACAGTGAATGTCCAACCTCACATGTTCAGGTTTATTGGGGAATGTGTGGAAGAAGGAAAAGCAAAATGACAAAGCAACAAGAGTCACACTTGCTAGGGGGTTCACACATGGAGCGCAGGAGCCATTCCGAAGCCTGACAGGCCAAGCTCGCCTTGCTCAGGCAGTCCATGGGCAGCAATCGCTGACACACTCGCTCACTCACACTCACTGACACACTCGCTCACACTCACTGACACACTCACTGATACACTCGCTCACACTCACTGACACACTCGCTGACACACTCGCTCACACTCACTGACACACTCTCACACTCACTGACACACTCGCTCACACTCACGGACACACTGACACACTCTCACACTCGCTGCTGCTTCTCCAGTCACTTGGAAAATCATTTCCAGATGCTATCCCTTTGTTTTTTCTCATTCACGTATTTTCTTTCTTTTTCCTTCCTTCCTTCCTTCCTTCCTTCCTTCCTTCCTTCCTTCCTTCTTTCTTTCCTTCCTCCCTCCCTCCCTCCGCCCTCCTTCCTTCCTTCCTTCCTTCCTTCCTTCCTTCCTTTCTTCCTTCCTTCCTTCCTTTCTTTTGTTCTTTCTTTCTTTTTGGGTTTTTTTCTAGACTGGGTTTCTCTGTGTAGCACTGACTGTCCTGGAACTCACTCTGCAGACCAGGCTAGCCCTGAACTCAGAAATCTGCCTGCCTCTGCCTCCCAAGTGCTGGGATTAAAGGCATGTGCCACCACTGCCAGTTGTAGTAGCACACACTGGTAGGATTTGCTGAAGGAGGAAGAGGCAGGAGGCTCACGAGTTTGAGGCCAGCCTGGGCTACACGTATTTTCTATAGTATCTGATTGTTGTGTTAAGGGCTGGTTCTGAGGCTCAGTTGGGTAAAGGCATTTGAGTTTTATTCCCAGTGCCCACATGGTGGTAGAAAGAAAGATTTGACTCCTACTAGCTGTCCTCTGACCTACACACACACACACACACACACACACACACACAGATACACATATGCATGCAAACACACATATATATACACACAGACACACATATGCATGCACACACACACATGCATGCACAAAATAAATGCAAAAACCCGGCACTTTAAATAGGCGTATTTTTGCTTTGTTACCTAGCAATACTTTGTTTGTTTTTCGTGTCTTGGTATGTGTAGGTGTGTGTCCAAGCATGCTTCACACTTTCATTTACATATTTACATAAAGGAAGCAATTAAATGGTGTTCTGTTTCCACACTGTGATGGTTAGTTTTAAATTTCAACTTGCTACAACATACAGTCTCCTAGAAAAAAAAAGTTTGAACGGGGGACAGCCTAAATAAAGGTGCCCTTGACATGGTCTGTGGGGGAATGTCTTGACTGTTAATTGGGGTAAGAAAGCCCGCCCTAGATGTGGGGGCATCTTTCCATAAACTGGGCTCGGAAGTGTGTGAGTAAAGAGAGGGGCTGGAGAAATGGCTCACGGCTAGGGGCACTGGGTGATCTTCCAGGGGTCCTGAGCGCAAGTCCCAGCAATCACGTGGTGGCTCACAACCACCCAGAATGACCTCCTCTGTCTGATGCCATCTCCTGCCATGCAGGCATATACACAACAGAGCATCATGTACACGAAATACATAAATAATCCTTTTTTTAAAAAAAAAGGGTGGAGAGCTTTAACAAGACGACAGCATGGAAGCCTTTGTTTCTGTTCTCCAAACGTGGCTGAGATACAACCGGCTGCCGAGCTCCTGCCTCGAATTCCTGGAAATCACGGACTGTGATGTGGAACTGTGACCCAAATAACTGCTGTCCTCCTCTCTGATGCCTGTCGCCAGAGTCTGTCACAGCAACGGAAACAAAAGTAGAGCGTGTACTAAGATGGCTTTTTAAAGAGCTGGGGAACTAGCACGAGGAAGACACGTGGGTGCGGGGCCAGTCAAAGCGAGCCGAACTGCGGAGCGCCTTCCTCTTTCGTCTGAGTCCTTGTTTTATACTGGGGACTGTGGCTCCGGCACAGATTGTACTCATGTTTATTCATTGGGCTTCCGAAGAAAAGCCAGCTCCACTCTTGGCTTTGCGTAGTCTGTCTCCAGGGCGTCTAGAGACAGGATCCTCATGGGTGTCTGGGGTCGCTACAGAGGCTTTCGGTGTCTTTTAGTAAACGCCATCTCTGCTTCATAATGCCTAGCACTGATGTCCTTTCTCATGTTGAAGTCAAGGTCCTTAAAATACCAAAGGGAGGCTGGAGAGATGACTCAACCATTAAGAGCACTGACTGTTCTCCCAAAGGTCCTGAGTTCAAATCCCAGCAACCACATGGTGGCTCCCAACCATCTGTAATGAGATCTGACACCCTCTTCTAGAGTGTCTGAAGACAGCTACAGTGTACTTACATATAATAAATAAATAAATCTTAAAAAAAAAAAAAAAAAAAGACCAACCGAATGTTCCAGGCTGCTGTGATTGACAGGTAGAACTGTGCTGTATCTCCATCTCTGTTGCCACTAAGAGGAAAAAAGTTGCGGGGACTAGGCTCCGGCGAAGTTCGGCTCCAGGGTCTCACTGTCGCTGCACTGCTGCTGGCCTCCGTGGGAGCCTGTGTCATGATCTGAAGCTTTTCTCGAGATTCATGGCTGTTCCTGAGCCTAGAACTCTAGATGGGTTGGGGGTCCATTCTGGGTATTGAACAGTCACAGAGGGGAATAGTGTGTGCTCTAGACTCTATGTTCCCTCCACGAGGTTCCTGCCTCCTATTCCTTTGTTAGGAGAGAGCTTGGGACGATCTGAAAGTCCCTATGGGCCCCGAGAGGGTGAACATAATCATCACGAAGAGAACTGGAAAAGCCAGGAAGACACAGGGAAATAGATGGTTTCGTCTCTGATTGGGTGAAAACTTTAGGGCGTAACAACAAGCATCAATTGTGGCTTGTGACCTCGGCCCTGATGAAGGTAATCCACACCGGGCTGAAACCCGGGACTCTGAAGTGGAGCTTTGTCGTGGCTTGCAGGTTCCCACTGGTCATTTCTTTAAAAGCCGAAGAGTTATAATTAAAATAGAAATGTGTCCAATTATTTCTGTGTCCTGTCTGAAAGGCTGTAGCCGGTAACGAGAATCACATGTTTCTCTCGGCTGCACCTCTTTCTATTTCCAAGCAAGCTGCCCCACAAGAGAAATTCCTTCTATTCAGCAAAGCTCAGAAAAACCACACTTCCCTCTCTCTCTTGGCCACTGTGGTTGTGCGCTGCCTTTTACAAGCCTTCGCTATGGACTGCTCGTAAACGCTGTGGAAAATGTGTTCATGTCCTGTTCTTTATAAGGCATGCCAGGATGATATAGGCCTGAACCTCCACTCCTGGTCTATGTGGTACCAGGACTGTACGCAGGCTCCTGTTCGTGCTACGAAGGCTCTACTAGTCAAATGAGCTGCACCTCCAGATCCTTTCTTGAACTAGTTGGCTGAAAGGCAAGATTTAAACTTTGTTGAAGCCTGCTTTGCTTGTTCATAGTGTTCTGTGCTTTGCAAGTGCTATAGAAGAACTCGAGCCCCAATCCCTAACTGCAGAGAGTTTCCGTAATGTTTCCTTCTCTATGTTCACAATTCTAACTCTTAAGCCATTGGTGGATTTAGAGTCAATTTTCATATATATCTTGAATAGTTGAATTTATCAATTTACATATATCCAGTGGTCCTAACAAGATCTGTGGAAGGCTGTTCTCTGTCGACTGAACTACCTAATGTCTTTGTTAAAAATTAGTTGCCGGGCGTTGGTGGTGCACGCCTTTAATCCCAGCACTTGGGAGGCAGAGGCAGGCGGATTTCTGAGTTCGAGGCCAGCCTGGTCTTCAGAGTGAACTCCAGGACAGCCAGGACTACACAGAGAAACCCTGTCTTGAAAAATAAAACAAAAAAAAATTAGTTGATGATAAATACACAAGATAATTTTTTTTCTTAAGAAACGTGTGTGTGTGTGTGTGTGTGTGTGTAAGAGAGAGACAGAGACAGAGACAGAGACAGAGACAGAGAGAGGAGAGAGGAGAGAGAAGAGAGAGAGAGGTATGTGGGTATGTATGAGAGAGAGAGGAGTGAGGAGAGACAGACAGACAGACAGACAGACAGACAGACAGACAGACAGAGACAGACAGTGGACATGCGCGCACCACAGCATGGTGAATGGAAGCCAGAGAACAAGTTATGGGGCACCCCTCTCCTTCCACAATGTGAGTGTCTGGGGATTGAACCCAGGCGTCCTTTTTGGCGTCAAGCTCTAAGCCGTCTTGCCAACCCCAGACATCCATTGGCTGCTGCGGTTACCTATACACATGATCTACACGCTACGCCATGCTCCACCACTCCTACCACCATTGCTTCAATTACCACAGCTTTGGAGTGTTGTCTGTCTGTCTGTCTGTTCTGTTGTTTCCGAGGGAGGGAATTTTTAAGAAAACGTCTCACTGGGTCATCTGGCAGGCTTAGAGCTATGGACAGCAGGCTGAGCTGTAACTTAAAATGGTCCTCCTGCCTCTGCCTCCCAAGTGTACACTGGAATTCCAAGCGTGTACCATCACATGCAGCTGTAGTCCTTGACTACAGCTCTAGCTGTTATTCTAGGCCCTTTACATTTCATATGCATTTGGGACTGGATTGCCAGTAGGGTTTTGATTAGGGCTCTGTTAAATCTATGGCATATTTAGCGAGAACTGCATTTTTGCTTTTAGGCAGGGTCTCTCCATGAAGCCCATGCTCACCTCCAACTCATGCCGTTCATCTTGATGATTCAGCCCCCTGAATACTAGGACTCTGGGTGTCTGGTACCACCTCTGCCAGCTAACTGCCACTTAATAACAGTACTTTTGGGATCCACATTGACAAAGCATTTCTCCATTTATTTGGACCTTTAATTTTTCTCGCAACCTTTTTACAGTTTTTAGCATACACGTCTTGTCATTTTTCTGGGTCTTCGTTGTGTGTGTCTGTGCATGCATTCACATGTGTGTGGTGTGTGTGTGTGTGTGCATGTGCGTTTGTTCATGCATGCCTGCAGGTGTGGGGGCCAGAGACTGATGTCAGCTAGCATCTTCTATCCCTGGGCTCACCACATCAGCAGACCCAAGGGCTCTGCCTCTCACCAGCAACCCAGGGCTACGCGTGCAGGTTTGCATTGCCATATCTGGGTTTTATGTGGATGTTGGGTCCAGAACTCAGGACCCCAAGCTTCCACAGCAAGTGCTTTATCCACTGAGCCATCTTGCAGGTCCCTCTTTCAGTTAACCTGCCACCTCCCTGCTACTCCAGAGCCCCCCAAAACCACATACAGCGGAGGCAGTAGGGGGAGCATAGCTGGACTCTAAATTAGAGTCTAGTCGTCCTCATTTTCTAAAGGAGAGTGATAATATCCCATCACCAGAGGCATAGATTTACCTGTTACTACATTCTGTTGTAGCATGTCTTGTTGCCATGGCTTCAAGATCAAAGGTCACCACTGCCAGCTCTGCTCCATGATGGCCAGTGGCCACGGCAGCCTGCAGGAAATTGCTATATCATGCCTTTTCCCCCGTGTGATCTGGTCGATGACTTCAGCGCTGTTATACTGTCAGCAAGCTGACTATGGCACCGAAAGACTTCTCTTAGCATTTTTAGGGGCGTTAAATCAGGACCGTCAGTGATATAGTACTTTATTCCTTGGTTATCTGACAACGTGTCTGAGTGTTAGTTCTGCTCAATTTATTTGGCTTCCAGTTGTTTTCTTGCACAGCCTGAGGTGCTGGTCCAAGAAGGGGCTTTTAAATGGTTGCTTTTCTAAAGCAACAATTGCTTTTTCTCATTTTCGGCTTTCCCCTTTACTTTTTCTTCTTGACAGTTTGATGCAATTAGGTGAAGATTTCTTTGTGGTTTTTTTTTCCCCCCTTGGAAATTCTTAGGGACTCTTGTTTTCAATTGTAGAAAATGCTTTGTTTTATGGGGAGCAACCTCGTTTATATATAAGACTGCAATACATTTTTAAACAGAAAAAGAAATAACTCAGGTCTTAGAACCCTCACCTCAAAACAAATTTCCTTTAAGAAATTTTAAAGAAGGCCCTGTTTTTCTAAGTGGGCCAATGTGACCCATGTCTTCATTGACTAGTTATGTCGGGTTTCCAGTGCACTGATGGCCACTGGGATTAACTAGTCATGTCTAGTTTCCAGTGCACTGATGGCACTGGGATTGACTAGTCATGTCTGGTTTCCAGTACACTGATGGCCACTAGGATTAACTAGTCATATCTGGTTTCCAATGCACTGATGGCCACTGGGATTGACTAGTCATGTCTGGTTTCCAGTACACTCATGGCCACTAGGATTAACTAGTCATATCTGGTTTCCAATGCACTGATGGCCACTGGGGTTGACTAGTCATGTCTTACTTCCAGTGCACTGATGGCCACTGGGATTAAAAAGAAAGACCTGTTTTGGGTTCTTGAACCTCAAATTAATGCTTTTCATTCAAGTTAGGGGAGTGCTCAGCTAGTGTCTTGGCATTTCTTCCCCTCCACCCCAAACGCATACTTCTTGTGATTGTTTGCAGCTTGGGGGGGGGGGCTCCATCTGCACCCGAGGACTCCAAGCCTTTCACTGTTCTCTGTTTTTCAGAAGTGATAACAGCTCATCTCCCTGCAGACTCACTAAAACTCAGATATTTCAAGTCTACTCCTGACCCCGTGCAATCCGTGTTGCTCTTTGCTGCAACGCTTTTCGACTCCAGACTTTTCCATGTGGTTTTTCAAAAGTCTTGTTTCTTTATTGATATTTCTACTTCTCGAGTCATTTTCATAATATTTTCCTTAAATTCTTTAAATGCGGTTTTGTTCCACTTTTTTTTTTAAAGACATATTTCAAATAACAGCTTTCAAATGTTTGCTGAATCCAACATCTGTACTACTCAAAAGACGGTTTTCCATGGGCTTTCCCCAGGAAGGTCACAGTTTGCTGCCTTCTTGTATAGCTCATGAGTTTTTTTATTAAAATATGAATATCTTCAGAAACATATAGAATCAAGTCTGGATTCTATTTTCTTTTCCTCCTCTGAGAGTCTTACTTATTACTGCTGTGTGTGTGTGTGTGTGTGTGTGTGTGTGTGTGTGTGTATGTGTGTGTGTGTGTGTGTGTGTGTGTGTATAGGTTTTCAAGTCATTTTTATGTATATGAGTATTTTGCCTTAGTGCATGTTTGTTTACCCTGTGTGTACCTAGTGCCCATGAATGCCAGAAAAGAGCATCAGATCCCCTGGAATAGAAATTATAGACAGCTGTCAGCCACCACATGGGTGCTGGGACTCTAACCTAGGTCCTGTAGAAGAGCAAGAGCACTGAATCACTGTTCTATTGCTGTGAAGAGAGACCACAACCAAGGCAACTCTTACAAAGGACAACATTTAATTTGAGGCTGGCTTACAGCTTCATAGGCTGAGTCAATTACTGTTATAGCACGGGGCATGAGACCAGAGCTAGAGCTTAGAGATACATCTCGATCTTTAGCCCAAGAGACAGAGAGAACATGTACCCGACATCTTACATGAGTTTTGAAACCTCAAAGCTACACACACACACACACACACACACACACACACACACCCCAATTCCTCCAACAAGGTCATACCTCTTAATCCTTCTAAGTCTATCAAAGAGTTCCACTCCCTGGTGACTAAGCACTCAAATATATGAGCCCAAATATGGGGCCGTTCTTATTCAAACCACCACATGGGAGTATGAACCAGGCTTCTGGACTGGGAAGGGGGAAGTGTCACTCAGAAAATTCTGTCCCTGGTGGATCTTTGCTCAAATTACGAAACGTATTAAAATTTGAGCCATTTTCAATTATGACCCAATGTTCCTTTAACAACAGACCTCTTTGGGTCCTTGATGTGTATGCTCAAGGCTGCTGGACAGCTGGGCATATGAAATGTTGACTGAGCCCCATCGTACAACCGCAGCTCCAGGATATTCCTGTGCATTTCTCTCCAGTCTAACATCACTCATCTCAACCAAGACTACGACATCAGGCCAGATCTGTGAGATTTTTCCCACTTGTTGCGGACTCTGGGTTTCCCTCCGTCCTCTCTGACTAAATGAGGGTCATTTCTACCCTGACTGAAAACTTGAGGGCACAGCCGAGGCCAGGGAAGGTGCCACAAAGCTCACGGCGCCACCTGCGTCACCTGCGCACACAGGTGGGTTTGCTCGTACATTTCTTTGTTTGACTGAGCTTCTTTATTTTTTTTCTCATCTTCTAGGAACTTTATTTTCCTTCCACCTTTCCCCGCTTTGCTCAGGCGTCTGCAGAGCAGCTCAAGACCAGTCAATGGCAGCTTCAACCCTCTTGGTGGCTGTCTTAGTTAGGGTTTCACTGCTGTGAACAGACACCATGACCAAGGCAACTCTTATAAGAACAACATTTAATTGGGGCTGGCTTACAGGCTCAGAGGTTCAGTCCATTGTCATCAAGGCAGAAACATGGCAGCATCCAGGCAGGCATGGTACAGGAGGAGCTGAGAGTTCTACATCTTCATCTGAAGGCTGCTAGTAGAAGACTGACATGGAGGCAGCCAGGGTGAGGTTCTTAAGCCCACACCCACAGTGACACACCTACTCCAACAAGGCCACACCTCCTAATGAGGTCACTTCCTGGGCCAATCATATACAAACCATCACAGTGGCCTGTGCTGTGGGAACTGCTGACCAGTCCTTAGTGACCAGCTGGGCACTCCAGTCTTCACCCGGGGATTGCAGGGTGGCTACAGAGGGTACCTGGACACCCTCAGACCAGGTCGCCACCTCTGTCTGAGCAGGCATGAACTCAGGAGCTGGTGTGGCCCATGTGCCCTGAAATTCCTCCTTGGTCACAACCTTCTCAATAGCAGCCTGATTCTCCTTCTCAACCACTTCTGGGTCTCTGAATAAGTAAAGATCGGGCATAATATCCCACGGTGCTCATAGAGCTATTTCCACGCACGTGGGGTACTCCTCAGGCCAGCATCCACCGTGTCTGACCCATGCAGTGAGCGTCCCGTGTTGTTGCATGGGATGGCAGTGCCCACATCGCTCAGGGGAGAATCTGTGTTTCACAGAGCAGCGGTGGGCAGGGTGACATGAGAGACTGCTGTGAGGAGCTGGTGGTCAGCCCTGGCATCAGTCACCGCTAGAAGCCGTGGCTCCCTGAAGGCTGCTTGGATCTGGTCAGGGACGGTCCCAGGCAGGAAGCAATGGGAGTGCCTCCAGCGGCAGCTGCAAGCTTCCAGCATGGCCTACTGGCCAGTGGGTTCCCACAGCAAGGATCTGAGGACAAGCTACTCCTTCATCTGCAGGACGTCAAGGGCTCCGGACATTGTGTAAGTTTCCCTTTAAGTTGTGACAGGAATCAAGAACAACTCCGTACGGACCCATCCCCACGAGGTGTGGCAAGCCTGGCTGAGTTTCTTCATGTGCCGCTCAGTCATTCCATTCTATTGTGTTGGGAGGAGGCTCTGTCGACAACGTTGCTGCCATAAAAATTGCTTCTGCTACATGTGTTCCCAAAGAAAACCAGCTATTTTAGAGCACTTGGATATGAAAAAGCCGTCAAAAATCAAGGTTAAGTTTAGCAAAACTGCAATGGCGGGACTGGCATGTCACCCTCAGAAACCAAATGAGTCCTTCAATAGGCATCGGGAGCTTATACTGAAGAACTGAATCTTTGATTTGACAAAAAAAATTTCAGCCATCCAAATTTCTTCTGGTGACAATTCTTTGTTTAGCTCTGTACCCCATTTTTAATAGGGTTATTTGGTTCTTTGGGGTCTAACTTCTTCGATTCTTTGTATATCTGTCGGACATGGGGTTGGTGAAGATCTTTTCCCAATTTGTTGGCTACCGTTTTGTCCTTCTGACAGTGTCCTTTGCCTTACAGAAACTTTGTAATTTTATGAGGTCCCATTTGTCAATTCTTGACCTTAGAGCATAAGCTATTGGTGTTCTGTTCAGGAACTTTCCCCCTGTGCCCATGTCCTCCAGGGTCTCCCCAAGTTTCTTTTCTATTAGTTTCAGTGTGTCTGGTTTTATGTGGAGGTCCTTGATCCACTTGGAGTTGATCTTGGTACAAGGAGATAAGAGTGGGTCAATTCGCATTCTTCTGCATGTTGACCTCCAGTTGAACCAGCACCATTTGTTGAAAAGGCTATCTTTTTTCCACTGGATGGTTGTAGCTCCTTTATCAAAGATCAAGTGACCATAAGTCTGTGGTTCATTTCTGGGTCTTCAATCCTATTCCATTGATCTACTTGCCTGTTGCTGTACCAATACCATGCAGTTTTAAATACAATTGCTCTGTAGTACTGCTTGAGGTCAGAGATATTGATTCCCCCAGAAGTCCTTTTATTGTTGAGAATAGTTTTAACTATTCTGGGTTTTTTGTTACTCCAGATGAATTTGAGAATTGCTCTTTCTAGATCTATGAAGAATTGAATTGGGATTTTGATGGGGATTGCATTGAATCTGTAGATTGCTTTTTGGCAAGATGGCCATTTTTACTATATTGATCCTGCCAATCCAAGAGCAAGAAATATTTTTCCATCTTCTGAGATCTTAAGAGATGTTCAACATCATTAGTCATCAGGGAAATGCAAATCAAAAGAACCCTGAGTTTCCACCTCACACCAGTCAGAATGGCTAAGATTAAAAATTCAGGAGACAACAGGTGCTGGAGAGGATGTGGAGAAAGAGGAACACTCCTCCACTGTTGGTGGGATTGCAAGATGGTACAACCGCTCTGGAAATCAGTCTGGCAGTTCCTCAGAAAATTGGGCACGACACTTCCAGAGGACCCTGTCATACCAGTCCTGGGCATATACCCAGAGGATTCCCCTGCATACAATAAAGACACATGTTCCACTATGTTCATAGCAGCCTTGTTTATAATAGCCAGAAGTTGGAAGGAGCCCAGATATCCCTCAAAGGAGGAATGGATACAGAAAATGTGGTATATTTATACAATGGAATACTACTCAGCAATTAAAAATAATGAATTCATGCAATTTGTAGGCAAATGGTTGGATCTGGAAAATATCATCCTAAGCAAGTTAACCCAATCACAAAAGAATACACATGAAATGCAATCACTGATAGGTGGATATTAATGA
This sequence comes from Apodemus agrarius, assembly GCA_964023405.1. Taxonomy (NCBI): domain Eukaryota; kingdom Metazoa; phylum Chordata; class Mammalia; order Rodentia; family Muridae; genus Apodemus; species Apodemus agrarius. The sequence goes on from OZ030021.1 coordinate 13,967,399, forward strand.
GCCCAGAAGCCCTAAATACTCAAGGCACAATTAGCAAGTCAAATAATTCCCAAGAAGAAGAAAAGAGAGGACCCTGGGCCTGAAAAGATTGGATCCAGTTTTGTAGGAGAGTACCAGAACAGAGAAATGGGGGGGTGATTGGGGAATAGTTGGGGGGGAGAGGACTTAAGGGACATATGGTAGGGGGGGCGGGAAAGGGGAAAGCCTTTGGAATGTAAACAAAGAATATAGAATAAAAAAAAAAAAAAAAGAAAAGAAATTTTATTTGTCCAGACAGCAAGAGTTACATATTTTCCCAGATGGAAATTTTTTTCAAGTATTTAATTTAGCCACAAGTACATACATTCACGAGCGCCCAGATTACAGAATTCCCAATTTAATTTCGACTTTGTTACCGAAGCGGATCGTGAATGCTTCCCTGTCGCCCTGTGGGAGGAGGCAGGTCTCTGGAGGTCATGGTTTATGTATTCTCCATCCTCACCTAAATGGGAGCTGCTGAGGTCAATGTAAAGTTGTCAGCCTGACCCTTGGGTCCTTCCAGCACACGTCCTCGTGCCTGCGCACTTACTCTGCAGCTGGTGCAACACGGGAAGAGGATCGGGAGGACATGCACGCCTGTTCCAGGTCCCTCAAAGTGAGAGAGAAAAGCAAGCGTTCCTACTGGAAGTACCACACACTTCGCCTCTTTGTCCTCTTCTGCTTGGGACAGTCCTGGCTCGTCAGTCCTGCAGATTCTGAATTTTAAGCCAGAGCTCCATCTCTTGGAAGGGCTCCACGGCTCATACCTGACTTTCCCAGAGACATTTGATAGTCTGCTTACCTCTGTCCCCCATCTTGATGATTCCAAAGCCTGGTCATTTGCGTCCTCGCCTGCCCTCCTTAGCCTGGGAGACACTGTTTCTCCCATGTCACTCCTCTGATCAAGACCTACACAGCTCCCTACAGGCTACCCAAGCCAGCCAAGGTTCTGATGGCTCCTCATTATCTGATCGACCCTCATCCGTCTGCTTCCCAACTGGAGGGGTGAGGAGAAGAGCCGAAGACGAGGCTCTTAGACCTACTTGACTGTCAAGAATTCACTACTAACTAAATGCTATTGTCTTTAGGAACTGAAACATGTCCATGTTTTAGTTTAAAAGTGGTTATAATGCATGTGTAATATATATATGTATATGTATACATATATATATATACACATATATATATCAGGCTATTCCACTGGGGCCAACCATACTTGCCCCAAGTCATAGACTATCTAACAAAACCCTCAATACCAGTCAAAGCCCCAACCTTTTGAGCTGTTGCTCAGCGTTGTCTAAGAGACTCCTAAAATAATATAGGCTATAGTTTGGTTGCCCCTCAGAGTTTGAAGGGAAATTCCAATTGTGAAAACAACATGTATTTCAGATATAAGACCTAGAGGATCTGAGCTGGATCTGACCTGGAACCTCCTTCCTAAAGACTAGCTGTTCTAATACTGGAAGGTGCTATGCAAGCTCTCAAGGAAAGGCAGCAACCAGCGATCCCACCCTGCAGGCTTAGAATTTTTTTTAAATTGAGTATTGTCTTCATTTGCATTGCCAACGGTAAAACCTTTCCCGATTTCCCCCTCCCCAAAGACCCCCAACTCCTCCTCCCACCCCCTGCCTCCACGTACATGCCCCTCCACCCAACTCATTCCTACCTCTCCACTCCTCGATTTCTCTTTGTTGGGGCATCTATTGAGCCTTCACATGACCAAGGACCACTCCTCCCACTGATGCCCAACAAGGCCTTCCTCGGCCACATTTTTAGCTGGAACCATGTGTACCCCTTGGTTGATGGTTTAGTCCCTGAGAGTCTTGGGGCATCTGGGTGGCCAAATCATTGCTCTTCCCATGGGACTGTAAATGCTTCAGTTCTTCTGGATCATCCTCCAACTCCTCCATTGGGGACTCCACGCCCAGTCCAATGGTTGGCTGCTAGCATCTCAGACTTAGATTTAAAAAAAAAAAACAACCCTATTTTTAATAAGGGGTTTTAAAAGCTTTAACCTCCCTACTAACCCACCACCCACCAGAGGTAATGGAAAGGAAAGGTTAACAGAGCAATGGAGGATGTGGACCTGTTTAGAAATAGGTTTTTTGGAGCAAATTTAAGTTGTGTTGTCAGGATATCATCAGTTTACACAAATCTGCAGCAGCAGGTTGATCCACTTGTAAACACCATTTACGAATCAGCAATGTCAGGTCGATCCAGAAGAAACCTTGAGGCTCTGCCAATCAGTCCAAAGAAGCAGCAGGAAGCTGCTGAAATAGCACAAACCCAAAACACCACCAGAAGATCTTTTGTTTTTTTGGGGTTTTTTGGTGCATTTTTCTCCATGAAAACATGACAATTAATGGCCATCAAAGAACAGTAAGGCACACCAAAACCACACAGTGTCATCAGCAGAGACCAGCATCAGCAAAGCCCAAGGATGACTGGCAAAAAAAGGTAAGGCGTACCAATACCACGCAGCATCATCCACTGTCTGTTGGGTCATATTTATACCCTTTTAAATCATCACATGTTCTCTCAAGTGTCTGCTCTACCAAACCATCATGTGTCATTTTTCCAGCCTGCTTCCAAAAAACCAACACATCTGTTCTCAGCAAAACATCCTCTCTTGTGTCTGTTTCTGAAAAAAACATTTTCTCATAAGACAGTTTTAAAAAATCACATCATACAACTGACTTTTCAAAACAAACCCCCAAATTTTGACTTCACAACACAGCTGCAATGCCTAAGAACTACAATAACTAGTATGGCATGATAACCCTGCAGGAGCAGTACTGGCACTCATGTCTTGATGGTAACCAACAGCTCTCTAATTGGACTTCAGACTCCCTCAACCAGAGAGAAACCATGCCTGGTACTGGAAAGCTAGCAAACTCCCTGGGGCTGGTGAAGTCATGGATCTCAGAGGAGAACCTTAACTGCTACATCACTAAACCAGCACAATCCCTAACTTTGTTCTAAATATCTACCCTTATATTCAGAGAGTGCAGCTCTCAACTGTCATCAAAAAAGCCTTCTTTTTGCATCAGAAGGAGACCATTACCAAAACCCACAACTGGTCAAAATACAGAGAACAGTGCTTATGGGGTGCCCAGCCACAATTGATACATCACAATGCTACTCCTGTTACTAAGGCTCCCTGGACAGGGCAGAAGAGGAGGAGGAGGAAACATTGTGAGCATCAAATGACCAGACAGTTTGCTGTGAGATTGCCTCCTGAAAAAGACTTGAAAAAGCTCACCCATGATACTGCAACAATATGGCTGTCTAAACAAAACCCAAAGAAAAACGCAACAACATCACGGAAAGGGGAAATCTCACTGGACCCTCCCAATAGACAAAGAACTATAAGACTACAACCCAACGGTGGAATTCTTGGGGATGAGCCCCTTAACTGGTTATCCAGTATGAAATGGTCAGCCCTGAAAATATATTCATCAAGTAATACTACATGGATTGAGCAGTATGCATGTGTGTGTGTGTGTGTGTGTGTGTGTGTGTAAGTATGCTAACAATAACAAAGAAAAAGAAGACCATGATTTTGAAGGACAGTAAGACATGGAATGCGTTGGAGGAAGGAGAGGGAAGGGGACATGATGTAATCGCATTTTAAGTTTTAAAATAAATAACTGAATATTTATGCTCATTTTCACAGTAGTGAAAAATCAGTTTTCTGTGAAAAAAAAAGTTGCAGAAACAGTTGCAATAAATGCATTTCAAAGATGTCAGTAGGAGCGACTCAGAGTCACATCATTCAGATGACCCAGGTGTGGATATAACACGAGCTCAGAGCGGCTGCCCTGGTCCGGTGTCTGCAGCTCAGTTCCTCAGAGCAAGGGCTGCTCTCCCATTATAGTTTCCTCCCAAGCATGGCCCGTTCGGGGGTTGAACTGTGTCACCCAACAGCGTCTATTGAAGTCCTGATCTCTAGATTGTGCTCCCATCTGGAAATAAGATGATTGCAGAAGTAATTACTTGACGTGAACTCATTAATGTGGGACTTGATCCACTGACCGACATCACAGAAAGGGGGGGGGGGGAATGGTCCAAAGACAAAGGCACACAGGCAGAGAGCAGACCCTGTGTGAAGACGGAGCCGAGATAAGTGAGGCCGATGGAAGCCTGGGAACCCCAGGGCTTCCTGGAATCCCGGAGAAGCATGAAAGATAGCAGCAAGGACGCGCTGGCTCACCCTCGCGTTAGGCAACATCACGTGTCACGCCAGCGCTGGGTGACATCACGTGTCACGCCAGCGCTTGGTGACGTCACGTGTCACGCTAGTGCTTGGCGACATCACATGTCACGCCAGCGCTCGGTGACATCCTCTCCCAGCAGCAGCGTCTTGCGCATAGCCGCACAACCAGGATACGGACATTTACACAGTCAAGTATGAAAGTTTCCCCACACAACAGCCCTTCCAATCCTCCCTCGTAGCCAGGCATGTCCCTCCCCTCCCTCCATATCCTGCAGGAGCTTCTCGTCTGCTCCATTTCTATAACCTTGACCTTTCAAGAACGTTATGTGCGTGTGAAGACACGGTATGTAACCTTTGAGAGGTTGGGGTTTGTTTTTTCCCCACTGAGAACAAGTCTCAGGTGATTCACTAGGTGACTACGCACAGTCTGCTCTCCTTTTAGTTGTTGAGTAGTATTCCATGGCATGCGTAGATCACAGCGTGTCCAGCCACCTTCTGGTTAAAGGCTATTACCCTGTTTCAAGTTTGAGGCCATTACATACAAAGATGCTATGAAAATTCACCTGTAGGTTTTGTATAAAGACAAGTTTTCATTTCTCCAGCATAGATACCTATGGATACAATGGCTAGGTTGCATACTTTGCAAATTAACTTCTAAAGGACCTCTGATTCTTTTATTTTTAACTATAACCTCCCTGCCCCTCCTCCCTGCCCCTCCTCCCCACCCCTCCTCCCTGCCCCTCCTCCCATCTTTGGCCCTGAATACCTTTAAGGTTCACTGATGCAGACAACAGATCTGAGGCCAGTTCTCTACCAACACACACAAAGACCTCAGCACCCACAATTGTATACTTTGGTTATGACGAGAGACCAGACCTGACCGTGTGATCTCCAGACAGAGCAGCCCATCAGGTATGAGAGAATTATACTACTTCCAAAGGTCAAGTAGCACCAGCCCAGACTGAAGCTTACGACCGCGGGGGAAGCTGAGCCCAGATCTCCTGACATTCCATGTAAGCTGTCTGAGCAGAGCTGTGTTCTGAGCAGAACATGGCAGCGAAGCTTCCGGGCCCCCACCAGTCCCAGGGGAAGCCTTCCCTTTACAAACGAGCAGAAAGACTCTAGTTAGAAACATCCACACGGCCCCAGATGTCGGCGAGCCAAGACAGGTCTGTATTTCATGCTGGAAAGTGAAAACCAAATAAATAAAACTCCCTGTCATGGCAACAGGCCAGTTCAATGGTGGGAGCAGACATTGAAAACATGCCTGGGTTCTGCAGAAGCTTCTGGAACAAAATCAGGGTCCTGTGTGCTCAGCTGGCCAGGGCCTGGGCCAGAGAGGGGTACTGCTATTATCTGAATTAATCTCTTACTTTCTGATTATACTGCTCTCCTTCACCTTGGACATTTGTTTGGCATTCGTCCCTTACTAGGTGACTTCTGGAAGAAATAATTTGATAATGTTGTAAAATAATGCTCTGGCCTGACTTAAAATGAAAACATTCACAGCATCCCCATGGATGCCAGATGGTGTCAGTCCAACTACGGTGCTGCTGCTTCAAACACATGTGGAGTTGAGGAAACTTCACCAACAAGCCCAGATGCGCCCAAGCACACACACACTGCGCCATGACTCAATTTAGAGCTGCCATGGAAACCACCCTGCAGTGTGTCTAGCAGGGCGTTTGCAGAAATGTTTAACTGGATGTGGTATCAGCATCCCACCAGTCCTGGACTAAATAAAAAGGAAAAGGTGATCTGTGTGGAGAGCCGAGGGTAATCGCCATTACAAGATGGCACTTGTTTCCGGCGTGCCAGATCGGTAAACAAGTGGTGTGCGCATGTGCAAGAGCAGGTTTGCACCAAGTCACAGCCCAGCCCGGGGCATGGTAATGAGATGAGGAGCAGGCAACCAATCAGATAGAAACACACTACACTAGGGTGTATATAAGCAGCGCCTCTTTCCGTGCTCTGGGTCTTCCTCTTGATACTGAAGCTGATGCAATAAAGCTTGCTGCAGAAGAATCCGGTTGTCCACGTGGTTCTTGCTGGCGAGACAATAGCGCGCGACAGATCTGGGTACCACAGGTCGTTCCTTTCTGCTTTCTGTGGGCGCAGTGAGACCAGCCGGCTCTCTCTCATTCCACCATGCTTTCCCAGATGGGCTGGGCTGTATCCCCTCAAACTGTGAGCCAAAGCAAATTCTCTATCTCTCTCTCTCTCTCATCAGCTTTGTCGTGTATTTTAGTCACAGCAATGGGAAAGGTTATTAATATACACACTCTTCCCTTCTGTCACCTGGTTCTGCTGTAAATTCCATGAGCATCCATCTTTATGATGGCTCAGATACTGCTGTGTATAAGAGTCTGTGTCCCCTCTCATCCCAGGGCCTTGTAACTTGAAACCCTCTATGATCAGACCTCCATGACTTTGTTCCCCACTTTTATTCCCTGCCCATTTTTCTCCTGATTACCCTTCTGTTTCTTCACATTCTTCTTCTCACACTAGGCCAGATCTAAAAAAATCTACTTAGTTATAATCTATCCTTTGCCTGGAAGCCTCCACTGAGGATATGTGTAAGACAGGGGAACTATGGGCAGTAAGCTATCATGTTCAGCAGAATCTTGTAACTCCTCAACCCAAAGGCTCAAAGCTCAGGGCAACAGGAGAGGTAGCATAGGCCAAGGTGCAGTCTTCAGCCTCCGGTTGCGTTGAAGTGGTTAAACCCGTAAGGGAGTGGCCTAGTGAGAGGAGGTTAGGTCATTGGGTTGTTGCCTATGGCGGTTTAAGTGAGAATGGCCCCTATTGGCTCAATATTTGAATATGTGGTCAAAGGTTGGTGGAACTGAGTGGCATTGTTGGAGGAGGTGTGTCTACGGAGATGGACTTTGAAGTTTCTAAAAGCAGAATCCTTCCCACTCTCTCTTTCTGCCTTGTACTTGTGGATCAAGATGTAAGCTTCTGTCTCCCAAGTAATCTCTCTGTGTCTCTGTCTCTCTCTCTCTCTCACCATGATGCCATCCACCATGAGGTGTCTTAGCAAGGATCCTCATCAGAGGCTGAGCCAATGGTTCTATCCAATTTTGGACTTCCAACCTCACAAACTGTGGCCTAAATAAACTGCTTTCACTATCAAGCACCCAGCTTCATGCATTTTATTATACCAAAGGAAAAGTAACTGCAGTAATCCTATCGGATCAGGACTCCACCCTTATGACATTATGAAGACTTCTTTCTTATATGTATTCTTTCAAAATATATTATGATCTTTGGCTTTAACATAAGAGGCTTTGGGGGAACACAAGCCTATAGCAGGTTCCCAGGATATGGTTTCCGTTTCTGTCATTGGAAAAGGACCAATGATATCTTAGACATCGGTTTGATCGCAGTTTGCTTGTGAAACATGCTGAGTTCCTGATGCTGACTGCTCTGGGTAGAGGCAGAGAACCTTGCCTTAGCAAAAGTCCTGCAGAAGATGTGACATCATATGACACAAGACACACTGGGCTCATGCGTTCTGAGAGTAACTTCAGTCCTGAGAGTTGGACAGGAAAGAAAAAGGAGGGGTCAGCTTCTGGTGCCTTAAGACTGCACACTGATCTGATGTATCCTTCTCTCTCACAGCCGTACCATGGGGTTAGCATGGCGAACACTGTATGAGACCCCAAACATTAACTGTTCCTCCCCTTCACTGCTCAGCCACATGGTACGAAATTTTGGTCCAACGTGTCTCTTTTGTCTGCACTGCCTCACCCAGGGCCCAAACAATAGGACTAATCCATCACAGACTGGCACCTCCAAAGCTATAATCCAAAACAACCCTTTTCCCTTTGTAAATTCATAATCTCGGGTATTTGTTATAGTAACAGAAATCTGACCAACACAAACCTTAATTCGAAACCAGACAAAGACATTACAAGAAAAGAAAACCACAAACCAATATTCCTCATGGATACAGACACAAAAATTCTTAACAAAATAATATCATATTTTTGAGCATATTTTTTTTTTAGAGACAATACAGCATGACCCAATGGATCTGCTCCCAGGAATGCAAGATTGTTTTATTATTTCAACATCAATCAGTTAGAATAATCCATCACATTATCAGAATTAATGAGAAAATAACCATACAACCATCTCAGTAGACATGAGGACAACACTGAACAAAATTTAGTGCTTCTTCGTGATGCAGATTCTCCACATAGTTGAAAGAGTGCATGTCCTCAGTCTGACACAAGGAGTTTTAAAAGAAACCTTTCAAACCTTCCAGTTAGTACCATACAATACAGGTTTCTTCTGCAAATGGACAGTGCAGCAAGAGTGTCCACTCTGAATGGTACAGTCCACATTTACTGGAAACCAGTATTCATGGGAACAACAACAAACACAAAAACAACAAAGAAAAACAAAGAAGGTAACTAAAGGCTAAAACTGGCAAGAACTCAAAGGAAGCTTTGAGTGACCTGCCAGCATGTCTGGATCCAAGAGCATTTCATAAACACTGACTGTATGTAGGTACCAATAATAAATAACTGAAAAATAAAATTATTACAAATTCCATTTGGCTACAAAGGGAAAGAGACTACTCAACAGTTGGTTAATATTCACAGTGCCCTCACATATATCTATCACACACACACACACACACACACACACACATACACACACACGTACACATCGACCATCTATCCCCTGTACACTTTCAGTTCCTGTGAATCAAATTACATGATCACAAGAGGCAAAAAGGTAGCTTCCAGAAGAGAACGAAGCATTAAGCCATCTATCCAGTAAGAGTCTAGGATCTAGAATATCGAAAGATCTATCTAACTCCACAGCAAAAACTGACACCAACCTAATAGCAAACAGCTATAAGACTCACACACGTCTCCCACAAAGACAAAGGGACAATAATGGCGGCGAAGAGGCTCAGCGTCATTAGTGCATCACAGAGCTCTGTGAGGTAACACCTCACACCGTAAAGCAGAATCAGCATGGACGAGAACTGTTGAGTACTTGAAGGAACAGGAACCTTTGCACATTGCTGGCGGGGTGTGACCTGGGGACACCGTTCTTCAGAACAACTCAGTAGTTCCCGATACTGCCGAACCTAGTTATTTTATGACTCAGTGATTCTATTCCTAGACGTACGTTCAAAAAATTATTTAAACGAACACACCCATGGGCAGTGTTAGTAAGACGCACAGATCGGTGTTTAGGGGTATAATGCTCATAAGACAGAGCACAGGTGCTCACAGGACACTACTCGCGAGACACACAGGCTTCGGGTTTCAGTTGCTGTGTGGAATATCATGATCAAAACTAACTTGAGGAGTGAGGGGCCATCAAAACATCAGAGTGACTGGCTTGGACAGGTGAGGGCTAAGAAGATGGCTCGGCAAAGAGTGGTCTACAGCAAAAAAAAGAACAAGACAAAAATAAACAAACAAATGGAAAACCAACTCCGGGTGGTGGCATAGGCGTGTAACCCCAGGTCTGGAGAAGGCAGAGATGGATTCTGCCCTTCCCAGCCAGAGCACTGTGGCCAGCCTAGCCTACCTGGTGAGTTCCAGGCTAGTGAGAGACCTTGTCTCAAACCCAGGATGGACAGCATCTGAGAAATGACATAAACACACACACACACACACACACACACACACACACACACAGAGAGAGAGAGAGAGAGAGAGACAGACAGACAGACAGACAGACAGACACAGACACAGACACAGACACAGACACAGACACAGACACAGACACAGACACAGAGAGACAGAGACAGAAACAGACAGATAGAGAACACCAAATCCCCAAAAGCTGATTCTCTGTGTCCCTGCAGACAGTTCCCTTATTTCTGTTTGGTAACTAATGAGTTAACGGGTCCCCAGGTTGAGCGCGGAGGTTTCGAGTTGCTTTTGGATTCTTCTGGATGTCTAACTGAAGGCGCACGATCGATCTCGTGACACACACTTTCCCAAGCCACCTCCCCAGCCCTCACAAGTCATTTTTTGACGGCCCCTCACTAAGCACAACTGTGCAGACATAGGCCAAAAGGCCTGGATGCTCTTCTTTTCTGTCCTGGCTCCTACACAGGTGCAGGTCACATGCTAGAGAGCAGGGACAGTGAAGGCAGGAAGAGGTCAGGGAAGGGCAGATGGCAGGAGTCCGGGGGAGGAGGGGCGGTGGACGCCACCGTGTGAAGCTTGGGGGAGAGACGCAAGGCGAACCGACACACCGACCGACCGCTTTGGGGGTTGGGCTTCCCGCTTTGGGGGTGGGCTTCCGGAGCTGAACCAGGCGTGCCCAACTTCACAGTGTCTCTCCGTCTTTCAAAGGTGTGCTTGCTTGTCCGCTTGCTTCTTTCTTCTGGACTTCAGTTATAGTGTGTGCGATGTGCCACACGTCGGCAAATCAAGACTGTGGTGCTGAGTGAGCTTGGTGTGCACATCTGTAATTTGAGACAGAGACGGAGGCTGGGAAGCAGGAGTTCAAGGCCATTCCTCAGCTACATAGCAAGTTCATGGGCAGCCTGGGCTACATAAGAGTATGTCTCAAAATAATAAACAAAGAGTCCAGGGCTGGAGAGAAGGCTCCGTGGCTGATAACACTGATAACACCGGCTGGTCATCCGGAGGCCCTGGGTTCCATTTCTAGCACCCACATGCCGGCTCATGACAGTCGTAAGCCCAGTCAGTTCCTGGGAATCAATCCTATGTAGTCTAATAGGACACAAAAGCAACAAGAAGAGAGAACTGAAATGGGATCTGAGGGCGAGCACTTGCCTAGCAGAAATTCAAGGTCCCAAGCCAGACCAGCATTTCACAAACTGTGTGTGGTGGTGCACGACGGCCATCCCAGCACACGGGAGATGGAGGCAGGAAGATCGGAAGTTCAAGGTCACCCTCTGCTCCAGAGCAAATTCACGGCCAGCCTGGAATACATGAGACCTGTGTCAAAACACAAGTAATGAAAATTAAATAAACAAAAATCCTTTTAAAAGACTCTAATGTTGTACTTAAGGCATTTCTCCTGGAGACGAGGAAAACATTTCTTTAAATATCCCCCTTGGTTAACCTCCTCTTCTTCTCCAGTCCTCTCTCCCTGTGGGGCACCTGCAGCCTGAAAGACACACTGGATGAAAATGGGAGTGACGTGAATTTATAAACTCACAAATCGCCGAAGAGAAAGGGTGGGCCAGATTCTGCATTTGCAGTCACACAGATAGGGGCTACAGTTTGCCCGGGCTGGCTACCCCTGCCAACAACTGCTTCCTTTCAGTCTCTACTGTGGAGAGTGGACTGGAGGGAGTGGGCACTCAGGGTCCGTCCCAAAACATCTGTCTCAGTCAGGGTGTCTATTCCTGCACAAACATCATGACCAAGAAGCAAGTTGGGGAGGAAAGGGTTTATTCAACTTACACTTCCATGCTGCTGTTCATCACCAAAGGAAGTCAGGACTGGAACTCAAGCAGGTCAGGAAGCAGGAGCTGATGCAGAGGCCATGGAGGGATGTTTCTTTCTTTCTTTCTTTCTTTCTTTCTTTCTTTCTTTCTTTCTTTCTTTCTTCCTTCCTTCCTTCTCCTTCCTTCCTTCCTTCCTTCCTTTCTCTCTTTCTTTCTTTCTTTCTTTCTTTCTTTCTTTCTTTCTTTCTTTCTTTCTTTCTTTCTTTCTTTTTGGTTTTTTGAGACAGGATTTCTCTGTGTAGCCCTGGCTGTCCTGGAACTCACTCTGTAGACCAGGCTGGCCTCGAACTCAGAAATCCACCTGCCTCTGCCTCCCAAGTGCTGGGATTACAGGCGTGCGCCACCACCGCCGCCCGGCCCAGTACATCTCTTACGGGAGTTCTGCAATACACTATTTCTTAAGGCAGAAACCACCTTGACAATAATGTCTTGTTTTCTCAAGTTCTATCTAGTAATGCATTGTCTTTTGAGTCAAAAATAAGTTAAGGCAGGATCTTAAAGTGCACGTTCATCGTCCTGTGGGTGGTGTAGCGGATATCTGAGAGGCTGATAAAGAACCAGTGTTTGCTCTGTGAGCAGGGCTCCTTAGCATTCCTGTGACCCGGAACACCATGTCCACTGATGGCTGAACTTTACAGGGCTCAGGATCACACGGGAGACATCTGCTCGTGCCTTTGAGTGTAGTCCTGGAGAGGTTTAACTGAGGAGGGAACAGACATCCTAGAAATGAACAGCACATTTTCGTTAATTGGGTTCCCGGACTGAATAAAAAGGAGGAAGTGAGACAAACACTCGAATTCTTCTCTGTCTGCTTCCCGCCTCTGGGTGCAAGCAAGGTGGCCAGCTGCCTAACGATGCTAACACCGAGCCGTGCCACCAACCTGCCCCGCTGTGATGGACTGTGCCCTCGAACTGTGAACCGAAAGAAATCTTCTTCCCTTCAGTACTTATATGGGGTTGTTTGTCATTGTAAGAAGACAGGCAAACAATACAAAGAGTGCGGTTTCCCTCCATGATATCTGACAGAGATGTCGCTACTGCACAGCTGGTGGCGTTGAGGCTGGCTTTAGGTTGGCTTTATTCTTTATGTAAGTTATAAAATAGTTCAGATTTTCAGACTAGGTACAGAACTCCTCTACACATTTCCCATAACCCCAATACCTAAATTTCCCTACTGCTGCCATCTGACCCTTCCTATAGAGTATTTGTTAGAATTAACAAACTGATATCGATACATTATTAGCTAAGGTTCAGAGTTGGTCCAGATCTCCTTGGATTATACCCAGTGTTCTTGCCCAGGCCTTGATCCCGCTATGGTCCCACCCCACACTCAGTCGCCAGGCTCCTGGGGGTCGTCTTGGCTAGCACATCTTTTCTTCAGTCTTCTTTATTTCTGATGACCTTGCTAGCTTTGAGGAACACTCACTAGGCATTTTATAGAAGGCCCTTTTAGAAGGATTTGTCCGACGTTCTCACGATTAGTCTGGAGTTACTGGGTTTGGGAGGAAGACGACAGACAAGAGGTGGCAAAGTACCATCCTCGTGTCTTATCAGGGCTCATGTTTACAAGGCGACTTTGTATTGTGGGTGGCATTGTGTGGCTTTCTGGATTCAGCAATGGAGGAAAGAAGTGAAAATTAACTAGACAGGGTCTACCGGCCTCGTCTGCCTCCCAGGACGCTCCACCGACACCCATCGCCGAATGGAGGTGACTGGGTCACAGGAGGGAGGACATACCCGCCCCCCTGGACTCGCTGGGTATTTAGCGCGTAGATGCCCACGAAGGGTACTGACTGACTGTCAAGGAACCAAGCCCCAGAGTTCTGGGGCCGACGACAGTGGCAGAAGTTCAGGGGGGGTCATTGGTCATTGTGGGCATTTGTTTAGGAAGTTCAAGTTATGTTCGGAATGAGGCCTGCTTCGCCGAGCAGCCTACTTCTGCAGTTTTTGGTTTTGTTTTTAGTAATAAGGGCTGACCTCTAAGACCCTGAACATACTGGGCAACTGCTCTATCGCTGAGTCACCCCGGCTCAGGCAGAGCCTCCTAGATACATTAAGACACAAGCCTGACATGTATATGACACAAACCAGAGCAGCAGCACAAACATCCTGCGATTTGAACCATGGGTTCAGGGACTGGGAGTGCCCCAGTGGGGCATTGGAAAGTATTCAACACGGCGCATGCGCAGAATGTAGCCCTGCCATCCATCCATGCAGCCCGCTGCACTTCGCTAGTGGGCGAAGGGATGGAGAGAGCCCTTTTCCAGTTTCTTCTTGCGTATCCTCAAGCACTCTGCCTTTCATGCAGGCCAGAGTTCTTGGGGGCTGTGGGTTGCTCCCACATGGAAAGTCCCAGGGCCGTTGCAGGATGTCCTCTGCAGAGTCCCATCCTGTCCTTTATCACAGCTGCAGCCTGGGCCGCATTCCTGCCCCCTGAGTCACTGGTGCAGCCTGGACTCCGGGCTCTGGAAACCAGGCCACCGCCTGCTCAGTCTTTGCCTTGTCCTTTTCTCCTCCATACATGTCAGAAACTTTTTAAACATTGCTGTAGGAAAGGATTATCATTCAGGGAAAGTGTTCTGTTCTTACCTTTTCTGTGTCCTCCGGAATTTAGCGTGTTCCATCCCCGCTTCTGATTACAGCACGATAATACACTTCCGTTTTACTTCATTCCCCCTGAATATTCCAACGCCATTTTTGATGAAGAGAGCCTGCTCTGGTTGGCCCAGTCCAGTTCCCACCATCTTTCTGGATACTTCTGACCTACATGTTTATCAGAGCCTTGTCTTTTTGGCCATCCCCCTCCCTTGGTCTATCACTGCTACATCTTTCCTTGCTCCCCTTTGAGATAAGGTTGAGACTCTTATGTGAGTCACACTGGCTTGAATGTGCTGTATTGCTCCGGTTAGCCTTAAGTTCATAATTCTGCCTCAGCCTCTCAAGTGCTGCGATTACACGTGTGTCCTCACGCCCAGCTACCTTGATGATCATTTAAACTTTCATTTGACAGGATGTGTCCTGCCATTCCTTTAAAGTATAGGGTTTTTTATTGTTTTTTTTTTTAATTTTTATTAAACGAATAAAATTTATTTTAAAATATACAACCCAGTATTGACATTTTTTAAGTCATCAAAATCATTTATAATAGTTAAATGCCTCTTGAATATACATGATGCCTTCTGAAGCTAAAAGTAATATGCACTCAACCAGTTTTTAAAATCTATTTGGAACATTAAACTTGATATAAGTAGAAAAAAATCTCTTATGAAGTTCTCTGTGAAAGGAAATTGTGACAAGTTCCTGATTAGACAGAAACTGTTCCATCTCCAAGGGAGAATATGCAGCGTAACTGTGGCTTCATAGAATGAATTGGGCAGTGTTCCTTCTGTTTCTGTTTTGTGGAATAGTTTGAAGAGTATTGGTATTAGGCCTTCTGTGAAGGTCTGATAGAATTCTGCACTGAACCCATCTGGTCCTGGGCATTTTTTGGTTGGGAGACTTGTAATGACTGCTGCTATTTCTATGGGGATTATGGGATCGTTTAGATGGTTTATCTGATCCTGATTTAACTTTGGTATTTGGTATCTGCCTAGAAAATTGTCCATTTCATCCAGATTTTCCAGTTTTGTTGAATGTAGGTTTTTGTAGTAGGATCTGATGAATTTTTTAATTTCCTCAGTTTCTGTTGTTATATCTCCCTTTTCTAATTTTGTTAATTTGGATACTGTCTGTGTGTCCTCTGACTAGTCTGACTAAGGGTTTTTCTGTCTTGTTGATTTTCTCAAAGAACCAGCTCCTCCTGGTTTGGTTGATTCTTTGTATGGTTCTATTTGTTTCTACTTGGTTGATTTGAGCCCTGAGTTTGATTATTTCCTGCCGTCTACTTCTCTTGGGTGCATTTGCTTCTTTTTGTTCTAGAGCTTTCAGGTATGCTGTCAAACTGCTAGCGTGAGCTCTCTCCAGTTTCTTTTTCGAGGCACTCAGAGCTGAGTTTTCCTCTTACCACTGCTTTCATTGTGTCCCATAAGTTTTGGTATGTTATGCCTTCATTTTCATTAAATTCTAAATCTTTAATTTCTTTATTTCTTCCTTGATCAAGTTATGATTGAGTACGGTGTTGTTCAGTTTCCATGTGTATGTGGGATTTCTGTTGTTTTTGTTGCTATTGGAGAACAGCCTTAGTCCGTGGTGATTTGATAGGGTGCATGGGATTATTTCAATCTTATATCTGTTGAGGTCTGTTTTGTGACTGATTATATGGTCAGCTTTGGAGAAGGTACCATGAGGTGCTGAGAAGAAGGTATTTTTTTTTTTTTTAGGATAAAATATTCTATAGATATCTGTTAAAGCCATTTGTTTCACAACTTCTGTTAGTTTCACTGTATCTCTGTTTAGTTTCTGTTTGTTTCCATGATCTGTCCATTGATGAAAGTGTGGTGTTGAAGTCTTCCACTATTATAGTGTGAGGTGCAATATGTGCTTTGAGCTTTAGTAAAGTTTCTTTTATGAATGTGGGTGCCCTTGCCTTTGGAGCATAGATGTTCAGAATTGAGAGTTCATCTTGGTAGATTCTTCCTTTGATGAGTATGAAGTGCTCTTCCTTATCTTTTTGATAACTTTAGGTTGAAAGTCAATTTTATTCAATATTAGAATGGCTGCTCCAGCTTGTTTCTTGGGACCATTTGCTTGGAAAATGGTTTTCTAGCCTTTTTCTCTGAGGTAGTGTCTATCTTTGTGCCTGAGGTGAGTTTCCTGTATGCAGCAAAATATTGGGTCCTGTTTACATATCCAGTCTGTTAGTCTATGTCTTTTTATTGGGGGAAATGAGTTCATTGATGTTAAAAGATATTAAGCAATAGTGATTGTTGCTTCCTGTTATTTTTATGTTTGTGTGGCTATCTTCTTTTGGGTTTGTTGAAAGAAGATTAATTTCTTGCTTTTTCAAGGGTGTAGTTTCCCTCCTTGTGTTGGTGTTTTCCATCTATTATCCTTTGTAGGGCTAGATTTGTGGAAAGATATGTGTACATTTGGTTTTGTCATGGAATATCTTGGTTTCTCCATCTATGCTAATTGAGAGTTTTGCTGGGTACAGTAGCCTGGCATTTATATCCTCTTAGGGTACGCATGAGATCTGCCCAGGATCCTCTCTCTGGCTTTCATAATCTCTAGTGAGAAGTCTGGTGTAATTCTGATAGGTCTGCCTTTATATGTTACTTGACTTTTTTCCCTTACTGCTTTTAATATTCCTTCTTTGCTTTGTGCATTTTGTGTTTTGACTATTATGTGACTAGAGGAATTTCCTTTCTGGTCCAATCTTTTGGAGTTCCCCAATTTTGGGCGTTCTGTAGGCCTCTTGTATGTTCATGGGCATCTATTTCTTTAGGTTAGAGAAGTTTTCTTCCATAATTTTGTTGAAGATATTTACTGGCCCTTTAAGTTGGGAATCTTCACTCTCTTCAATACCTACTATCCTTAGGTTTGGTCTTCTCATTGTGTCCTGGATTTCCTGGATGTTTTTGGCTAGGAGCTTTTTGCATTTTTCATTTTATTTGACTGTTGTGTCAATGTTTTCTATTGTGTCTTCTGCACCTGAGATTCCCTCTTCTATCTCTTGTATTCTGTTGTCGATGCTTGAATCCATGACTCCTGATCTAGGTTTTCTATCCCAGGGTTGTCTCCCTTTGTGATTTCTTGTTTTTTTTTTTTTGTTTTTTTTGTTTTGTTTTGTTTTGTTTTGTTTTGGTTTGGTTTTTGGTTTTTGGTTTTTGGGTTTTTTTTTTTTTTTTTTTTTTTGGTTTTTTGAGACAGGGTTTCTCCGTGTAGTCCTGGCTGTCCTGGAACTCACTCTGTAGACCAGGCTGGCCTCGAACTCAGAAATCTGCCTGCCTCTGCCTCCCAAGTGCTGGGATTACAGGCGTGCGCCACCACGCCCGGCTCCTTTGTGATTTCCTTATTGTTTCTATTTCCATTTTTAGATCCTGGATGGTTTTGTTCAATTCCTTCACCTGTTTGGTTGTGTTTTCCTGCAATTCTTTAAGGGATTTTTGTGTTTCTGCTTTAAGGTCTTCTACCTGTTTACCTGTGTTCTCCTGTATTTCTTTAAGGGAGTTATTTGCATCCTTCTTAAAGTCCTCTATCATCATCATGAGATGTAATTATAAACCAGAGTCTTGCTTTTCTGGTGTGTTGAGGTATCCAGGGCTCACTGTGGTGGGATAACTGGGTTCTCATGATACCAAGTAGCCTTGGTTTCTGTTGTTTATGTTCTTGCCCTTGCCTCTCATCACCTGGTTATCTCTAGTGTTAGCTGGTCTTGCTGTTCCTGACTCTGCAAGCCTGTGTGTCAGAACTCCTGGGACACCAGTTCTTTCCGGGAGGAATTTGGGTATGGACAGCTGTGGCGCAGGGTTAGGTCCTGGGTGCAGATGGAAACCGGAAGGATTCTGTCCCAGGCTGTTCCTCGCTTGGTTCCTGTGTCCTGATGCCTTTGGGCAGGTCCCTCTTGGGCCAGGAATTTGAGGAGAAGTGTTGGTCTTTCCTGTGCTCACAGACTTGTCAGCACTCCTGGGAGACCCACTGGCAGTATTTGGGTAAGGAGCACTGTGGCCCAGGATCAGCTCCGGGTGTAGACGGAAACCGGAAGCCTTTTCCAGTGGTTTTCCCAGAGAGTGTCCAGACAGTTTCCAGTCATTCAAGACTCCTTCACCTTTTGAAATAAACCTTACCCACTCCGAGGCTGTGGTGAAGCCTGTGATGTCAAACGCTTCAGACTCGGGCTCACACTGTCCGCGCCATCTTGCTGAGGGGTGTGTCTTGCCATTCCTCATGGATAGATTAAGAAATGAAGTGGAGATGGACAATGATGGTCAATGATGACTCAGCAGGGAAGGGCACCTGATGCCTACGCATGAAGAACAGAGATCAGATACCCAGCACCCTGGTGAAAGGCCAGGTGTGGCTTGTGTACCTGCAATCCCATCCCTGCAGAGTTAGAGACAGGAAGATCAATGGGGCTTGCTAGCTACTCACTTAGCTCCAGGTTCAGTAAGACGTGCTGCCTCAAGGTCTTTTATGCTGAAGAACAATAGAGCAGGATCACTGGAAGTCCATCTCTGGCCTTCCTACACTCCACATGCGCACGCGCGCACGCGCACACACACACACACACACACACACGCATGCATGCACTAAAGAGAGAGAAGGAGGGAGAGAGGTAAAGAAAGAAGATAGAAGATAGGCAGATAGATAGATAGATAGATAGACAGACAGACAGACTTATAGATGTCAGGGGAGATTCCTTAATTGCTTGATTGGGCAAATAAAGACATCAGAAGCTCATTGTTGGCCAAAGATATGGAGGCAGATTTTCCGGGTCCCAGGAGGAAGAGGCTTTTTAGCCAGGCTGTGGAGTGGAGAAGACAGACACCGTGTAGGCCTGGGGGCTGCTAGACACGATGGTGGATTCTGCCACAGGATGAATTCTAATATAGAATAACTGGTAACTTTAGGACAATAGATTCTGAGCCCAGTGGTTGTGCCATTTGGCTGATTTTAAAACCTTAAGATTGTCTGGTGTTTTCCATTCACAACTATTCGTGTGGGCAAGAGAGAGGGCGTAACCGCGAGCTGTCATTGGCAGTCCAGGGTGGGGTGGAGGGCCGGTGTAGAGAAATCGCTGCTCCTGGCATTTATAGAAAAGTGTTAGCTAGCCATGGGGGCTGACTAGCTAGTGGGTGGCTGCTGGCTCCATAGCCTAGCTAGATCAAGCTGACAGTGTTTTAAATTACACACAACACATAGATGCATAATAAACAGACAGATTGTGCTGTCAAACATCGAAGCTAAATGATCTTGAACTCGTATCAACCACAAATCTCGAGATCAGGTAGACTATAGTGCCTGAAATAAAACTAACAATCATATCATGTCAAATTTCAAATTATATAATATGTCAAATTATATAATGTAATTATAAATTATGAATATATAGTTAGGACCACATTCTGTTTCAATTACTGGATTCTAGAGAAGCAACAGGATGGGGATGGGTTTAGAAGATGCATGAGAAGACGACTTAAAATTGCAAGTATCCTCTTTACGGTCATGGGCAGTTTTACCCAGATGAGTGGTGCTTCCCAGTGTCCCCTTGGGTTACCCTTACAATACTCCCACTTTAGGTTACATTTACTCATTTAGTGTGTGTTCATTTAGTGTGTGTGTGTGTGTGTGTGTGTGTGTGTGTGTGAGAGAGAGAGAGAGAGAGAGAGACAGACAGACAGACAGACAGACAGAGACAGAGAGACGGAGAGACAGAGACAGGGAGACAGAGACAGACAGAGATAGAGACAGAGACAGAGACAGCGAGACAGCAGACAGGTGCAGGAGTCAATTCTCTCCCTCCACTTCGAACCAGACACAGATCATAAGACTTGGCAACAAGTGCCTTCGGCCCCTGGACCATCTCAGTGCCCACCCCACCCCCGACACCACCACTACTCCTTATTCTGCAAATTCTGCTTCATGCCAGGTGCCGAGGAGTTCCTAGTTATTTCCTTCCATTGAAACTCTTCCCTTCTCTCTAGCTTAGTAATACTTACCGATTACTATCATGTACTCTAGGCTGGCCTGGAACTCACTATGTAGCCAAGGTTGACCCTCAGTTCTGGGGACTGAGCCTGGCTCATGAGTACCAAGCAAAGCAAGCATTCTGTCATTCAAGCTGCATCTCACCCCCATGTGGGTTTCCTTTCACCATTCTTTTGATTTTTTTTTCTTGAGACAGTGTCTCATGGAGTCCAGACTGATTTCAAACCAGCATATAGCTGAGGATGACCTTGACCTCCTGATCCTTCTGTCTCCACACTCCACGTGCTGGGATTACAGACATGCAGCACAGCAACTGGGAGGCCTTTCCGAGCTCTGTTGCATTCAGAGTCTACAGGGACTCAGTCTCCCAGAGCAGAAGGTCTCAGCCTGGTGAGCAAGGCGGCTGTGGTGCGGGGGTCCATGGGAGGACGGCGGGGCCGGGGAAGGGACATGGAAGTTTTCCAGCTGCTGAACTGAGGACTGAAGGGTCATTGGCTGCTCCAGGAAACGGAGACAGAGAAGGAGTTGCCATGATGTGAGAAAGGGATCATGACACTGGGTCCAACTTATTTCAGGCAATACTAGACCAGAGATGTCAGTGGGACTTACGCACTCTCCCCTACCCAGGATGCACTTCTGAGGCATGTGAGTTGAGGATGCAACGCTTCCATCAGGATCTGTTCTTCAGAAGTGGTGAGGATGGTGGGGTGGGGAGACAGCCTGCTCCTCCATCCCCCAACAACTCTCCCTTCCCAGAGGCCTCAGCACAGGCTTGGGTCACTGACTCTCATGTAGCTTGGGTCCCCAAGACTGTTTCCTCCATGGTTAATAATGAAGCAAGGATGTTGCTGTTCTGTAAGCACTGACGAGGCAGTCTGTGACCTGCTCACCTGCTCACAAAAGTGACCAACACACCTTTAACCCCAACACTTGGGAGACTGGAGCACCAGGTAGATCTCTGCGAATTCGAGGCCAGTCAATTCCAGAACAGCCATGGCTACACAGAGAGATCCTGTCTCAACAAACAAAGAGAAAGGAAGGAAGGAAGGAAGGAAGGAAGGAAGGAAGGAAGGAAGGAAGGAAGGAAGGAAGGGAGAAAAGAAAAAGAAAGAAAGAAAAAGGAAAAGGAAAAAGATAACCAGGTTGTCACCTAATACAGATTGGGGTGTGGCTCTTCCTTGAGGAAGTGACTATATTAAAAAGAGACACCGGGAACTAGCAACAGTACTGTCTTCCTTACAGTAAGCTCATCTTCTGGCCCTTACAGCCCCAGCTTACTCTGACTTACTCTGATTGTGTGTGTGTGTGTGTGTGTATGTGTGTGTGTGTGTGTGTGTGTGTGTGTGTGTGTGTGTGTATAAGTAGGGGCTTTTTTTATGCCCACTATGCTCCCAAATAATGACTCAGACCCTTTATATTTATTCTAACCTTCTGGCACTCTAGCTGGGCAGATTCTGCGCTATTCTAACCATGCAATGCTGGCTTAGGCTACTGCCCAGTCATGTGACCCACGACCTGCCCCCTTAGTCTTGTTCTGGCATCTCTTCCTTCATTTGTGTTCCGATGGTGACTCCTGATCTGAAACGTCCCACCTGAGACGCTCTCCCTCCCTCTGGGCTCCGAAGTCCCACCCTTTCCTCTCCTACCCAGCTATAGGTTGTGTATCCCTTTATTTTAACCAATCAGAAAGTGATAGAGTACAAACGTTTTTTTTACAAAATATGGAGTCAGGAGATGCCTCATAATAATGATGATACCAAAAGTCCAGACTACAACCAGAGATCTCTGGGTACAGAAATCAAGATTTGAATACACAGTGCACAAAAACAACTCCCCCCCCTCCACCAAAGTGTGTGCATTTGGATGTGTGCAGGGGCACATGTAGTGCGTGTACATGTGTGTGGAGGGCAGTTTGATGTCAGGTGCCTTCCTGTATCCCTCTGAATCTTTCACCAAACCTGGAGCTCCCCAATTCTGCCAGTCTGGTTAGACCGACAGCCCCAGGGATCCTCCTGCCTCCACCTCCCCAGTTATAGGCACAAGTGTGCCCGGCCACTCTTTGGGTGGGTGCTAACTTTCAAACTCAGGCCCTCAAGCACTTTTTTTTTTTTTTTTACCGACTGAGCCATCTCCCAGCCCTCCCGTCTCCATCTCCCATGACTTTGATTTAAAAGGAAAACCAAAGACTAGCCTTCCTGGAATGACAGTGGTGGGCAATCTTCTGAAATGAAAATAAGATCGCTGCCTACTGCTCCCAGCTCTGGCCCGCCAGGCCCGTCAGCCCAAGTTCAGTTCTATTGGATTCAATGGCTCCTGAAGGAACAAAGCAACCATTTAAAGAAGTATCACAACTGACAGAGACATCAACTATCTTCTCTCTTGCAATTGGTTGTTTTATCCAGAGATTTACAAAGCACCTATGATTGGGAGACTCACTGTGAGGCCTTGTAATGGCAGTGAAAAGTGGGCTTAATTAAAGCGTCTACCCAGTCTTCCCTTCCAAGAGAGTGTGTTGGTCAGGGTTCCTCATGGAATCAGTAGGAAGGACATGCATTTCCGTAAAGCATGGCCCTCATTCTGTTTCTTCTTTTAGGCTTTCAGTAGGTTTGAAACCCATCTGTATGTTGGTGGGCAACGAACTTTACTCAAGTGCCTCTGGTTAAAACATTAATTTATTCTCAAAAGTACCCCTTCAGCACTGTCTGGACACATTTGGCCGAATTCCTGGGTACCATCACAGATTTTGGTGTGGGATCATGCATTGCAGGATGTCATGGTTTTAATATGCCTGGTTCAGGGAGTGGCACTATTAGAAGGTGTGGCCTTGTTGGAGTAGGTGTGTCACTGTGGGTGTGGGCTTTAAGACCCTCATTCTAGCTGCCTGGAAGTTAGTCTTCCACTAGCAGCCTTCACAGATGAAGATGTAGCACTCTCAGCTCCTACTGTATCATGCCTGCCTGGATGCTGCCATGCTCCTGCCTTAGTGATAACGAACTGAACCGCTGAACCTGTAAGCAGCCCTGATTAAATGTCCTTTATAAGACTTGCCTTGGTCATAGTGTCTGTTAACAGCAGTAAAACCCTAAGACACAGGATGATTTAGATGTGCTTCCCCATGCAGGGTCCCTGTCTCCTCCTTGCCCTCTTCAGGGAGCTGCAGGCCAATCTTCTTCACAGGAAACGGACTGAGGTGTCTGCACACAGACATGGCTGCCTGGCTCATAACCCTTGCTGCTCCCTGGGAGCCGTGCCATGTTACCCTTGAACTCCACGTTCTCCGGGTGTGAGGCGAGCACTCTGCACGGTTGTCGTGAGGAGACACCGAGTGAGAAAGATGTTCTCCTAGGAGGGGCACTGTCCCATCAGGAATGGCTGAAACCCTCTGACTCAGGGACGGAGAGGGCAGGCCCATATCCTCATGGATGAGGTGAGCTTGTGGAGTGAAGTATTAGAAGAAAGGTATCCCACCAAGCATGTGAGCCCGAGTTCCAGGAGAAAGTGTCGTCGGTCTTTAACCCTGAGCTAACTCGGATTTCTCTCCCCCTCTTTCTAAATATTTAAGGTCCCCTTCTCTTCCACCCCAAACAATCCACTCCCTCCCTGTGGAGGGACCATGGCCCGGGGGAGAGTGGTGAGGAGCAGTGGTCCCAGGGGAGCCAACATACACCCTCCTTACCTCATGCCCAGAGGCTTCAGGCAGGCTCAGGCCATGTTCCCTGTAAGAGCGAGCCACTGTCCCTGAGACTGCTTCCTTCGAAAGGCATAAAAGTGCACAGAGTACAAATCCTCTACAAAAGATATCAGTCAACCAAGAAGTATGGGCAACTGAACATGTGAAAGCTTTTGAGACATCCCTTTTTGGTATTTTCTTTGACAAGACCAGACACTCTTCCTCTTTATCTCCGGTGACCAGTTCCCCCCCCCCCACCCCACCCAGTTATTAGGGGAGATCTCAGTCGTGAAGGTCTTGACTGGAGAGCCGCAAAAGTCCTTCAGTATTCCACACTGCACAACTCTAGGCCATGCTGGCCCACGTGCACGATGGAAAGAGCCAAGCCGCCAAGTCACCAGGCTGGTGGATGTGACTCACCTTCCTGAGCCCAGCGGAGAGAACTGTGTGTGGCGTACACCATGCACGTGTCAACAGCCAGCATCCTGGAGGCCAGGAAAACACTGGCTCTTCCAGGAAGGGCTTTGTCTGCAGCTGGAGCAGAGGCCACTGAGTCATGGAAGAAACCCAGGTGGATCCAGGAGTCCTGTGTTTACAGTAGGAAGGATTCCCTGTCTCCACCCTACCTAGTCACCAGCACAAGCAGACAACTGGCCTTCATTTTTGTTTGCTTTTAAGGGTTTATGGCCTGCTATCCGAGGGGAACAGATCATGGTAGGATACACAAGGAACACCAAACACATAAAGAACTTTTTTTCGCTGAGATCCTTGATGTTGACTCTAAAAGAAGCTTGTCCATCAGGGTCTCTGCTCCCTACCCACCATGTCTCACTCCCTCCGGTCTCAGTTACAGATTCCCACCCCGCCCCTCTCCCCCTCCCACCCTCTCATTCTTCCTTAAGACAAGGTCTCGTGTAGCCCAGGCTGGCTTCAAACTCACTACACAGTGGAGGCTAACTTTAAACTTGTGAGTTTCCTGCCTCTACCTCCCGAATGCTGGCATTATTAGGCATGTGTCCCCAGGCGTGGTTTTCTGTAGCACTAGGGACTGAATTCAGGGCTCCGATCCTGCTAGGCAAACATTGCCAGCCAAGCTCAACATTTGTTTAGTTAGCTACTTAATCTATACCCTCCTTTGGCCTATAAAAAAGAACTGGCTTGTTTAAACACACGACTAAAAGGCGGGGTACACATCTACGATAAGCAGGAAGAAAGATAAGCTGACAGAAACCAGAGGCAAGCCAGAGATCTGTCAGGGGATGTTCAGTCGCCACCCATGGGCTGCAGGTTTCCATCCAGGAGGAATGAGGAAAACAGCCAAGCAGGAGGTTCGGGGGGGGGGGGGGAGGAGGGGGAGACCCACCTTTCTAACTGGGACCATGGGAGGTGGGAGATCCCGGCCAGACTTCAAGGGCTTGAGTGGAAAGCTCTGAGTCTTTCCAGCTTAACATGAACCCTGTTTGTGGAGCCTATCAGGATGTACATTTTATGAAGGAGTAATAATTTAAGACTGAGCCGGGCGGTGGTGGCGCACGCCTTTAATCCCAGCACTTGGGAGGCAGAGGCAGGCGGATTTCTGAGTTCGAGGCCAGCCTGGTCTACAGAGTGAGTTCCAGGACAGCCGGAGCTACACAGAGAAACCCTGTCTCGAAAAACCAAATAAAATAATAATAATAATAATAATAATAATAATTATTATTATTATTATTATTATTTAAGGCTGAACTAGAGACTGGCCTAGACCACCTGGTTGGTCACTTGCGGAAGTGGAACAAAATGTAACTCAAGCCTAACTGAGTGCTGAGCCAAGTAGCTCACCCTGTGGACCAGGGGAGGGCCTGGAGTATGTTTCTACAGCAGACACAATAGGTAGGCTAGTTTTATGTCAACTTGATACAAGCTAGAGTTATCTGAAAGAAAGGATGCTCAATTGAGTTCCATAAGATCCACTGTAAAGGTATATTTTCTTAATCAGCAATTGAAAGGGGGGCACCCAGTCCATTCTAGGTGGGGCCATTCTGAGGCTGGTGGTCCTGGGTTCTATAAAAGGACAGGGTGAGCAAGCCATGGGGAGCAAGCCGGTCAGCAGCACCTCCCTGTGGCTTCTCTATCAGCTACTGTCTCCAGGTTGTCTTTCTTCCCCAAGCTGCTTTGGTCATGGTCACCATAGCAACAGTACCCCTCATGTGTTAGGGTTTCTAAGGCTGTAACAAAATACCATGACCAGAAAGCAAGCTGGAGAGAAAAGGGTTTTTATTTAGCTTACAGTTACTTATTGTTCGTTATTGAAGGAAGTCAGGACAGGAACTCGAATAGAGCAGGATCCTCAAGGCAGGAGCTGATGCAGAAGCCAAGGAGGGATGGTGCTTACTGGCTTGCTTCCCATAGCTTACACAGCCTGCCTTTTATAGAACCCAGGATCACCATCCCAGGAATGACACCACCCACAATGGGCTGGGCTCTCCCCAGTTGATCACTAATTATGAAATGTCTTACAGCTGGATCTTAGAGGCATTCCCTCAGCGGAGGCACTTTGCTCTCTGATGACTCTAGCTTGTGTCTAGGACACAAAGTCAGCCAGTACACCTCACTGTGACAGTGTCTTTGTAGGGCCATGTCCCCTCCCCCTGCTCAGGTCCTTCCTTGGGAAGGCATAAGGCCAGCTTACAGTCAGTGACAGCAGCTCCTCTCATTCCAGCGGCTTGCCTGTGCTCACTGCTTCAAAGATGTCCCCTGGTGTTGGTGGAATGCATGCTAGTGACTGGGGCCTGAGCGCGGCAGTGTGGAACATTACAAGGACTATTTGCAGCAAGCCAGCCCAGGCCTTAGCGACTGTTATCTCTCATGAAAACAAACGGGAGGAAACTGCTAGCTGGAGATAAAGATGCCTTTCTGGTCTTTCTAAGGAAAAAGCCCCTTCCGAGACGATGCCAGGCTCTGGAGACGACGCTCGCAACGCGCCACTTTCTGCCGTCCTCCCTGCTAGGCTGTCCGGGAAGTTCTTCAGACAGACAGCTAGATTTGTGCTGGCAGATCCCAGACTTTCTCCGTGTGCAGCTTCTGTCAAGGGTATGACTGATCAATAGCCCATGGAAGGCTCGTGGACTGAAAGCTTGGTCCCCCAATGGTGGCTCACTTGAGGGGCTGACCAGATCGTGAATGTGCTAACTTTTCCAGTTGTTTTTCTCACAGCAACAGAAAGCTGACCAATAGAGTCCTCTGACCCCGGGACGGCACAGCAAAGGCGACGCTGACTCAGCATTTGGAGGAGTTTCACTGCCCTGCGCTGCTTTTTTCCTAACTTCCTCTTCGTCTGAGAAGCTTCGGGGAACTGAGTGATTTCCCTATTCAACGGTTAGTAATAAAATACCAGGCAGGCATGGTGGTTGCATGCCTTGGGAGGCAGAGGCAGGAGGATCTCTGAGTTTGAGGCCAGCCTGGTCTACAAAGTGAGTTCCAAGACACCCAGGGCTGTCTCAAAAAACAAAAGACACCCCACAAAGCATGCCCTTGTTAAGTTTATTACAGAGAAATGCAGACACATACAGAGTAGACTGGTGTGAGGAACTTCTTCGCACACAATAGCTGGCGCGTGGCCAATACTGCGTCAACACCATTCCCATTCTTTTCCTGTCCCCACCGCAGCCTAAAACAAATCCCAGATAGCATATCGCTCTGTCCATAAATGTTTCAGCCTTTGCCTCTAAACTATGAACCTTTTTTTTCAACAGCATTCTGACTAATGTACATAAATATCTCCACATACCAAAGTCTATCAAGTTTATAATTGTCTCATAAATAGTTTAAGCTTTTTTGTTTGAACCGGGATCCAAATGAGGCTCAGGCATTCTCTCAGATGAGAGCATCACTGGGAATTGGCTGTTTCATGTGGGGAGCCATCATTGTGACGTCTCTGCAGGCCACCTGGCCCTATCTGATGCTGGGTCAAGTCCTGTGATCTCTTCCCAAGAGGCGCGGTTCAGAAAGGTGCTTTCCGATGGGGAATACTTTGGCCCTTTGTTCAGTGTCATAACAGTTACAAAGCACATTTGAAGCCTGGGTGGATACACGCTTTAGCTCGGGAGACACGGGGTAGTGATCTGAGTGTAAATTGTTGTAGCAGTTGGTGCCCGGGGTGGGTGACAGTTTGGGCAGGCTGCTGCGTGATACAGCCTCTCTGGAGGAAGTGGGTCACTGGAGCAGGCTTTGAGGTGCTACAGTCTAGCCTTCCTCGTCTGTTCTGTGTGATGGCCACGGCAAGCAGCTCTTCCTCGCCCCAGCGCTGCAAGGTCTATCTCTAACATTCTGGTCACCTCAAGGCTCTCTCTTCCAGGGAAGACATGCAGCAGGTACCAGAAGGGCTCACCTCACAGCAGCCTTGATATCAGTGTAGTCTTTTAAAAAAATACATTTTTTAAAAAAAATTATATTATTTCTATACGTATGAGAGTTTACCTGCGTGTATGTATGTACTCGCCTGGTGAAGTCAGAAGTGGGTACTGGACGTCCTGGAACTGGCGTTAGAGATGGCTGTGGGTCACCACGGGAGTGCTGGGACCCAAGCCTGGGTCCCCTGCAAAAGCAACGAGCGGTCTTAAAGGCTACGCCTCCAAAATCTGTTTTCTTTGACCTAGCTAAATACTTTTCCTTTTGAATTTCTCTTTTGGCCCCTGGAAGCCCATGCTACAATTCGCCATGCAGCAGAGAAATAAATCACCTGCAGGCAGGCCACGATGGGTAAAGTCATTCAACAGTTCAGTGAAAACACACAGAAGCTTCTGATCCAAAGAAAGCCAGCTTGTGAGGCTCCAGAACAATCCAGGCCTGTGTGTCTTCACTGCACAGTCTGTGAAAAGGTTGGATGAGAGTTCACAACTTGCAAACAAAATTCAGGGATGTGCTTGAGTTAATTTAAATACATAATTTCTACCACATTTTCTTATCAAACAACTTTTACTTGAGGCAACAATTGAAGTATGATTTAATTCAACTAGGAAGGTCGCACTTGAAGGGGAAGAGAATAAACCGGAAAGTTCTCACATAAAGCCAGGCGCTCTTTCCAAAGCCCAGAGCTGACATCTTCAGATTGACAGCAGAAAAGTTTGTTTCCATTAAACAAAGTCACCATGCAGCCCCGCCTTCCAGGCCACGCCCATCCCATCTCCAGGGGACTATGCTGAGGCTCAGGGGACGATGCTGGTGGCCTTCCTCAAGGCCAGGTAGCCCGTGACCACGTCTGAAGGCAGCCTGCGGATGTAGGAGAACTCCTCGACCGTGCTGAAGCGCAGCTTGCTCTGAGGGTCTGTGTAGTTGGCCTGGGCGAGAAACAGGAAGAGGGAAGGACAGAAAGCTGTTGGTGGGGAAACTGTAAGTACAAACTTTAATCTCTTCCTACTTTACTTGAAGTAAAACACATCTTCATTATGTTTCACGGTCACCAGGAACACTAAGCAAAGATTCACTCATCATTCCAGGCTTGAGAAACCACCAAGGGACAGTGTGGAGGGAGAGGAAACAGCCCCAGCAACCCTGGGACGCTTAGTAGTGGTCACGTGTCCCTGCCTTCTAACTCCCACCGCTGCAGACAGTGCTGAGAATAAGTGCCTGCCGAGTGTGCAGCCCAAGGGGACATGCCTCACCCTTTCCAAGGCTCGAGGGAGGACCGGAGCAGAGAGAGGTAAAAGTGGGGGTGGGGGATGGGGAGTGAGGGTGGGGGATGGGGAGTGGGGTGGGGGATGGGGAGTGAGGGTGGGGGATGGGGAGTTGGGGTGGGGGATGGGGAGTGAGGGTGGGGGATGGGGAGTGAGAGTGGGGGTGGGAAGGAATCCTGTCAGACACTGTCTCCCGTGAATTATGTTTCCTTTGACAATAGCAATACAGGGAAAGGCTTGACCTGGGAACCAGTAAAAAGGCTGTTTGGTGATTAGGTTAGCAACCAGGCGGGGGAAGCCACCCTCAGGCTCTCAGCAGGATGCAAGCACATGAATTTGGCTTGGATTATCAGGCCCCATATATAAACCTATGAACGAGCTCGGTGTGGCTCCCCAGGGAACAGCCTCACTCCCACCACCAAGCTGCCCCAACGTTAGGATGACAGGTACGGTTCCCAGCTCCCCATATCCTCTGGAGACACAAGATTCATCACAGATTTTTAAAGAGGGTTCCAGGCAGATGAGACACACTCCCATGCCTTCCTCCTGTGCCCAAGGAAGATGAACTATACTGTTATCTAAGAAAATAAAATGAAAACATTACACAGAGGACAAAAGAGCTCTTTACCAACATCTTCTACCTCAAAGTCTTGTTTCTCCTGAGAAAGCCACTGTTGGGTGGGGACCCTTCCAGACTTTTAAAATGTATACCCTTACTAGACAAACCAAGCAAAGGAGTCACCCAGTGAGCATGTGTGTGTGTCTGTATGTACGCCCACTGTATAATCTATACCGTTTGGCATCTTCCAGTCAGGAATGTACCCTGGAGCAGCACACACGTTGTCACACACAGGTCTGTGAGCCCGCGGAACAGCAGGCAGACACTGCAGCGCAGACCCTCAGAGGACCCCAAAACTTCGCTCAGAAACATGTCTAAGTTCCTCGAACACACCTTTTCATGGGGGAGGGGGCGGATTTCTGCATAAAAGGCAAACTGACAGGGCGTAAGGATTTGGTTTGATTGTGTTTAAGAAGAAAGTGTCACACTGTCATCCAAGGGAGGCGTGTCAATGCTTTCTACCTGCAAGCCAGCGTATGAATACACAGTTCCTTTACTCCAGGAGGACATACAAGCTGACACATACAAGCCAGTGTGTGAACACACAATTCCTTCACTCCAGGAGGACATATTCAAGCTGGCACCCTGAGTCCTCCACCTGACGGCCTTCCCAGCTCCCAGTGGACTTGGACCTGCCTGCTTATCTGCATTTCCTCCACCGCTGCCTGCCCTTCTCTGCTGCCTCCAAGAGGTCCAGTTGACCAAAAGTGCAAGGGCAAGCCATGGACAAGCCGTGACCGAGGTCACAGCCGCTCTCCCGCCTCAGGTAACCACTGAAGGGAGTGAGGCACACAGTGCAGTCGACCAGAGGCAGCGAGGGACTAACGACCAAGAACCCAGCAGCCACAGAGGCAGTTCAGGAAGTCAGTCTATTAAAAGCTGTGGGGTCAGAGTGCCAGACGGACACAGGCCGCAACCCACGGAGGAAAAGCCAGAAGTGGAACAAACAAAACATTCTTTAAACTAGAATAAACAAAAAAAATTCTTTAAATTTTTATTTCTCTAAAAAATGACTAAAGCAAGAACTAATGAAAGTCTATGTTGTGTTATCTCACAAGTAAACACGACAGCTTAGAACAGAAGAACGCGCCAGGAAGAGCTTCATAGTCCAGACACGCCGGGCAGCGCTGAACACAAACTCAGATTACGGTAAGATGGACATTAGGACCATGAGGACAGCCTTTCAGCTTTTTAACAAAAACACAGGGATAAATAACAATCTAAACGTCCAGTGAGCCAGGTACCCTGCGGAGGCAATCACGTGACAGCTCCATCGCAGAGCATCCTATAAAGAATTGGCCCAGCAGCCAGCTGTGGGGGCTTGTGCCTTTGATCCCAGCACGTCTGAGGCTGAGGCAGGGGAATCATATGAGCTCAGGAGTTCAGGACTAGCTCGAGAAGCACATTAAGACGGCCTATCTCTAAGACTGCCCATCGCCAACAACACAAGGAAAACCAGAGACAAAGTTGTCAAAAACAAGGGAGATTTGAGAAACTGCCACAGCCAAGGCTGACCTAAAGAGTTGCGACAATTAATTATAATATGGCGCCCTAGACAGGACAGAACACTGGGCTTGGTCAAAAGCCAAGGGCATCCACCCCACCCCCTCCCATTCCCCACCTCACTGGCTCTCCCTGTCACTCTGTGGGCAGTACTAGAGACCAAACCACCCTATGCCCTGAGGCAAAGCTTCATCACCGGGCTCTGCGTGGCTCCAAACTAAGCAAAGTGAAATAAACGGGAACCCGCGCCATCCTTACTGGTTCACTAGTCAGAACAAATGCACCATAGTCGTTTCGAGAACCAGCTAGATCCGGAGCCTGTGAGAACTCCCCCAGAAGTGCCTCTCTGTTTCACTGTAAGCGAAACTGCTCCAAAGTGTTCAAGCGCCCAGTTAGACGGACAGAAGATCAAAGCAAGGGACAAAGGCACACAGAGGGAAAGAGAAAAGAGCTACCGGGAGGTAGATTAACTCACCTACACTAATGGCCGCTGGAAATGTGAACCACGTAGAGCTAGCCCCTGGACTCAGATTGTCAGACGGGTGCAAAGCAAGACCCTCTACAAGAAATTCACTCTAAATACAAAAATACAGACTAGGGAAAACAAACAGACAAACAACCCAACCATAGCAGATATGGCATGCAAGCTTGCACAGAAAGAAAGCTGGAACGGTGTTCTAGTTCATTCTGTGGCGCTATTAAAAAAATGCCTGGGCGCTTCCTAAAGAAATGAGGCTGAGGGTGCTGGAGAGACAGCTCAATGGTTAGAGCACCTGCTGGATACCCATCCGGGATGTCTTCAGAGGGTGCCAGGCGCGCGCGCGCACACACACACACACACACACACACACACACACACACACGGTGCGCATACACACACACACACACACACACACACAGTGCACACACACACGCGAGCAAGCTAAACACTTTCACATATAAAGTGTGTCTACGTGTGTGTGTGTGTGTGTGTGTGTGTGTGTGTGTGTGTATTTTCTTAGGAAGAAAAGAGGTTTAGTAAGCTTTGGCATCCTGGTGAAGGCCCTCCCTGACTGCATTTCAATATCGTGTGAAGAAAACAGGCCAAGCACAGGAAAGGCATGTATGTACACAGAGAAGAGAAAAAGAGGCTGTTTTCATGACAGCCCCCTCCTGCAGAAACACATCCACCCCTATGGGATTGGATCCACATGTGACTCATTTTTAAGCACCACCATTAACTAACCAGGCCTACCTCTTTAGGCTCAACACCACCACACAGAGGCCAAGTTCACAGCAAATGCACGGTTAAGAGAACAAACCCCTTGACCCAAGCATGTATCTATATGAATCAGACAGAGGCACGCTCCAGAACAATGAAACGGACCAGGAGCTGAGAGAGGAGATTACATGAGTCTCCTAGTATGACGGACACAACTAACGTGGCGAATTTGTGACAGACGGGGCAGTCAGCTATCCTCACCAAACTGCAAGGCCCGTAACTGATACACGGGTGAATTTTAGACGTAGAGTGCTTAGTTGTTTCTGTAACTAGCAGAAAAAGCCACATTTCAGATTTACTAGAGATGGAGAAGGATGAAGCTAAGCCAGTTTCTCCACGGGTTCGGCACTCAGAGAGGAAGCAGGCCCTCCCTGCCCGAGGATGCTTCTGCCTTGACACCAGCCACACCTCCAGCTCCGCTCCAGAGGCGCGAGGGGCCGCTGGGGGCGGGGCAGGGGGAGGGCACAGGACCAGATGCACACAGCTCCCCGTGGACAGAGGGCTCTTCTGCATATGCTGGTTACACGCACTGCTTCATTTGGGAAAAGGCTTGGAAGTTCGTGCCCGTTCTCATTTGAAGATCCATCCTGCGATGTCGGGCACACTAGGCAGGTGCTCTACACCACTGAGCTGGGTCATGGGCTCAGAATATTTTTTTTAAACTGCCACCAATTGCGTAATATGAGTATTTTAAAACCTTAAGAGTAGAAACAGAAAGGCTGGTTCATTCATATTGTCGCGTACAGTTAACTATCAGAGGGGGGGAAAAGTGACAATTCTTCCTCTTGCTTACTGGACCACTGGCCCTCCGAGTGAGCCCCACACACTCAGGCCACAGCAGGAGCTCCAGGCAGGGCCATGTGTCGAGAGAGACTTAACTGTGAAATCTTATATTTAATGCTAATATAGACAGATGTAGTTATACTCACGAGAAGGCCTGAAACATCTGAATACTTCTTAGCTGGCTTAAAGGACGGAGGAGCATCGATACTGAAGTCTAAAAAGAAGAAAGGAAACGGTCACCAAATAACCTTCCAAACGCCCCGATTCCCCATCCTTTATTCCAGGCTAACACATGACGACAGTCCTGAAACTCTCCTCTGTCATTCCCCACGTATAGAAGCCTCTGCGGACTAACCAGAGAAACGAGGGAGATGGTTCAAAACCCAGACAAGGGCAAGCCTCGGCTAGGCCCTGCCCCGCTCCAGAGACAAGCTCCTCCAGGGCAACGCCAGGCTCTCGTCTGCCCGCAGACGATTTCACAGGCTCCAGCCAAGAGGGACTGGCAGTGATGAAAGGCCACAGAGCCACTAGCTGGAGCCACACACCCAGACTCGAGGGGTCCACACCCAGATGACTAACTTGTCACCCTCTGAGTCACCCCTGTGAAAGACGCACAGGGGCAGGAGTGGAGAGGCCTTGGAACCTAGTTTCCAGTGTAGTTGAGCAGACCATCGAATGCACTCTGCCCAGGCCAGGACGCCCTATGGTGGGCGGAGAGCGTGAGAGGGTGGCTGCTACCTGCACACTGGAGACTCTAGTTCTCACACGAGGCGGGCTATGCTGTTAGAGAGTAGATTTTAAAATGAGAAGCCTAATAGAAACGTCGACATCATCACAGCGGGACCTACATCTCCAGAATGAGATTTTAAATAATGGCACTAAAAACCACACACCCGTGACAGACACAGACAGACAGACAGACAGACAGACAGACGCAAACTGGCTCTGTGGAAAGGGAAAACACACAGCTATCCCTGGATGGCTGCCACTGTGGGGTTCTCAGGCTAAGAACATTTCCCTGAAACAACACAAACACGAGTGGGCTTGTTGTAAGGAAGTTCCTGTCTGCATCACAAACACACGGAGGAAGGCTCTGGACGACTCACAGTTAGGATCGTTCAGTTGCCACGGCAACGCCCTTTCCGCAGCGAGGATCTGTTTGAGGTTCTTCCAGGTTCTGTTCTTCTTGCCAGCCACCGCGCCGCCATGGCCAGAGTGCTTGAGTTAAGGGGGGGGGGGGGAAGAGACGGGTCAGTGGGAGATGCTCACGCCTGGAGAGCCGGGAAGCTGTGCACGCCAGCCACCTCTCAGTCCACCAGTGACTGACTGTGCCGCTGAGACCTTTAAAAGCACCTCACGGTAGACTTTAATCTTTGTTTGAAAGAAAAGAGTTTTGAGCTATGCGTGGTGGATGTTCCTATCATCCCAGCACTCAGGAGGCAGAAGCAGAAGAGTTTGGGCCAGCCTCAGTTACAGGGTGAGTTTGAGGCCAGCCTGGGCTACAGGAGACCCTTTCTTGAAAAACGATTTTGGTTTGATTTTAAACCAAAAAAATGAAAAACTAAACAAGCAAACAAACAAAAACCCCTAGTTTGCTGGTGGTCGACAGAAGGAAACGGCTATTTTTCAGCATGCACACAGGAAAAACTCTTTACACGATCCAATCTAGTTGAATTCACTTATGACCTCATCCCTTTAAAATAAGTTTACCACAAGGTTGGATTTAATCTTGAGCCTACATCTCTAAACCCCCTCAGAGGGTGTGTTGCAGAGTCCCATAATCACCAGTGGGGCCTGGAAAACTCAAATAAGCTTCAATCATGGTGTGGCAAGCCTTCTGGAAATTTCTTTCTGTGCTGTAAAGATTAAAAACATGAAATGGAAAAGACTGCTAACATATTTGCAGACCCTGGCTACAGTGGATTGCCAAAAACTCATTAATTAAAAAAAAATAATAAGCCTTTAAAGTTATAATTTGTAACTGGTTACTTAATATAATCCTCGTGAATCAAAGGGATGTAGAGTTCGTGAGGAGTGCTCCTAGTTTAGTTGTATACTTCAGGCTTCTTTTAAAATTATTTAAGACCAATAAAAAAAGCACAGGCAAATAACCATGGAAAAGATGCCTCTTCGAAGTCCTGTCCCCTGGGGGCTTCCGAAAGGACCTGGTACACTGGGAGATCACAAAGGGCCTTTCCTGTCCAGTCCCATGTCCCTCTTCCCCCAAATGCCAACCCCCACTCACTACTGACCCCCCACTCCTCCACCTCCACTCCTGTCTTCAACAGCCCAGGAGAGAAGGTGGCAAATGGGACTGAGGGAGGGGGCACTCCGGAGCCACCGCAGGCCAGCTGGACGAGAGGCCAAGGCACAGCGCTCACTCTGTCTCTGTGTCCACCTTCTGTGCTTACCACAAAGCTGGGGTCCTTGAACGGCAGCGGCCTGGCAGCCTTCTCCACAGGCCCCGAGCTTAGCTCAGAGGAGGCCACTTTACTCTCGCTCATGGCTTCCATGCTGACACCCTTAAAACAGGGAGAAAAAAAAAATCTTTGAAGCCAAGTGGGCTCTCCAGAAGACAGACACGCAAGCGCACAGAGCTCCAGCACGAAGCCTGCCCCGGAGACCAGGGAGGACTCTGTGTGAACAGAGGCCACTGCACACACAAGCAGGACCCCAGGTGCCACGCGTCCCGGGCTCTCGGGCGTCTGTCCTACTCTAGCCGTCTCATTAGATCCTGACAGCTGCTACTGAGGAGGTGCAACACACAGCTTTTCAACAGAAATCCATTTCATGACGCCACACGATATAAAGTCCTTATGTTGTGATGACCTTGTCAACTACGTCTTGAAATACAAAGGCTAGCTTTAAGAGTCTGGACCTCAAGGGTCTAAACTGGACAACAAACCCCAGCTGGAGCTGGTCTGAGGACTGCAGGACGTGGGAATTCTGAGGAAGAGGGAGCTGGAGGGACCCGGGTCAGCAGGCTGCAGCTGCAACGCAGTGTCCTGTCAAGTCCTGCTTTAAAACAAACCTTTATGCTAACAACCCCGAGAGAAAAGAAGCAGAAGGAAGAAATGTTGTCTGATTACAAATCAACTCCAAAACAAATGTTTTAGGAACAGAGGCATGTCTTCAGGCATGTCGGGCATGGGTTTGATGGGTTTCCTGGACAAGCAAATCCCTTCCAAGGCGGTGCACGCCCACCATTCCAGAGCATTTCCTTGTCCCTTCCAGGACAAGCCCTTCCAGCCCGGGGCAACCTCTGTTCTCATTCTTTTACATCACTTTCATCTTTCAGAACTTCTGACAAGTGGAATCTGATGGTGTGGCTCGTACCTGGCCTCTTTAGGTCAGAAGGAAGCTTTGATGGCCTCACACACCTTAGGAGTTCATCGATTTTCTTATTTGTCAGTAGAATTCACTACATGGATGTGTTAAAACCTTTTTATCCATTGCCGAACGCTTGTATATTTTCAATTATGAATAGAGAGCGCAGGCGCGCGCGTGGGTGCGCGCATACACACACACACACACACACACACACACACACACACAGAGCCATACAAATGGAAATAAAGCCTGTTGGCTAGTTTTTACTGTCAACTTGATACACGTCACCTGGGAATGAGAAAACGAAAGTGAAGAATTGTCTTGGTCAGAGTGACCTGTGTCTACGCAGGGAGCTGTCTGGATAGATGACTGACGGGAAACTAGTCTCCTGTGGGTTCCGCAGCACCGACCCTAAGCAGGCAGACTTCCCCGAGCAGCGGGAAGGCGAGCTGGGCGGCAGTAGTCCCCACGGTTCCCACATGAAGCGCCTGGCTTGGCTTCTCTCAATGATGGACTGGGCCCTGAATGTGAACACTGAAGTAAATCCTTTCCTACCCCGAGGGACTTGCGTCAACACTGTTGGTGTTGATCACAGAGACAGGAATCGAACTAGTGCAGGCATGGTGATGCACCCCTTTAGTCTCAGCACGTGGGAGACTGAGGCAGGCAAGTCTCCGGGAGTTTGAAGCCAGCCTGGGCTACATAACAAGTCTGATATGCAAGCTATCCAGGGAGGTCCTGTCTCAAACAGCCCCTGGAGAACGAAAGCAAAGGCCGACAATGGTCAGGCTTTCATCTCTGTCGGGTATGTGCCTGGGAGTGAAGTGCCTGGGTTCCTGAGAAAGTGCTTGTTAGGATTCTAAGCTCCACCCCACAGTTACCTGGCAACAGCAAGATTGCCCCTCCCCACAGCTACCTGGCAACACTCAGGTAGGCCTGTCCCACTATAAGAGGGGCTGCTTGGACCCTCCCTTCTCTCTTGCTTCTGGGCTCTCTCGTGTTTCTCTCTCTCTCTCTCTCTCTCTCTCTCTCTCTCTCTCTCTCTCTCTCGTTCTCTCTCTCTCGTTCTCTCTCTCTCTCTCTCTCTGGTTCTCTCTCGTTCTCTCAGGTTCTCTCCATTCTATCTTGTTCTCTCTCACCCTCTTGTGCGTTTTTCTTTCCCATTCCCTTCCCCCGTCTCTCCACATGGTCATGGCCAGCCTCTACTTCTTGACTCTCTCCTTCTCTTTGCCTTTCTCTGCCTCTACTTCCCTCCTAACTCTCCCCATTCCCTGAATAAACTCTATTCTTTACCATCGTGTGTGTGTGTGTGTGTGTGTGTGTGTGTGTGATGTGTATATGGTGTGTATGTCTGGTATGTATGTATGTTTGTGTGGGGGCTATGCATGTGCTCTCTCCATGGGATCTGTGACAAGAACAGAAAAGGGAGGACAGGACTGTTCACTGCCACAGTAGTTCTCAGAAGCTCTCTCCCCAAACCCCTTCCCAGACTAGTCCCCAGGTCTGCCGGGCCTGGCCTGGACCCCTCTGCTCTGCTCACAGCACTCTTCAGTATAGCTGGCTCTCCACCACCCTCAGGCGCTCCCCTCTCCCCAGGGCTCTGCAAAGCCTTAAGCCTTGAGAAACCGCCGCTTTAATCTAGCTTGCATTTCTTTGTTATGTAATCGTGGATGTGTGTCAGTTGCACATGTATGGCGTGGATGTGTGCCGGTTGCACATGTATGATGTGGATGTGTGCTGGTTGCACATGAATGGTGTGGATGTGTGCCGGTTGCACATGTATGTTGTGGATGTGTGCAGGTTGCACATGTATGGCGTGGATGTGTGCCGGTTGCACATGTATGGCGTGGATGTGTGCCGGTTGCACATGTATGGCGTGGATGTGTGCCGGTTGCACATGTATGGCGTGGATGTGTGCCGGTTGCACATGTATGGCGTGGATGTGTGCCGGCTGCACATGTATGTTGTGGATGTGTGCCGGTTGCACATGTATGTTGTGGATGTGTGCCGGTTGCACATGTATGATGTGGATGTGCGCCGGTTGCACATGTATGGCGTGGATGTGTGCCGGTTGCACATGTATGGTGTGGATGTGTGCCGGTTGCACATGTATGGCGTGGATGTGTGCCGGTTGCACATGTATGTTGTGGATGTGTGCTGGTTGCACATGTATTGCTGAATTACCACCTCCACTCACCAAGCCATCCCACTGGCCCTGAAATCTCTGTTTTAAGAGGGTGTGATCCAGGGCAAAAGAAGAAAAGAAACTGCCACTTAGAAATGTCTAGAGGCTCTCAGGAGACCAGCCAGTGCTAGAAAGAAAGAGGGCGTCTGGGACAAACCAGATGAACGGCCAGGGAAGCAAAGAGATGCTAAAAGGAAAGACACCAGGCCTCCGGAGGACCATGTGCGGCGAGCGTGCTGGGGACAGTGTGTGGCCAGCTCGTCGCTGCATCCTCCAGGGGCAATGCAAGTCGCTGAGGTGAGGCAGGAGGACAGTCCCCGGAGGACCCTGTAAGAAACACGCACTGCACCAAGTCACCGTGGACCTGACAGTCATACCGTCTAGCAGGGAGAGACCACCCCAGCAAAGCAAGTGCTTCTGCTGACAGTGATGGGGGTAAGGGTGGCCAGAAGCTTGCTGTTCCCGCAGCAGCCGATGGAAAAGTGGAGAAGGACATGGTGGCCGGATGGCGGGGCACTCGGATCACAGAAAGCCATGCGTCTCCAACAGTGAAGGCGTCTAGGAGGTCATACGGGTTTCAGCTTGCCTTTCCTCCTCAGCCCCTCTCCCGTGTCACTCCACCCTCGTTCACAGTCTCCGTGAGACTCTGGTGTCAGTGGTGAGTCAGGATGGCAGGAAGGCCTTTAGTCAGAGGGACAGTCTAGTCTGAGGTGCTCTGCTGCAGTAGAACAGGATGTAAGATGATCTACTGTTTCCACATGAGGAAGGACCAACAACACTGGGAGACTTGATGAGATGGACCATCCAGCCCGAGACACAGAAGGCCCCGTGGAGAGAGGGAAGCACTGCCTACGGCTCTGGGCTATGCCCTCTTCACATTACTAAAGGAGATGGTGTAAGTCCCAGGGTAGAGAAACAGACCTGCTGGAACACACTGGAGCCAGCAAGGCCTAGGGGCCCCACCCACTTCTGCAGAACTGTAGAGTCCAAACAAATGGCCCCTGCCAACAGCAGCCCTCACGCCTGGGACACAGACTCCAGGACATCCTTGTCTTCCCTCTGTGCTGTGGGGTTTAACTCTCTTCCCCATGCCCTGAATAAATTCTATTCTATACTATACTGTGTGTGTGTGTGTGTGTGTGTGTGTGTGTTTGTGAAGGCAGAAAGAGGACAGTGGTTTCTGTAAGCACTTAAAACTCACATATAGTAACTTCTAATAGCAATCTGGACTAAGAAACTCAGCCTGGGTTACATAGTGAATCTACAGTCAGCCTTGGCTATATATCAAGACTCTGGCTCAAAAAGTAGGTGGGGTAGAGAAAGAAAGAAGTTAACTCGCCAGGCGGTGGTGATGCACGCCTTTAATCCCAGCACTTGGGAGGCAGAAGCAGGCGGATTTCTGAGTTCAAGGCCAGCCTGGTCTACAGAGTGAGTTCCAGGACAGCCAGGGCTACAAAGAGAAATTTTATCTCGAAAAAAAACCAAAAAAAAAAAAAAAAAAAAAAAAAAAAAAGAGAAAAGAAAGAAAGAAAGAAAGAGAGAAAGAAAGGAAGGAAAGAAGTTAACTTGGACTAGGCATGGTAGTACATACCTGTAATACCAGGAATTCAGAAGCTGAGGCAGGAAGACTGCCTTAAAACCAGTCTGGGTTACACTGTGATTTGCAGGCCAGCAATGTCTACATAGCAAGAAAGTCTTGTCTCAACCAAACCAAACCAAACCAAACCAAACATGACCCACAAAGAACAGAGCACAGTAAAACATGTCTTTAATCTCAGCCCTGGGAGGCAGAGACAGGTGGATCTCTGGGAGTTCGAGGCCAGCCTGGTCTACATAACCACCAGTTCCAGGTCCAGCAGGGACTACACTGTTGAGAGTTTGTATCAAAAAATGAAAGCAAAAACAAACAAAATACCTAAAACGAAACAAAAGTCGGTCTTAATGCTTTGACCATATTGTTTGGTCTGGGCACAAGTGAACATTCGATCACATTAAGGACAGACTACAGGAGAACACACAGGAAGCAGCTCATAAAGACGCCAATCAAGAGCATAGAGGGAGCTGGGCATGGCTGTGCACGGCTGCAATCTCAACCTCCAGCAGCCTCAAACACAAGGGTCAGAAATTTGAGGCCAACTTGTGATGCAGACGATGTTCTAAACCAGCCTAAGAAACATAATGAGATCCTGCTTCAAGACAAACAACCCAGGTACACGCCTTTAATCCCAGCCAGCACTTGGGAGGCAGAGGCAGTCTCTGAGTTTGAGGCCAGCCAGCCTGGTCTACAGATCCAGTTGCAGGACAGCCAGGACTAGAGAGACCTTATTTTAAACTGGAAGGTCATTGCTCCACCGCCGATGAAAAGAGCCAATTTAAACCAGATTAGATTATATTAAAGGCTGCTCTCCAGCGGGGCAAGTTCACTGGCCCCAAGGATTGAGGCCAGGGGAGTCTCCATGGAGAAAGGGGGTTGGGTGGGGTTAGAGAAGGGAGGGGGCAAGCATGGAGAGAGAAAAGAAAGAAAGAGTGTGACCAAAATGTCTAGATGATATAGGGAAGGGCCTCTAAGGGAAAGGCAGCTCAGCCTCTACTGCAGGGTCAGGTTTGGGGAGAAGGTGTGCCAGGTAGGAACTGAGGGATTATGGGAGAACCTGGAGGTCAGGTCTGCTTTGGTATGTAAAACATGCACCTCAGTCCTTTGTCCCCATGTCTGAAGCCTACAAACCACTTCCTAAAAGGCATTCATATAGAAGAAATTGGGCATGGTAGTCCATTCCGTTAATCCAGTACTAGGAAGGCTTACACAGGATTATGAGTCCAAGACCAGCCTGCCTTACATTTTTCTTGTCTCGAAGGAACAAGAACCACTGTTTTACAAGGGGCAGGCAATGACATCAGTATTTGCTTGAATTACTAACTGGAGACAAGAATATGTTCTGAATGATTCCGTTTATATTACATTTTAGAACAAAGCGAATTGAGGTAAGGGATATTGGAAGAGTGGTTACCTCTGGCAGGCAGGGTAGACCATAACGACAGACTTGCAAGGCAGAGGCCTGGGGACAAGATCAGTAGGAAGTTTCTGGACCTCTCTTATCTGAAGACTACCTGTGTTTCATAGCATACAAACGTAGCAACTCAATAATATGCTAAAAGGGGCTGAGAGTGCCAATTACCAACTGTGTCCCCGGGCAAATGCACCACACAAGCTGAGAGCAACCATACTTAATG
Organism: Apodemus agrarius; assembly: GCA_964023405.1. Classification (NCBI taxonomy): domain Eukaryota; kingdom Metazoa; phylum Chordata; class Mammalia; order Rodentia; family Muridae; genus Apodemus; species Apodemus agrarius. The sequence goes on from OZ030021.1 coordinate 14,009,914, forward strand.
TACAAGAACCGAGCCAAAGCTGGGCGGTGGTGGCGCACGCCTTTAATCCCAGCACTTGGGAGGCAGAGGCAGGCGGATTTCTGAGTTCGAGGCCAGCCTGGTCTACAGAGTGAGTTCCAGGACAGCCAGGGCTACACAGAGAAACCCTATCTTGAAAAAACAACTAACTAAGCCACTGCTGGTCTCTGCCAGCACTTTTGTCATTAACCTCAACCTCTTTGTTTATCGAGACAGGGTTTCTCTTTGTAGCCTTGGTATTCTGGAGCTCGCTCTGTTGAGCAGGCTGGCTTCGAACTCGCAGAGTCACCTTCTAAGTACTGACATTAAGGGGGTACATCAACCTCTTAACCACCAGATTTGACACATGTAAGAAGAATGAAGGCAACCACTGGTATCAACCATCTTTGTACTCCTCCATGCTGTACACTGGGAAGATCCCTCAGACTCCCACCGGGTGTCTGCAGAGATGCTATGAGCGACACGCGAACTTCTCATGCACAGATACAGAAAACAAGTCCAGTCGGAACTGGGAGGTCCCGCTAAACCGATTATAACCTCCTACATTTCTATATGACGTGGGCGGCCTTTTAACCAAAACCATAGGTTCAACCTATGACTCAAATATACTGATTTCCAGCAAAATTTAGGATGTTCCTCGGCGAGTGCTGAAACCCCACCCCCACCCCCTATACTAGCACTGCGCACGCGCCTCAGCCTTCGCCCCTCCCTGCGCAAGCGTTCTCGGCGCCGGCGCATGCGCTCTTGTTCCCGGCCGGTGCGCACACTACCTGAGCAAAGCCGGAGGCGGAAAGCTTTTTCTTCTTGCTAGCACCATATCCCCCTCCGCTGCTGTTGTGAGAAGGGCTAGCCGGCCTCTTCTTGCTGTTCCTAGCTACGGCGGGGGTAGAAGTGGCAGCCACGATTGGGATTTGAGCCGCCATTCTGCCCGCAGTCGGCCTGCGGCTCCCCGCCCCCACCCTTCCCAAGGCGAGCGCCTAGAACTTCCGGCTAGAGGTTACTTCCGTGTTGATGCTCGGAAACTCCGCGAGCCTCCTGGAGCTTAACCGAGTCCTTCCCCGGCAGCTCTTAGGAGGCGGGGCTCGGAGGTGTTCCTTCCGGGTCGGAAGGCTTCCGGCTGGTGACCGCTGCTGGCATGGTGAACCTTGGCCTGGGGCACGTGCCTGGAGGAGCCCAGTGAGCATCCGGCCTTTAGTAACTTCATTCTTTTTCTTGGTTAGGGTCTCTGGATGATCTGCAGCTCGCTTTGTAGACCAGGCGGACCTCAAACTCATGAGGCCGAGTTATCTTTGAATCCTAAATCCTCCGCCCTCCGCCATCCAAATGGCAGGATTACAGACAGGTGTCACAACCCATCTCAATGTAAGAATAAAGAAAGTTAAATACCAGTGCCCCAGCAGATTGCTGAGCTATTTGCTAGGGTTTACTTCTTGCCTGGGTTGAAGTTTATGTATCAGTATTGCACAATGAACTAGGAAGGTAGGGTGCTTTCAGTCCTTTAGTAGTCCAAGACCACTTGTTGCTATGTAACTGATATTCCTCCAATCTCCTCACCAAGTGCATACCAGCAAACAAAATTTTACATATAGTTGTCAGGGAGCCACATCTAAACCAAGTCATGAATTCAATGCCCTGTACCGTGGGTTTTTTTGTTTTGTTTTTTTGTTTGTATATATCCAGAGACTTGATGCATTATATAATTTAATGGTTTCTAAGTAGGTGATAGACGTCTTTTGGCTAGGATATAATAACATCTTTGTAAGGTGATACCAGTTGTGTCCTTTCCCCCTGGGGATATATATTTCGTCCCCAGTCAAGGATTTGCAAGTCATCGATGCATTATAATTATGTTTGGGTATAGTAAACAAGAAAAGGAGTGAATCCTTACAACTTAGCAGTTACAGCAGCTATGTGAATCTGGATCTTTGTAACAAACTGGAGACTTATGGAGAGGCACAAGGGCAGTGAGGGGGGGAAAGGGACTGAGCAATACTGTTACTGACAGCCCTTCTGGTAAGGAAACATTATTTCCCATGCCAGATCATTTCCCTTATTATCTCAAGGACTCATGCCTCCCCCTTCTGCGTACTCTTCAACATTTCTGTTCCTATCCCAGCGACTCCGTCTCCCGTGTGATCCCTGTGACGGTCTCCAAATGGAAGTCTGAGTTGCCGTCGTTTCAGAATCCATCCTGGGCTCCAGGGCCCTCATTCACACTGGCTGCTAGAACGGGCTTTTAGATCTGACTTCCTTAACTTAACTTCCTTACATACAGGCCTCTTTATCCTCTAGATAAAAACCATAAACTTTAGTTTAGCACATTAAGTCCGTAATGACTCAAGGCTTACCCCTCTTTTGTTCAGTACTCAACAACAACCAACAACAAATCTTGGTGACCCCCCCCCCCCCCCCCCGCCAGAGACAAATTCTATTTCCTGCGGTGTTCTGGTCTCTGAACTCACCCCTTTGTTTCCATTGTTGCCTAGCTCTGGCCTGGTGACAATCCATTTCGCCTCAGTTCAAATTCCAGCTCTTAATAAGCAGCTGGTGTGCCCTACTTCCCTTTGTCCCGCCTCTGAATTCTGTGCACGTGCCTCTTAGGACCTTGGCTTGCTTCTTGTGATGATTACTGAGTTCAAATACGAAGGAGTCAGACAAGTGGATGGACCGCCGTTTGGCTTCCAACCATCGAATTCAAATGCAATCTTATTGATTGCTTTCTTCCTGAAATTCTCCGCTGGTCCACCATGTGTCCATCCCTCTTCTTTCCTCCTAAGCTCTTGATGTCTCTCTGACAGTTGTCTTGTCTTATCAAACGCTTTGGGATGCTACTATCTGGTTTTCAAAATTGTGTCATATAGTCAAATCCCCATGGAGATACATCTTTTCTGTGTCCCAGGAGTCACCATGAGTAGCCATGATTGAGCCAGGATCTTCTCGGACCGTTCTTTTACATTGAGAAGTCTGATGTCTGAGGCCCTCTGCCCTTCCAAGTCTATACATTTCCCAGCCATTCCACTAACTCCTTAGTCTGGGGTTGCCATCTCCCTAATGAGATGCCTCCTTGCTTTCCATTTCGATGCCCGTGTGAGTCATGACTTTCCATTGCAGATGACAGACTCTGCATTTTCAGGTCATGTGTTCCATCTGGAGCCCGTTCTTGCCTCCTCGCAGTCCCTAGAATGAAGCTGACAGCCCGTAACATTGTTTTAACAGCCTCCAGAAACCCGCCATCTCTGCAGACTGACTTCCTCTTCAGGTCTCTGCACTCCCTCTCAGTTTCCACTTTTGTCAGGCCCCCAAATCAGCTCTGTTCCCTCCTCTCGCAAGGCCCGGACACACATTGCTCCTCCTGTATGGGCGTTACTTTTTTTTTTTTCCAAGTTCCTTCCTCCTATAATTCTAGTAACTTCTCTTTAACCTTTCATTCTTGGTTGAAATTGGTTCTTTATTAGTTTCCCTCATCCTTCGGATCAGTTCCATGTTACCACGAGTCTTAGTAACCCAGTACCTGTCGATTGCCTCTAATACTCTAATTCTGGAGGATGGAGATTAGAAGGAGCAAGAAGACTCTTCGTCCCTGTTCTTGGGGATCCCCAGTCTAGTAGGGAAGAAGAACTGTATAGTAGTAAACCCTGTCTTCCCAGCTGGATATAAGCTACCTGTGTGCAGTTATCAGAGTCAGCAAGGACTAAGCAGCACAGTGTCTGCAATAAAGAAACCAGGATGATGAAGGACATCCACATAAGTTACAGAGGCTTTGAATGATCTTCACCCACCATGGAAGTGCTGGTCACCGCCCCTCACAGCACCTGGAGAGGCCTCTTAGAGTTCTCTGCATGTGTAATGCACGGTATCTATGAGCACTGGAATGGAGCCGTGAACAGCGCTGGCCCATATTTAGCTAGTGACTTTGCCCTAAACTCCCAGCCATCCCTGGAAACTTTGACGGCATATCTCACCTGTGCTGCAAGATGTGGCCTTTTGTGAGCTGCTTCTACAGCTTCTTACTGGTCCCTGAAGCTCCTGGGGCCCTCACCAGTGCCACATCAGTTCTTTCACTGGAGGCTATTAAGACCTTCCTGTGATGCTAGAAACACTAGACCCAATGTGCCAGCTAAGCAGAGTTCTGATCCCAGTTAAGATTTAAAGATTACACGTAAATAGCATACTCATTAAGCCACTGCATATTTTGAGACACAGAGTGCCTGGTTTATTGTCTCTCAGAAAAGCTCAGGAAATACAGTAGATATTTAGGATCAGGCTGTTTTGGCTGGCTTGAAAACAAGCTATGCATTTCCTCTTGATAATGTGCACGAAACCTGCACGAATCATAATTTCTGTGTAAAGCGCACTGGTGAAGTATTCCTCAACGATGGGGGTAAACCTTGAAACTGCTGCAGTCAAGACACCGCGAGAGCTTTCCCAGCTCCCGTGAACCTTCGCTCCTCAGTTTATCAGGGTATGTGAACACGTGGACCTCCAACCCACGCATCCAACCACAGCCCCCTGTTGACCACCCCTCAGGACTTTGGGATGATGCATTGAACCCTAGGAACAAGGTCCTTGGTGGCCCTGAAAAGGGTACAAGCCCATTTGAGCAAAGACTCTGAGGTCCTCTTTACTCAAGAGAAGGTTCTAGAAGTGTATGCCAATGGCCTGGGCAGACCCTCTTCCTTGTCTCTACCTCCTTCCTTAGTGTAGACAGGTCAAGTGAAAAGAGGGCCTCCCTGCCCAGTCAGGGTTGTCAGCTGGAGAATAGGCCTCAGACTAGAGAAGGCCCCGATGGACCTGAGCGGGGAGAGAGAAGGGTGGGTCCAAGAGGAGACACACTGATATTGGGGGTTGTCTTAGGGTTTCTATTCCTGCACAAACATCATGACCAAGAAGCAAGTTGGGGAGGAAAGGGTTTATTGAGCTTACACTTCCACACAGCTGTTCATTACCAAAGGAAGTCAGGACTGGAACTCAAGCAGGTCAGGAAGCAGGAGCTGATGCAGAGGCCATGGAGGGATGTTACTTACTGGCTTGCTTCCCCTGGCTTGCTCAGCCTGCTCTTTTATAGAACCCAAGAATACCAGCCCAGAGATGGTACCACCCACAAGGGGCTCTCTCCCACTTGATCACTATTTGAGAAAATGCCCCACAGCTGGATCTCATGGAGGCACTTCCCCAACTGAAGCTCCTTTTCCTATGATAACTCCAGCCTGTGTCAAGTTGACACACAAAACTAGCCAGTACAACTGACCCCTTGTCAACTTGACACACCAACATATCACTATTAAGCCTCAACCCTTACTTTCTTATTCATCCCCAAGATGTAAATAACGTAAAAAGTCCCGCAGTCTTTACATATTAAAAGTTCAACCCCTTTAAAATGTCCAATATCTTAAAATTCCAAGTTTTTTAAAAATTCAAAGTCTCTAAACTGTGGGCTCCTCTAAAATACCTTCTTTCAAGAGGGAAAAATATCAGGGCACAGTCACAATCAAAAAAGCAAAACTCAAACTCCAATGGTTCAATGTCTGGGATCCAACTCACGATTTTCTGGGCTCCTCCAAGGGCTTGAGTCACTTCTCCAGCTCTGCCCTTTGTAGCACACACCTTGTCTTCTAGGCTCCAGCTGCCTATACTCCACTGCTGCTGCTGTCCTTGGTGGTCATCGCATAGTACTGGCATCTCCAAGCCTCAACTCTTTTGCATGACCCCTTCAGTCCTGGGCCATCAATTACAACTGAGGGTACACTTTCACCAATGGCCTTCCATGGCCTCTCACTGTACCAAGCCTCAGCTATTCTTCATGATGCCTTCATGCCTTCAAAAGCAGTACCACCTGGGTGACTCTTACACAGTACCAAGTCCTACTACAGCACGAGGCACAACCTTGGCTATCTGGAACATACCCTCTGTGCTCTCAGAAAACACTTTCCAGAAGATTTCACCTCAGTGATGCTGGTTTCTTCTTAATCACCGCTAATTTCTTAGCTCCAGCTAACCAGCATCAATAGTCCCAGTAACACAAAGGTTGACTTTAATGGTTTTGGTATCTTGTAACTCACAGCTGATTCTTCAGCTCCAACTAACCAAAACCACAGCGTCTTCATGGCCCTGATAAGAATCTTTAATCTTCCCTCTGAAATTTCACAAGCCAGGCCTCCATCTTCTGCACTGTTCTCAACATAATCTTCCAAGCTCCTCCACAACATCTCACAGAGGTCTCATCACTGAATGGACCATCTAGCCCAAAGTTCCAAAGTCCTTCCACAGTCCTCCCCAAAACATGGTCAGGTTGTCACAGGAATACCCCACTTCTGGTACCAAATTGTCTTAGTTAGGGTTTCTATTCCTGCACAAACATCATGACCAAGAAGCAAGTTGGGGAGGAAAGGGTTTATTGAGCTTACACTTCCATACAGCTGTTCATTACCAAAGGAAGTCAGGACTGGAACTCAAGCAGGTCAGGAAGCAGGAGCTGATGCAGAGGCCATGGAGGGATGTTACTTACTGGCTTGCTTCCCCTGGCTTGCTCAGCCTGCTCTTTTATAGAACCCAAGAATACCAGCCCAGAGATGGTACCACCCACAAGGGGCCCTCCCCCACTTGATCACTATTTGAGAAAATGCCCCACAGCTGGATCTCATGGAGGCACTTCCCCAACTGAAGCTCCTTTTCCTATGATAACTCCAGCCTGTGTCAAGTTGACACACAAAACTAGCCAGTACAGGGGTATTGGGAAGTTGACATGATCTCCATCTCTTTTTACAAAGTTTTTACAAAGCATGGGGAGAGGAGGAAGCCATACCCTGTGCAAAGTGTCAAAGACTCCAGAAGGCCTAGAGCAAGGCTCGCAGAAGCCACTCTAAGGGACCGTGAGAGATGGCCTCCTGACAGTGTCGCTGGGCTCAGCTCACTTCCAGGACCCCCTTTGTAGCCACTGCAGGGTAAATGGCCACATTTTGATCCTTTTCCGCAGACACGGCTAGCATATCCAGGCTCAGGAAAATTTGACACCCCCCCCAAAGATTGTTGCTTTACAGAGTCTGAATAAAGGGAAAATGGATTTTATAGACGGTTTTGCTTACCGAAATAACTTCTTAAATGTTAAGTAAATACCGGTTTAGCATTACACATATAGCCCTAAAAGGGCTGACAAAGATGCCCCAAAATAGTGGGCTTCTTGCCTTTCGTTGTGAGAGGTGGGATCCTGCTAGCAGAGTGGCAGTCCCCTGGCCCTTAGTACCCGTCCCTCCGATCCTGCCTCTGGGCACGGGTCCTCCCCCCTCTCTTACCAGAGGCCCCACCCTTCACTTCGTGTGAGCTGTTATTTTTACACATACTCTTTGTGCACACCATAGAGAAAGAGACCGGTGATTACTGAAACCCTCCCACCTCTGAGGTTACTTTCCTCTTTTGCTCCCCCGAAACCTCAAACCTGATGATACTCAGCTGTAGCACGCTCGTCTTCCTAAATGAGCAGCCTGCCCCATTTCCTACTATGTCATTTGCCTAACTGCTGCTACGCGTTCATTTTTGTTTATGCCTAACACTGGGGTCCTGTCAGGGTTCCAGCACGTTGTACTAGAGGTCAGTTTAGAAGCTTTAGGAACAGTTGCTTGTGGAATCAGCAGTGATAAAGATTTGTTTTGTAAACTTGGCGGGGGGGGGGGAGACTCTCAAAGGCTGAGAAACCAAGGCTCCTTCCAAGACATCTCTTAGTCAGCCCTCACCAGACATTCCTGCTCCTTCTGGTCAGTAGCTGAGCCAAGCAGTCCAGCTCCCAAGATGCTCTGAACTAGGGCCACAAGGGCTAGGGCCAGGGAAGGGTGTGGCCGAGGACGGAGGGTCCTTCTGGTTAAAGGAACGATGTGAACCAGGCTGGCAGTCGCCTTCGTCCTGGACCCAGCCCTAGACAGAATCCAGATTTGGTGGGACAAAGACAGTCCTGTTCCCTGCCTTGGCCAGGGGAGCCTGCTGCTGTTCGAAAGAACCGGAGACTGAACGTACTCCTGCTTGTTTGTTTTTAATCTTTCATTCCTATAAAGACGCAAACTACATAGGCTAACCCATGTCCTGACTCCATCTTTCTTTTGTAAATCTCACGAGTCCAGCTGACCACGCCAACTGACCGCACCAGCCCGGTCCTCAGGGCTCTTGCGGGCTGGGCTGCACCCCAGCCTGGATCCACCATCGCCTTAGCTCCATGATCCCAGTTCCTGGGCTTGAGTGACTAACTTTCCTGACTTCCTCCCTCGCCCCACACTCGCTTCGACAATCCCCAACCCTACCGTGGGACTCATTTGCAAAGGGGTGTCTGTGTCCTCTGGCTGCCCGGGCCACATCTCCGAACTCCCGAGGAGGAAGGCACGTGGCTGGGGCGAGCTGCTTGGCTTTCCGACTCTGCTCGGACTCGTGCAGACGGAGCCTTTGTGCCCTGCGCAGGCGCAGTTCGGGTGCTCGACTTCCGGTTTTCCATTTCTGCCTTCAAAGACTGGATTTAGACAGTTCCCTGGGCAGAATTTATGCCTTTAAAATACTGTGGGCTAAAGCGATAGGCGACCGTCAGTGCCACAAGTGTGGCTAATGTCCGCGAGTGAAGCCCTCCTTCTGAGGACCGGATGCGTGTCCAGAGACTGAGGGCACAGGATCGCCTTTGGGGAAAATGTAGGTTTTCTGACCAAGAACTCTGTTTCCGTACGCTTTGAACCTTCCTTTGGCCTAGGGCTGGAGTGAGGAGGAACAAAGGCTTCAGTTTGTTTGTGTCTCTATAAGGAGCTGGTTTGTTTTTTGTTTTTGTTTGTTTGGGGACAGGAAAGGAGGGAGGGAGGGAGGGAGGGAGAGAGGGAGGGAGGGAGGGAAGGAGCACATGTGTCTCCATGCACATGCAGACCAGAGGTAGATGTCAACGTTTTCCTCAATCATTCTTCACTTTGTTATGTTTAACCTTTTGAGTGTGTGTGTGTGTGTGTGTGTGTGTGTGTGTGGTGTGTGCCGGGTGCAGGAGTGTAAATCAGAGATCAACCTCAGACTGTCAGACTTGATGGCAAGCACTTCTGTCCACGGAACCCCTTGTCCGGCTTTCTGACTGACTGAACATGGAGCCCCTGACTGAGGTAGAGTGGCAGGCCAGCAAACGTCTGGGGTCCTCCTGTCCCTGCCCCCCCACCCCCCATGGCACCGGGGTTACAAATGCACACGGCCTTGCCTGGCTTCTATGTGGGTCTTCAAGCTTGGGAAGCAAGCACTTTCCTGACCGAGCCCCTCAAATTGCATTTAGATAAGCAGGCAAGTTTTTTTTACCAAACCAATACGTTCGGTAATCCAACATAAGAAATGGAAGAGCACTCTTCTGGTCTCTTTGGCCTGGGTGGCGGGAGGAGGATGGGGAGGAATAGCAGCATTTTCTACTTCGATGTGTCAAAATGAGATGTACTCACTGGCACCGCTGTGACTCTAGGACAGTGGTTCTCAGCTGTCCTAACGCTGTGACCTTGTGTTCTGGTGACTCCCCCCCCCCCATTGCTACTTCATAATGTAATTTTGCTACTATTTTGAACCATCATGTAAAATATATGTGTTTTCTGATAGTCTCAGGCCACCCCCGTGAAAGGGTAGATCAACCTCCAAGGGGTCTCGACCTACAGGCTGAGAAACTGTGCTCTAAGGCCGACCATCCTCAGAAGCTGAGGCAAATGTGGCTGCTCTGGTAAGATAAGAGAAAGCACAACAGGATGGCGAAGGCTGAGAAATCAAACACTGCCAGGACTGGGCAAATGAGCCGCCTAAGACTGCCATCACTGCCGAGAGACAGATCCCCGATGAAGGGCTCTCTAACCCCGAGAGGAAGGCACAGAGCCAGCTCATAAGGCTTCCAACCTCTGGTCACCTTAGATGCACTGTCCCCACTCCCAGTCCGATCACCAAAGATTACCCCAGATGTCACTGCCACACGTTCCAGCTCAGGATGGTTCCCAGCTGGGTGGCGGTGGTGCAGTTGGCCACGCCCTGCATGTCCTCTTAGGTGGCTCTGCTCGGATCCTGGTCCTTCATGGCTTGGGGCTGTCCTTCACTGTCACTGCTACACAGTTATGACAGGAGCCTGCAGGGTATCTGCCCTACAGCACAGGGTCCTTAGCGGGTGTTTGACTCTTTTGAATCAAAGTGCTTTGAGTAGGAATGGGGGGTGGGAGCCGAATGGGAATGTTTAGTAGCAAAGCACTAGCCTAGCATGTGCGTTAATCCCAGCACCAACACGCACGCGCATGCGCGCGCGTGCACACACACACACACACACACACACACGCATGCATGCAGACATGCACACACACGCACACACACAGAGAAAAACAGAGATAGAGACAGAGAGACAGACTGAGAAAGAGACAGAAAATCTTGTGTTTTTGTTTTGTTTTGTTTTGTTTTGTTTTATGGATTTGGTTTTTTTTTCGAAACAGGGTTTCTCTGTATAGCCCTGGCTGTCCTGGAATTCACTCTGTAGACCAGGCTGGCCTCGAACTCAGAAATCTGCCTGCCTCTGCCTCCCAGAGTCCTGGGATTACAGGCATGCGCCACCACTGCCTGACTCCAAAATCTTGTGTTTTAACACCATGCGTACATGTGTTTGTATGTATGTAGATATACGCTTTCTGATGTATCAAGTATGGTACATCTCTGTATGTTTACCTCATGTATGCATGTATGTTATATTCTATATGCATATTACATACACAGAAATATATATGTATATCTCTGGATATGTATATCTACATCCCTGAGTACTTTAATAAAATTTGGTAGAACTAGCTTTCCCCTTGCAGCAGGAGGGTCCATGTGCTACAGTGTGCAGCGCACAGTCATTCTGGAGCCCTTAGGTCCAAACCACTCTCCTCTGTAGGTATTGGTTCATTTTATGCTTTTCACAGAAAAAAAAAAAAAGCTTCCTCTAATGTGAATTAGTCCCAGGGGAACACGGAACAGCATCATATTGCATGGGTGCCATCCAGGTACTTCCTCCAGTGACAGGGCTGACTACAGGGACACTGGCCAGCTGAGCTGCTTAGGAGAGGAGCGTGGGACGTGAAGGGAGACAGAAAGTCTTGGTGTCAGAATGGCGGTCTTTTGCTCCAGGCAGTAAAGCCGAGCCCGCAACACCACAGGGTTTAAATGGAGCCAGTGAGAGGTGCATTATCATAGCCTCCACAGCGAGGTGTCACATTGTCTTAGTGTCCCACCGCTGTGAAGACACCGTGACCATGGCAACTCATACAGAAAAAGCATTACACTGGGGCTGGTCTACAGTCTCCGAGGTTTAGTCTGTTGTGGGGAGCATGGCGGCATGCAGGTAGACATGAGAGTTCTCCCTCCAGATCCTCAAGTAGCAGGAAGGGAAAGACTCTGAGTTCCGAATGGGCTGTTTGAAAACTCAAAGCCGCCCCCTAATGACACTCTTCCTCAATCGACGCCACATTCCTAATCTCTTCAAATACTGCCACTCTCACGTGACCAAGTATTCAAATCCATGAGCATACGGGGGGGGGGGGGGCATTCTTATTTGAACCAATACCGCTGTCTCGGTGACAGAGGCCGTTCCTTCACGTTCAGACAGCCAGCGTTGTGCTGCCCCTGTCAGCTAACCCATGACTCTTTCCCTAAGTAAAGTTTGATCTGGTTGTGGTGGCACACACAAATAGTATCCTGGTTAGGTTTGTGTGGGGGTGAGTTTGTGTATGTGCGCCCGCGCGCGTATGCGCGCATGCACGCATCTGTCTTTCTGTCTGTCTTTCTGTCTGTCTGTCTGTCTGTCTGTCTTTCTGTCTGTCTGTCTCAACTTAACACTAGTCAGAGTCATCTGGGAAGAGGATTTCTGAGCTGAGAAAGTGTATCCTTCAGCTTGCCTGTAGGGCATCTTGGGGTATGGAAGTCTTTGGCGTTTGGATTTGCAACAGGAATAAAGCTTTTTTTTTTTTTTAAAGGTACTGACAATGTTCTACTTTTTAAAAACATTATTTTAAAAACTAAAACATCGACTTCATGAGTGTGCACTGAAATCTTCGAGATCAGCTGAGTGCTGCAGCCCCCCCACCCCCACCCCTTTGGAGTTGCAATGTCGTTCATTTAGGGACTCCTTGCCTGAATCTGTGATGGACAGCACTCGTGACTAATGATTGAAAGGTAGCTGAGCAAGCCTCGAGGAGCAAGCTAGTCAGCAGCATCCCTCCATGGCCTCTGCTTCAGTCCCGGCTCCCACAGTCCCGCCCTGTTGAGTTCCTGCCCCGACTTCCCTCGGGGATGGACCATTATCTGGAATTAGAAGACGAAATAAACCCTTTCCTCCTCAAGCTGCTTTTGGTCACAATCTTTATCACAGCAGTAGAAACCTAACTAAGACAGATAGGAGATGCTGACGAGGTAAAGGCAGGAGGATCACAAGTTCAAAGCCAGGCTGAGCTACACCTAGGGCTGAGGTCTGGCTCTGAGGATAAGATCACGCGCTGCACACGCTTGCGGATCCCAGCTCTGATCCCCAGGACTTGTGTGAAAACCCTGACCGCAGCGCTGTAGGCGGTGGAGGCAGGATGACCCCTGGGGCTTGTTGGCAGCTAGCTCAGCCACAATGAGAGACCCTGTCTCAAAGGAATAAGGTAGAAAGATCTAGATCAGGACACCCGTATCCTCCTCTGGTCTCTTTGCACGATTGTGCACACATAACATAGAAAGCTTAAGGCAGCATGTTGGGCAGGTGGGGCCTTGCCACAGGGAGACTCAGAGAATGTGAACCTGGCATTCCCCAGCCTCTGCAGAAGGAAAGGGTTCAGGGATCAGACCATTAGACCGAGGTTGCTGTTAATATCAAAAGCCAGAGTCATGGCTACTTATCATATTCTCTCTCTCTCTCTCTCTCTCTCTCTCTCTCTCTCTCTCTCTCTTTTTAACAAATCACAACTGAACTGGGTTAAAGCAGTTTTACTCATCTGATTTATTTTCTTCCTCATTGTTTCCTATAGTTAAAGCTCCCAGGATCCATTCCTTAGACCCAGCCCATCCCCAACGACACAACTATCATGTGTACACAGGCAGATTTTCCAAAGTCAGGGTGGTCAGAGGAAGCCGTTCTAATCGCTCATCGTCATAAGCACCCATCCTAACAGGGCACGCTTTGTTCCCGGACCAAGTACCTTGTGCTCTGTGATTCCTCCATCAGGGGCTACATCTTCTCCCTCTCTCCCTCAAGCAAACAGCCCGATCGGGTGCTCATCCCAACAGCTGAGGGAATTTAGTTCTCCCATCTTTCTCCCCGGAAGCACAGCTGCACACTAACTAGGACACAGCACAAACACAGCCAGTGCCCGCCTCCTTAGCTCCCGGCCCCCTCCCGATTTGTGATCCTCCTGCGGCTGGCCAGACCATCTGGCTTTTGCATGGCTGGGTTTTCCTCATGGATGCCAGCTGTGGGTAGACTGTTTAACGGCCACATGCCCGTCTCTTCCCCCTCCTCCCCTCTTCTCCTGTGGTGCTTCCTCCAGAAAGTGCGCCTCATTTTCTCAAAGGCCGTTCACCTGTCTCCCTCTACCCCTGCTACAGGGCAAGCAATCAGTCAGCATGACTGAGAGCGGGGGCTGGGCACAGAGAACGGACTGACCTCAGGAGCTCTGGTGCCCCGGCCACTTCCTGGAGAGCTACCGTGGCCACTGCCTTAACCTTGGAACCTCTTTAAATATAGCTCTTTCTCAGGGAAGTTGTGTTAAGTCCTCAAACTCTGGGGGCACTCTTGTGGATTACTTTGTCAGCACTGTGCCCTGCACCGGGAGTCTTTGGGGGCAGGAAGAGCATTAACAGGTCAGCAGAGGCACTGTGTGAATTACTTCTCCTGTTGCTGTGACCAAACATTGGACAAAAGCAACTTAGGAAGGGAAGGGTTTATTTTGACTTACAGTTCCAAGGTACATTTACTGTTCAACAAGGCAAGAATGGTATGGCCGCAGGTGTGTGAGGCAGCTGGTCACATTTCACCTGCAGTCAGGTAGCAGGTGCATGAGGCAGCTGGTCACATTGCACCTTCAGTGAGGTAGCAGGTGTGTGAGGCAGCTGGTCACATTGCACCTGCAGTGAGGTAGCAGGTGTGTGAGGCAGCTGGTCACATTGCACCTGCAGTGAGGTAGCAGGTGTGTGAGGCAGCTGGTCACATTGCACCTGCAGTTGGGTAGCAGGTGTGTGAGGCAGCTGGTCACATTGCACCTGCAGTGAGGTAGCAGGTGTGTGAGGCAGCTGGTCACATTGCACCTGCAGTTGGGTAGCAGGTGCATGAAGCAGCTGGTCACATTGCACCTGCAGTGAGGTAGCAGGTGTGTGAGGCAGCTGGTCACATTGCACCTGCAGTCAGGTAGCAGGTGTGTGAGGCAGCTGGTCACATTGTACCTGCAGTCAGGCAGCCAAGAGCAGAACGCTAGTGCTCAGCTTACTTTTTCCTTCTTGTTCAGTCAGGGAATAGTGCTGCTCTCTTCTAGGTGGGTCAATTAACCTAATCTAGAAGCCCCCTCGTGCAGAGGCGTGTCTCCATGATGATTCTAGACCCTGTCAAGTTGACACAATTAACGATCACAGGAGGGAACTTGCTAACATCCTGCCCCTCTCCCTGTAACCCACTCTACCTTCGACCCCCTTTGCCCTACCAGAAGGGGGACAGCCCAAGTTGGTGTCCCACCCGGCAGGTTCTATGGCTAAGTACCACTGCCACCTAGCAGGTACTGGATGGAGTACTCCTCTGGGGAGGCACTCACACTCCTTCAGATGTCTGATCTAGTGTGAGCTTGCCAAGGGTTTTTTAATTTAAAAGCGAAGGTTGGATTTCATCAAATACTGACTCGTTCTGCATCTAGTGAAGACATCACACAGCTTGACTTTTGTATACCGTGTCTGTGATATGTCAGTGGCTTGAGAGACGGCTCGGTGGTAAAGAGCACATACTGCTCTTACGGAGGACTGAGCTCAGTTCCATATCAGTCAGCTACAGCAGTCTGTAACTCCAGGGACTCTGGCCCGCTTCTGTCCTCTACAAGCACCTGTGCTCACAAGCATGCACACACACACACACACACACACACACACACACTTGTCTTATTTTTTGGATAGAGTCTCGCTCTGTAACTCACTATGTAGACAAGGCTGGCCTTCAACTCACAGAGCTCTGCCCGCCTCTGCCTCCTGAGGTCCAGGATCAAAGGCCTGCACCACCAAACCCAGCTCGCATTAAAAAAATCAAAATTAGGCCGGGCGGTAGTGGCGCACGCCTATAATCCCAGCACTTGGGAGGCAGAGGCAGGCGGATTTCTGAGTTCGAGGCCAGCCTGGTCTACAGAGTGAGTTCCAGGACAGCCAGGGCTACACAGAGAAACCCTGTCTCGAAAACAAAACAAAACAAAACAAAAAATAAAAATAAAAATTAAGCTGGGCGGTGGTGGCACATGCCTGTAATCCCAGCACTCTGGGAGGCAGAGACAGGCAGATTTCTGAGTTCGAGGCCAGCCTGGTCTACAGAGTGAGTTCCAGGACAGGCAGGGCTATACAGAGAAACCCTGTCTCGAAAAAACCAAATCCAAAAAACCAATACATAAATAAATAAATAAATAAATAAATAAATAAATTTTTAAAAAGTAAAATTTTGTTCCTCCTAAAGTTAAATTAACCTTGAGCTCATGTGTTAAACTTTTTTCTTACACTTTCAATATTGGGTTTGACTTGCTACAAGTTTATTAAGTTTTTTGTTTTGTTTTGTTTTGTTTGTTTTTGTTTTGCATCTATGTCTATGAGAAATATTGATCTGCAGTGTCTTTTCTTGTCATGGCTTTAGTGGCTTTGAACTAGGGTAACACTAACCTCACAAACTGAGTTCACGAGTTAGCCCCTTCCTCTTGGGCTTTCTGGGAAGCTTTGCTTATTATTTAAGTGTGTTTGGCCGCATTCACTAGTGAAGCTAATTGTGACTGTGGGGGGCGGGGGGGGGGACTGTCCTTTAAAACAGTCAATAGGAGTAACCCAGCAAATGTCAGTGATCCCAGTTGTCACTGCTAATATAAACATCATAGCAAACAGAAGACAGTGTCATGAATTTTAGTGTCCCCATGCCCTCCTGGGAAGAGGGAATGACGTTCTAGCTGTAACTTGTGGGGTGGGTCACAAAGAGCTCCTGTCACAGCTGACCTAAATATTTCAGGAACCAGCAGCCTCTGACATGAGTTCTGTCTAGATTGCCTTAGGATTTGTTTTCCTGCAGCCGATGCCTGCCCCCCCCCCCTGCCATTGCCGAGTCCACCCCTTTCTCTGCCCTCCAGATCCCACTCTCCCTCTGGGGCATGCTTCACATTCTCTGCCCCCTCCCAGACCAGCTGGTGCCTTCTCAGCGTCCCTGAGAGCCTGCCAACACCACACAGCTCTTTCTCTGAATTCCCGACACCCTGACAGCCAAAACTACAGAGCCCTTTGTCACATCCTGACACCCCGACAGACAAAACTACAGAGCCCTTTGTCACTTATCTCTTGTGCTTTCAGTGCTGGCATCTGTATATTTTCCTAACAAGGTTGTAAACTGTTCACCTTATACCTAGAGCACCTGATGGGAGTTCGAGATATATATATATACACGTATATATACATATATGTGTATATACATATATATATAACTGATCATTCTAGCTTTGTGTATGAGAGTTCTGAATTCACAAATTTGATCATTTCAAAATTGCCCCACTATAGAGCAAATACTAGGACAAAGGTTTTTCCATACGTAATGTTCTCATATGTGTTTGTTTATTTGTTTGTTTGTTTTTGTTTTTGTTATATTGAGACACGTTCTCTCTGTGCAGCCCTGGCTGTCCTAGAACTCACGTGTTAACCAGGTCGGCCTCCAGCTCAGATCCACTTGACTCTGCCTCTGAGTGCTGAGATTGAAAGCGCGCGCCACCACTGCCTGGCTTACTGCATACTACTGCATACGTTGTATATCAAATCTGGGCTCTGCTAATATAACTTCACTTTTCTACCTGTGAGATAAAAACGCTTGAAGAGGATGCAACTGTATCGGCGTCTGTTCCCTTCTGACGTCAGCAGCGTAAGGATGCTGTGCATCCTGGGAAGGAAGGCGGCGGCCGGAAGCAGGTAGGTGCTAAGGTTGCAGCAGTAGCTCTGGGCTGTTTGCTTGTTTGCTTGTGTCTCCACACACCGGCAAGCCCGCCCGAAAGAGCGGGATGTGGGGCCAAGCGGTGAGCTTCAAGGCCCACCCCCCAACTGACCCACTTCTAGCTAGCTCCTACCCCTTCAAGGTTCAACCCGTTCCAGAACAACTGTGGGCCAAGCGTTTGGATGCACAAGCCTGAATGGAACATTTCACACTCAATTCCCTTTAATCTCATATCTGAAACTTTTTTTTTTTTTTTGCATTCTATCATAAGGAATCGAAAATAGGGTTCATGTTCCTGTGTCATTCTCATACTTGATTCTCATCCCTGCCTACCCCACCTACTCTTCTATGTCCGAGGCCTCACATTGTTTCCTTGGACTGAAAATCTACCAGGGTCCATCTCACACACACACACACACACACACACACACACACCTTTAATGCCAGCACTTGGGAGGCAGAGGCAGGTGGGTCTCTGTGAGTTCCAGGACAGCCAGGGCTACATAGAGAGACCTTGTCTGAGAGAGAGAGAGAGAGAGAGAGAGAGAGAGAGAGAGAGAGAGAGAGAGAGAGATTGTGTGTGTGTACATGCTCATACTTTTTACTACCCAAACCCACTAACTCAGAACTTT
Source organism: Apodemus agrarius (assembly GCA_964023405.1). Classification (NCBI taxonomy): domain Eukaryota; kingdom Metazoa; phylum Chordata; class Mammalia; order Rodentia; family Muridae; genus Apodemus; species Apodemus agrarius. The sequence continues at coordinate 14,027,734 of OZ030021.1, forward strand.
ATCTCCTTATTTTCCACTTCTATTATATATATATATATATATATATATATATATATATATATATATATATTTGGTTTTTCGAGACAGGGTTTCTCTGTGTAGCTCCAGCTGTCCTGGAACTCACTCTGTAGACCAGGCTGGCCTTGAACTCAGAAATCCGCCTGCCTCTGCCTCCCAAGTGCTGGGATTACAGGCGTGCGCCACCACCGCCCGGCCCACTTCTATTATTTTTAAATCCTTATTCCTGCTGAGTGTCTTTGCATCTGTGCACAGCCCTGTGCCTAACTCAGCCTGAGCCTGCAGTTATTCCCATTTTACAAAATCCCCAAAGGCCAGCTCTTAGCTCAAGTCTGTGTCACGAATGCCAAGTCCCTTAGAACCCTCATCCTGAATATGAGAGGGACTCCCTTCTCATCTGTTCAGGTCACATGAGAATGGGCTCAAGCTATGGTCACGTGGCTTTTATGTGATTATATTTTTGCTCCTATTAATAGATTAAAAATATCTAGAGATAAAATAACCTTCTGGCCTTAGAAGCGCAACTGTTCATTTTTTTTAGCTCTTTGGTTTAGCATTCCTCCTGCTTTATGTATCCGAGAGCTCATGAACTCACTTAAAAGGAGAAAGCACTCATCCCTGGACAAATGACCTCCCAGATCTGCCTTTGGGTCTTCTCTTTCTCTCTCTCTCTCTCTCTCTCTCTCTCTCTCTCTCTCTCACACACACACACACACACACACACACACACACACACCATTGATTAGATAAACCAATCAAAACCTATCAAGCTACCTTGCTTAGCCAAAGATTTGGAGGGCCTGATTCCTTCCTGTTACCCCTGTGGGGGTTGGGTCACTCCTGTGGTGTCTTGACTCCAGAATCCCGCCTTTCTAAACTGTTATATCATTAAATTCTAAACGAAATTTCCCAGTTTTATCATGCCATTGGTTTCCTGCCAAAAGACTCTGAAATACTGGAATTTGTAGTCGGAAGAAAGGGCGGTTCGAAACGTCCCTTCAAGCAGGGGCACAGACAAGTTGACATAATATCTCAACAAAGGATCACATCTAAGTCAGAGGAGAACAAGCTGCAGGCCCTTTGATCTTACCCGGCAACTGCATCTCAAATAGATCACTTATTTAATGCCAAGTTTCCATAATGACCCAAACCAAACGTCCTGTCCCGAAACTCTCATATCAAACCGGGTTAAACTGAGACCACTTTGATGGTCCAGTAGGGATCTGATTCCAATCTCTGTGACCCACAAGATGGAAGGAGAGAAGTGACTTTTGTAAGTTGTTCTCGAACTCCAGATGTGCATCATTACACAAATTCACCATCCCAAATAAACAAAGTGTAATAAAAATGTTATGGATTGGTTAAAGTCTAAATGTCAGAAAATTACTGTAAAAGGAGTAGATATTTGTGAAACAAGCTTTAAATTACACTCGAATTTTAGAATTGTGGGCATTTTAAAATTCTTTCATTATCTCCATGAGGGGTTGGGCAGTCACGCTGGTATAAAACAACTCTGAGGTTATTATAGCTGAAGCCAGCTGGGAAGTTTAGAAAAGGTGACCCTCATTCTGTGGACTGAGCCTGGCAAATGAGAATTTCTGAAAAGAAGCTACAAAGGCTGATTAAAACTTTAATGAGTATGTAGTGTAGACTCTGAGATGTCACAGGTCTGGGAGCGTAATTACAATTTCTCTTGAGCTATTTTTAGCCCCACAAAGAGCCATTTCTGCCCATCTCCACATTAGACCTAATGTCCCAATAAAGATAAAAACCTCTGGAATGTATTAACTCACAAAACCCTATCCCCCACCAATGGGAGGCCAGGCTATGAAAACCCTCGGATGCCTATAGTTGAGGTCTACCAGTGGGCACCCCCACTCCATTTTGCAACAGCCTATCTCTCTGATTTTTCAATGTATTTTTATAACTTTCTTTTTCCATTACCATGAAAGCACTCACTGTAAAATTGTTTGCACATCTTTGTCCTACTACAACGACACTCTCTCAACCATGTTTATCGCTACTCTATTCAGAATAGCCAGAAACTAGAAACAACCTAGAAGACAAGAGAAGGGATAGAGAAAATGTGGTCCGTTTACAGGATGGAGCAGACACATCTACCTGTTCAGAACAATGACATCATGAAATTTGCAGGCAAATGAACACAACTAGAACAGTAATTCTCAACCTGTGTGTCATATGACCCTGTAGCAGGGGTCACCGAAGACCATCAGAAAACACATATATGTACATTATGATTCATAACAGTAGCAAAACTAGAGTTATGAAATGCCATGGAAAAGAATTTTGTGGTTGGCATCAGCACATGGGGAGCTGTATTAGAGGGTCGCAGCATTAGGAAGGTTGAGAGCCACTGAGTCACAAAAATAGCATCCTGAGTGATGTAACCTAGACCCAGGAAGAGAAATGTGGGGTGTATTCACTTATATGGAGATTAGCCATTAAGCGATAACAGCACTACCATCTGTGGACCCAAAGAGGCTGGGTATGAGGCTGGGTATAGAGGAAGGGCCTTGGGGGTCTGTCGCATGGTTCTCCTTGGGAGGAGGAAATAGGTTTTGTGAGTGGGATGGGGGCAGGGGTGGGGTGGGGATAGGAACAGGAGGATCAGGTGGGGAGGGGGAAGAGAGATTCAGAATGGGTCAAGGAGGGAATTCAGGGAGGGACATCTAGAATGGGGGCAGTATGGAAACCTAGTACAGTGGAAACGTCCTAAAATATATGAAAGGCAATTCAAAGAAATTGCCTAATCGTGAGGAAGATAAGAGTCCCAACCAGAAATCTCTTGTCATGAAACGAGGCTTCCAGTAACAGGACTGGGTTACATCCAATTGAGTTGTTGGCCAGATAAGTCTCATGGGGATCCCAAACAGCCCAAACTGTTCCCAAGACAATAGGCTGCTCTTCACAAACCGACAGCGAGGCCCACTGCTGACGACAACACCCACACAACTCATTGACCATGGAGCGGTCAAGCTGGCGCCTGCATGGAGCCTTCGCCACTGTGAGCTAGCGTCTTTGGTACAGAAAGGAACTCTGCAGGCTACCAGAAGAGCAACATAAATACCAACTCGGCCACAAAACCTTTGCTGCGCTGCTTGCAAAATATGCTAGGCTGACCGTGGCACAGAGCTTGTGGGATTAACCAACCAATGCCTAGTCTGACGTAGGCCCACTCCACGAGATGGAACCCGTACCCAATACTACTTAGACAATAAAGAACCAGGTAGCCCAGAGACTTATGGGAAAGCCAAAAACTAATGGTCTAAAAAGGAAAAAGGAACAACACAATGACTCCTGGTACTATTCTGTTAGACTTGATCAGCGCCTTGCTCAGCCGTCAGCAGAGAGGCTTCCTCCCACAGCAGACGGGAACAAATGCAGAGACCACAGCCAGACATCACGGGAGTGAGGGGAGAAAGACCTTAGAGCACACAGCTCTAAACGGGATGTCTCCATCAAATCACTTCCCTCCGAGTTCAGGGAACCCCTTGGGGGAGGAGGTGAAAGGAATGTGGGGGCCAGAGGGGACGGAGGACACCAGGAGAACAAGGCCGTCTAACTCAACTGAACACAGAGGCTGAAGCGGCAGGTACAGGCGGGGCCTGCACCATCTGCACCGGGTCCTCTGTGTATTTAGTGTTTTTACGGGACTCTTGAGCGTGTCTCCGATTCCTGTTCCTTCTCTTGGGCTCTTTTCCTTCTGTTGGTTGACCCCATCCAACTTCAATATGATGGGTTTTGTTTTATCTGGACTTACAGCTCAGTCTATGGAGGCATTCTCTCGGTTGGGGTTCCCTCCACTCAGATGGCTCTGGCCTGCGCCACGGTGACATAAAATCAGACAGCACAGCACCCTAAGTCCTGAGGTTACAGGTGTGCACCGGCCCCTTGTGCTGCTAAGACTAGGGGTGTTTTCTTACTGACACCCCACTAATGAAGACAAACTGGCTCTATAGGCACCATCCCATGCCCACCCAGCTTCTGAAGATGGATGGTGGGAAGAAGACTGAGTCTGAACTAGAGTCGTGGCTGGACATAAAAGACGGCACCTGTAACCTCAGCTCTTGGAAGGCTAAAACAAGAAGATTGTGATTAGTCCCTGGGATAGCCTGGATCACAGGCTGAGACCCGGTTTCTACAAGCTTAGCTTGACTAGTTTGCACGGAGCCCTGGCTCTAATCCCTAACACCACATAAAAGTGGGTGTGGCGGTGCATTCGGGCAATCCCAACACTAGGAGTTCAAATCGTCTTCGGCTACAGATTAGCTGAGTTAAATGTGGCACTGAGTTAAACCTGGCACTGAGAGCGCCTTCCTGGTGAAGGGCATGGGCTCTCCTTGCTGGAATGTTCTGCCTAGGTTACACAGTGCCGGGATGAGGGCCCTGGAGGTGGGCAGGGTGGGAACTACCAGCTTCAGTCTTCTGCCTTCTAACCTAAACGACCTCTTCTCGTCCCGGTTCCTTGGCAATCTCCGTGCTATCTCTGCCTTAGAAAAGTAGCTCTGGGCCAAAGCAGCTTGTGACCTAAGTTCACATGCAAGCTCCAGACCACGCACAGACATGAACAGCGTTGTGTTGTATAAAAAGACAGAGAAAGAAGGAATATGTTTGGTGGAGGTGTGGTATGGTGTGCGGGAAGGGGGGACCTCTGAGGCCCCATGCTGAGGCAGCCCTTCCCCCTGAGGGACCAGCCACACTGACATATAGTATAGAATAGTTTATTAAGGGATGGGGAGGGGGGTTGAGAAAAAGGAAGAGAGAGGGGGGAGGGAGAGGAAGAGGGAGAGGGAGAGGGAGAGGGAAAGAGCAGTACAGGAACGGAGGCCAGCCATGAGTACCTGGAGAGAAAGAGAGGAGAATGGGGAGGGGGGGCAAGAGGAGAAGAGAAGGGAGCGAGGGTGTGGGGGATAAGGGGGCAAGCAGCCCCTTTTATAGTGATCAGGCACACCTGGCTGTTGCCAGGTAACTGTGCGTCAGAGCCTAGACTAAATGCCAACAATCAGGACACAGAGACCAGAGAAAATCAAATTGTTTACAACGCCATGCTCAAGAAGACATCTGTGTGTAAAGCCAAGTCTGACTGTGTGGCCTCTAGTTGCCAGACTTTCTCTCTGAGTCTGCTCTTTCCTAAGGCTGCCAGTAGCTCAGTGTAGATCTGTCTGGTTTCAGAGTGTACCACCACTTCCTTTTTCTTCTTCTTCTTCTTCTCCTTCCCATTGGTTTGTTCAGCTTGGTTTTGGAGGCAGAGCCTTACGCTCTAGTCAAGGCTGGTCTGGAACTCTCAATAGCCCAGGCTGGCTTTGAGCGCAGTGCAGTCATCCTGCCCCAGCATCCCACTTGTGCCACAGTACCCAGCCTCTCACAGTACCCAGCCTCTCACAGTACCCAGCCTCTCACAGTACCCAGCCTCTCACAGTACCCAGCCTCTCACAGTACCCAGCCTCTCACAGTACCCAGCCTCTCACAGTACCCAGCCTCTCACAGTACCCAGCCTCTCACTCTCACCTCCTAAAGAGCATCCCACAGAACAAACCAAGAGAAGGCTCACGGGGCCCTTCTACCTCAGCTCCACATTCAGGTAACACAAGACAGCTGAAACTCAAGAGGAATTCAAGAGGAGAGTTCCATAAAGGGGCAGAGTGACTTCTCTTTGCTTCTGGAACCCACTGGGGAATAAGGGGGGGGGGACGGAGAAAAGAGGAAGCTGACATTTTCAACTAAAGGCCTTGGAGGCTTACAAGCCTGGGAGTAAAGGTTATCCTGAGCTGTCACAGGGTCAAGGATGGAAATTCAACTAAATGGCTCTGAACGTAAAGAATGGGGAAGAAAAGAAAGCTATTTCCTGTTTGCACCCCGCTGGGTCAGCCACCTCCGTAGGGCTGTCTTTCTTTAGCCCCCAGAGAACGCCTGGCCGAGGAAGCCCCTCCCTTTGCCTATGGCCCCAGCTCTCTAAGTCTAAGCTGAAACCACAGATTTCCGAAAGACAATTGCCAAGGGAGACGAAGACAGCTAACTGCAGGCCAGGAAAGAAGGAAGGCAAAAACATACAGTCATTATCATCATAGTACATTAGCCAAGACACATCCATGACTGACAAACAGACCTCACGCCAGCAAAGAGGACTTATCTCAAGGTCCCCGAAACCTTCCTGTGGGAAGGGCTGCGGTCTTCGACTTACAGAGGACGCCAGTGGCCAAACCAGCAAGGCAGTATCTATCTGGGGGCTCCCTGACTGCCAAGTAGATCTCAAAACCAGTTCTAGCAATGTCATAGAAATAGCACTGAGCCAAACACGATTTCATGGACTTAGGGGAAATCGAAACTAAGAACTCTGCACACAGCCGCTCCGTACCCAAATGTCCCTGGACATCGTCATTGCTTGTGGTCTGGAGGAAATATTCTGAGCATCCTTCCTGTGTAACTCGTTGGAACTTTGTCAGTGAGATTTATACTAATTTTAAATGGGCACAGGCTCAGCTTACAGAAAAGTCGTATTCCAAAAGCAATACTGCATGTTAACGACTTGGCACTCAGAAGTCAGTTTTACATAGAACCTAAGCGCAATCTAATCCATAATACATGTGGAATCAGTGATGGAAAATAATGCTGTTGTAATGGGAAAGATGCCAATAGTGTGTGTGTGTGTGTGTGTGTGTGTGTGTGTGTGTTGGGGAGGGGGGGGGAACCACACAGAGGGCTGAGAAGATGGTTGTCTTAGTTAGAGTTTTCCTACTGTGAACAGACACCATGACCATAAGGCAACTCAGAAGGACAACATTTAATTGGGGTTGACTCGGAAGTTCAGAGGTTCAGTCCATTGTCATCAAGGCAGGGACATGGCAGCATTCAGGCAGGCATGGTGCAGGAGGAGCTGAGAGTTCCACATCTTCATCTGAAGGCCGCTAGAAGACTGTGGTTAGGGGGAGGGTTCCATTGACCACCTCCGTAGTGACAGTAGTGATACGCTTCCTCCAACAAGGCCACACACACCTCCTAATAATGCAACTCCCTATGGGCCAAGCGTATTCAAACCACCACAGTGGTTCAGTAAGACACTTTCCCACCAAGTGTGTGATGGTGTGTTCAATCCCCAGAACTACATGGTAGGTGAAACAACTCCTGCAAGTAGTTTCCTGGCCTCCACCTCTGCATTGCAACACACACGAACACATGAAAATACGAGTGTACGTCTTCACGGCTAGGAGATGTCTCGGTGGCTGAAACACTTGCTGTGTAGGCATGAGGATCTGAGTTCGGATCCCCAGAGCTCACGCAGTACTGCGTATCTGTAATCCCAGTACTCCTACAGTGAAGGTAAAGGAGGAGAAATCCCGGCAGCTCACAGGGCTGAGGAGCCCAGCAACAGCGGTAATAAGCAACAGGCGCCCTGGCTCAAACACGGGGGAGGTTGATGACTGACACCCGAGGGTCCATCAGTAACCACGTACATGTTATGGCACATATATTCCCCCCACGTCACATACACAGGCATGCATATACACATAAACACACATGTACTAACATAAACCGTAACCTGGCAAGTCAGGGTCACCTACATGTCTCTCCTCCAAGGCATCCTCCTGCCCCTCTTCCCACCTCTCTCTCCCACCGCTGCTACCTCTGCACTGACTACTTTTCTGGCTCCACCTCTACTTTCCTACATTTTCCCATCTCCCCACCCTCACACCATTGCATCATGGGAAGATAGCCACACAGGAGGAACAAGAGAGAAAGTTTTAGGGTTGACATCAAGGTTGACGTTTCTACTTTCAAATTTACTGAAAACAATTTAATTGCAAAGGAAGAAAATTGCAGGTTTCCAAATGCTAGGTTCCTATTCGCCCTCGGCCTGCTCTGCCACGGCGAGGTGTGCTGAGGTGTTACCATTCTGGGGTGCTGGAGTCATGGGTCCACTCAGATCCATTCTCGAATCAGTGTCTTGCTTTACGTCTATCACGGCTTTCACCGTTGAAGGCCAGGACCGGTTAACACAATTCGTAGGTTTTAGTGCCGATGCCAATGCTGGACTCGTTCAAAAATTAATAATTTCAAGACAGTAACGTCACTGCCTCCGGACACATAAGCTCTTCTCTTGCTTGCTGACTCGTCACTAAAATATTTCTGTGCTTCCTGAGAGGATCCAAGAACTGTGCTGAGCCCTTTCCACACACGTGCAGAGTCAATGCTACAACACTAGCAGTTACACAGTAGTGTGCTTGGATTCAACGTGCACATAAAGGAAAGGGCAGCCAGCACCCCGCCCATCTCTGTGGCTGGCCGGAGTTGCATTGCTCAGGACCGAGGCAGGGGCATCTGTAGCCTCTGTGTGCTTCAGCGGGAGGCGACAGAGCCTCTCTCTTCAGGCTGCACCCAGTTTGCAGAGCAGTGTTCTACTCTTCTCACTCCTCCCTCCCCCCCACCATGAGCCCTTTGCCAGGAGCAAAGCCACAAAGCCACCGACCACTGCTACACATGTCGGTGCATCTCCCCGTCTCTCGAGTCCCTCGGGTGGGATGTCCCCTCCCGCCATTGGCTCCTGTTCTCTCCTCAGTTCCACCATCCCTGCTCCACACACAGCTGACTCCCCTGTGTGCGTTTCCTGCCACAAACCTGATGTTGGTTCATGCTGGCTTGCTCGTGCACCGCCCCCGTTATCCTAAGAAGACCCATGGAGGACACTGTGCTATGACACCCCATCAGTTTCTCCCTTACCTACACGCACGATCCCGTGGCCTCCACCCACCAGGGATCAGTCTCTGGGACCACTGGATGATTAGTGGATAAAGGAGCAGAAAGCCTGGTGTCTGGAGTGTGATCCCCAGAACCCACGGTAGAAACAGAGAATCGACTCTGTTTCTCAGGGTGTTCTCTGACTTCTAACCCAAACACTGTGGCACACACATGTATACAGACACAGCAACAGTAATTTTATTTTTTAAGGAAGTCATTTTCTGCCTTAACTGTTTGAATCTGAGCTTGCTACTGACTATGCCTTGGCCAGTAGAATGTTAGGAAACTCTGAGACCACCCCAGAAGGAGCCCGAGTTAGCCGGGGAAGGAGAGAAGTTACAAGGAGTAGTGAGCTCAGCTGTCCAACCTGAGATGAGATGTCTCGTACAGCTGACCAGTCACCATCATGAATTCCCCAGGTAGGCTGAGCCGGCCAGGCTGGCCAAGCTCAGAACTGTGAACGAATCAGCAAATGTTTAGTTTTATAATGTCAGTGTGTCTAGAGATTGTTACGCAGCAAAAGCTAACACGAGCAAGTTTCTAAACTAGACACTGAGCTATGATCCACTGTACTGAATTCTCAGACTTGCAGGTGAGATCAGATTCTCAACAAAGGCTTGCTGGTTCCTTTTGTTTTGTTCTGAATTGTTCTGGTTTGTGTTTGACATGAAAGTCTGTAGGCTTAGATTTTTGAAAACCTACTTAAATGCTTTAACCTTCCTTATAGCTCACTGACCAAAAGTAGGGGAGGAAGATGGTCAATAGGACAAAGGGGACGTGAACCTGTTTAGAAGTAGTTCTTTAGTGCAATTCTGGTCTTCACTGACAGGATACCAGCAGTCCAGTTCAATAGTGCCAGCAAACACAAATCAGTAGCAGAGGCACAATCCAGAAGAATCCATGAGGCTCTGTTGGTATATTTTTCCAAACCAATTGCCCAGTAAAAGAAATCTCAGCTCAATCAGTAACAATACAAGCTATAAACCTAGATTGGGCAGATCTCCCACTACACTACTCTATTCCCATCTATATTATCCCATTTAACTTGCAGTTTCTCCAGGCCACGAACTTCTCTCCAACTCTCTGTCGATCCTCCGTAGCTCCTCCCCCTTCCCAGTGATCCTTTGCTCCTCCCCCAAACTCTCAGCTCCTCCCCTTCCTCCTGCCCAATCATTGGCTCAAGCCTTTATTTGAAAAGTTAAGGTGGGGAGAAGGAGTGGAATTAGCCTCAAAATACGAGCCCAAAGCTATCCACAACAAGGCTCTGCTGAGTTTACAGAAAGAAGCCACTGGATTGTCACAAGAAGTTCTTTGGTGCATTTCTATAATGTCATGACTAGCAAAGATCAGTGAAGAAAGCAAGGCAAACCAATGCCAGAGCATCGACCTTAAGGCCAGCGTCAGCGAAGCCCATCAGAGACCAGCACGGTGAACCAATGTCAGAGGGTCTTTCGCTATCTCTTGGGTTATACTTATACCCTTTGCAAACATCATGCGTCTTCTCAAGCATCCTCTCCAGCAAAACGTCACATCCTTTTCTCAAGACAGCTTCCGGGAAAATACCACAGGTCCGTTCTCAGCAAACCATCCTCCCATGGGTCCACTTCAACAAAACATAATCTCATAAGACGGCTTCCAGAAAAACATCACGAGACACGACTGAGTCTCCAAAGAGAACCAGAGATTTCTACTTTAGGGGTCTCACTGTTGAGTCCAGCCTGGCCTTAAACACAAGATTATCCTGCCTCGTCCTCTTGAGTACTGGGGTTTCACATGTGCGATACCATAGCCAACTAAAGGTTTGCTTCTGTGCGATTGTGCACTGTGTGTGTGCATGAGTACACAAACCTGCTCTGTGTGAGTGTGCACTGTGTGTGTGCACGTGCACACAGACCTGCTCATCTGGGTGGGTGCGTGTGGAGGCCGCAGGACGAAGTCATGCGTCTTTCTCAATGGCTCCTCTACCTTCATTTTTGAGACTGTGGTGGTTTGACTAGGAATGCCCGCCCCCCCACGGGCTCACCTGTTTAAATGCTTGGCAATAGAGAGAGGTACTATTGCGGGAGGTGAGTGGGACAAGTACAATGTGGGGAACGGACCGAACCCCCAAAATCTCATCGTGAGATAGGCACGAATAAGGTTCACTTCCTCCTCTTCTGGGTCTGCATGCCACAGCGTGACCACCACCTCCACCACCTTTGAGGTAGCCACTGAAGCCTGGTGGCCAAATTACAGGTTTAACTTCCTCTCCCCATAAGGACAGGTCCAGCGAGCACCTGGAATTCCTCTTCATGCAAATGAAGCATTCCCGGCACCTTGGTACCAACCAATAATGTGCGTTCACCCAAAAAACCCCTACCCACTCCCAAAGGTTTATTTAACCCTATTACCCCCAAATAAAGAGAACTGCGACACTAAAATCATGTGGGAGAAGGCTTTCTCCTTAGCGCTCAGGCCAACTGAGTTATTGCAAACCTACCCTGCCTCAACAGGCTTCATTCTAGCCTGGTGAGCAATGGTGCCCGGATGCTCCCAAGGCAGAAGCACAGCCCCGCCAGCAGAGGCACAGCCTCATTGGAAGAGGTGTGGCCTCATTGGAAGAGGTGTGGCCTTGCTAGAGGAAGTATGTCATTGCGGAGGCGGGGCTTTGAGGTTTCCTAAGCTCAAGCTCTGCCCACTCTAGAATTCAGTCTCCTGAAGTTCAACAGGAAGAGAGGGTAGCCATGGGCTCCTTGGCGCCGAGACGAGTGTCAAGCATGTTTTTCATTTTTCTGAAAGAAACTGATCATACTTTCTCCCGTCCCTGAGGGAGTGTATAGAAGTGTCCTGAGGGCACAACTCTCTCTCTCTCTCTCTCTCTCTCTCCCCCTCTCTCTCTTTCCCTCTCCCTCTCTCCCTCTCTCCCTCTCTCCCTCTCTCCTGTTTCTTTGTTTGTTGTTTTGTTTTGTTTTTCAAGTGAAGTTCTCTCTGCATAGCCCTGGCTGTCCTGGAACTCAAAACGCAGACCAGGCTGGCCTTGACATTAGAGATGCCTGGCCTCTTGTTTTCCATGCGCTGGGATTAAAGGTGTGTGCAACCACTGCCTGAAATTTTGCTCCTCCTTAACCAGATATTCTGTTAGAGACAAAATTAGAGATGGCCATGCTATACGTGTAACAGGCCCTGGGTACCACATACTCTGGCAGCGTTGTGGAGTCAAGGAACAAAGGGCCAATGACCAGCGTTGTCCTCCTACAAAGCCCTTTGACACCCGGCCTGACAGCCAGCAACCCTCGGAGTTCCCCAGATGGATGGCAGTAACAGAGAGCATTGACTTTTAGACACCTAATCCTTCTTAATCTCCATGGTAACCGCTGGAGACAGACAACAGTGTTTCTCTTCCACCAGTGAGGAAACTGAAGCACCAAGGAGTTGAGTAACTTGCTGGAAGTCACTCAGGGGGATGGGGGGGGCCCGAGCCCACTGTTTTCTTTGGGTTCCTGTAGAGATTGTACCTGCCCCCTCCCCCCCCACCCCCACCCCCCAGGTCCCAACTGTAGTCAGTACCATTGGGCCCCTTGTCCTTTCCCCCTATCAACTTCAGTTGTTCATTTGTGGCCATATACTAGTTGGGAGGATTGGAAGTACGCAGTGGTTTGGATGGGTCTGTCCCCTACGTGTCCATGTGGTGGAAGCCTGGTCCTCAGGGTGGTCGTGTGAAGAAAGGAGTGAAAGTCTGTATCAAGAACCCAACTGGGCCGGGCAGTGGTGGCGCACGCCTGTAATCCCAGCACTTGGGAGGCAGAGGCAGGCGGATTTCTGAGTTCGAGGCCAGCCTGGTCTACAGAGTGAGTTCCAGGACAGCCAGGGCTACACAGAGAAACCCTGTCTCAAAAAAAAAAAAAAAAAAAAAACCAACTAAGGGTCTCTGTCTTCTGGTCTCTCCATGGGGTCTCTTTCTTGACGGAGTCCATCATGCCAGCTCCACCATGGGCAGAATAGGACGGGCTGCCCGACCTCCAGAACCGCAGGCTAACAACCCTCCACCTTTATACAGTGCCTAGCTTCGGGCATTTTGCTATAGTAACGGAAAGTGGGCTTTTACCCAATCCTTTACTTCTCGTTCACTCTCTCTCAAAACCGAGAGCGAGCCTGGCCTTCTCCCTCCAGGAGGCTTCTGAAGGAGAAACTACAGACCTGTCAGCCAGACTGTGCTGACACCAGCTCGTAAGTGACTTAGGGAGAATCTACGAATCCCCCGTGTTTGCAGTTCAGCCCCTGGCAGCGTGCCCAGCAAGCCACAGCCCCAGAGCTGGCAGGAGAATGAATGAAGGCCCAGGGGTGGAGGGGGACAGCCTCACTGGTTATTCCTGTCCTTGCCTTTGCAACATCTAATTATAGAACCTCCAAAAAAAAAAAAAAATCCAACTAGAAAACCTGGAAGAACTTTCTCCTCCCAGTGCCCCAGCCGTCTCTTCCTTCTTATTTCTTCTTTCGTTTTCTGGAGGGTGTGGGAGAGACCTGTGTGGCTGTCTCTTGCAGGTACTTTGTCCACCAAAATAGTGGCTTTTTCTCCCCCTTTTCTCTCCAGTAAGGCTAAGGGTGTGGCTGGCTGGGGTGGGGTCATGCGTCTCACCCTCTGCATGCCTGCTGAGGCTGGCCAGCACCTGGCCGCCTTCACGTGCCCTACTATTTTTCCCTTTTAAAGTAACTCCGTTGTTAGCCCACGAGACGGTGGGTTTCAGCATCGCACGTTTGTACACACAACTCGTTGTTCTTTCCTCACACCTGTCTGAACCCCAACCTGGAGTTCCCTTCTGGAGTCAAGTATCTTTCTCTTCTCCCCGCCCCCCCCAATCCTCTGTTCTCCCCCACCCCCATCCCTTCTCACTGTGACTCATTCCCCCGCTACAGTGACTGACCCCTAAATCACGTCAGGCTTCCTGTGAAAAGCTTGAAGATGAGGCTTTTAGCAAGGTCTCGTCCCCACTCTCTGTCTCCCTAGGTGGCCTGTCCTTCCTTCCCTGCCCGGGCCAGCCAGCTTGAGCAGAACTTCAGCCCCAGATTTCAAGCCTCTTTAAGTGTTTTGTCTTGCTTTGTGTATTGCTAACTAGTTATGTTTTGAGATCAGATTTCGTGGTATTTAGCAGACTGGTCTCAAATCCCTGGGCTCAGAGGTTTCTTTTGCATTGGCCTCCCCTGTAGCTGGAAGGTAGGATTACAGGCATACCACACAGCACCTTACTTTTAAAGTTATCATCCATCTATTTATTTGTCTGTCTATCTATCTATCTATCTATCTATCTATCTTCTAAATACTTAATGTTTGGGGACAGAGTCTAGCTATGTAGCTCTGGCTGTCCTGGACAAAGGTAGCCCTAAGCTCACAAAGACCCACCTGTCTCTGCCTCCAGAATAAAGGCATGTGCCACCACACCTGATTTTACAGTATTTTTAAAGGGCCATCAATTAAGTTAATTCCAAATATAGCAGTACCATTTACTCCGTGAGCTCTCTCTGGTTTACTTCGTGAGGGCCAAGAGGTGCGGACAGCATCTGAACAGCAAGAAGGAATGGCTGAATCAAGATCTTGGTCCCGCCAGGTGGTGGTGGCACACGCCTTTTATCCCAGCACTTGGGAGGCAGAGGCAGTCGGATTTCTGGGTTCGAGGCCAGCCTGGTCTACAGAGTGAGTTCCAGGACAGCCAGGGCTATACAGAGAAACCCTGTCTCAGTAAAACAAACAAACAAACAAACAAACAAACAAAAAAGCAAGATCTTGGTCCCCCCCCCCCAGGAGTGTGTGAGTAACCTGCCCCAGGGCAAATATCTGGGCCACACAGCCAGGTATGCTTATGAAAACTCCACTCAAAGAACACCACGTCTTGCTGTGGTTCTGCCCAGAGTGCAGCAAGATGGCCCCGGTAGAACTTTTCAGGGTAGACGACGACGAAGTGAGAGAGCTGTGCATCCAGCTAGAGGAAGTCCTGCCCAGGAGGGAAAACTGGGACTGGTGAGATCCTGGGGATAAACTCTATGCTCTATGACAGGGCGATCCAGCCCTGACCATCGGTCTCAGGCAGGAACTGAAAGAGCCGATGACAGTGGAACAGGCGTAGTGAGAATTCTGTTCCCAATCTCCCTGTCTACCTAAGTCAGCCCTGGAGGGGCCAGAGGCAGTCACCTGGAGAGGACAGGGCAATGAAGACTGGCTACTTAGGGAGAAGGACTGGTCATTCACGGGCCTCCCCACACACCATACTTCCTAGCTCTGATGGCTAATGTTGACTGTCAGATCGAACAAGATCTAGAATTACAGGGTGTGGTAGTTTGAATGAAAATGGCCCCCATAGACTCACAAGGAGTGGCACTATAGGAGGTGTGGCCTTGTCGGAGTGGGCGTGACCTTCTTGAAGGAAGTGCGTCACTGGGTGTGGGCTTTGAGGTCTCAGCTGCTCAGGCCAGGCAGAGTTCTACGTCTGGATCCTGCTGCCTGAGGATCCAGACGTAGAACTCTCAGCTGCCTCTCGGCACCGCGTCTGTCTGCATTCCATCATGCTCTCCACCTTGATAAGAAAGGACTAAACCTCTGAAAGATAATCCAGCCCCAATCAAATGCTTTCTTTTATGAGAGTTGCTTCGGTCACGGTATCTCTTTGTGGCAACAAAACCCTAACTAAGACGCTAGGCGACCAACCTTTGGACAAGCATAGGAGGAACATTCTGAATAAGATTAACTGAGAAGGGAACCCTCACTGTGGACAGCGTCATTCCACTGCTGGGATCCCAGACTGAGTGACAAAGAGAAAGCCAGCCGAGCTCACCTCTGTCTGCTGCCAGGCTGTGGACACCATGTGACCAGCTGCCTCCAGCCCCTGCTGGAGTGACTCTCCCACCTTGGCGGACTGTATCCCCCCCCAACTGTGAGCCAGCATAAATCCTCCATTCCTTAAGTGGCTTCTGTTGGGTGTTTTGTCATAGTAAAGGAAGCAACAGCACACTGGCCTTCCAGAGCTTTAGCGGGGATGTGAACTGAGTAAGACATATCAGTTCTTAAACCAGGCTGGCCTCCAACTCAGAGATCCTCCTGCCTCTGCCTCCAGAGTGCTGGGACTAAAGGTGTGTGCCACCATCGCCCAGCTTAAGATAATTTTATGAATATGTGTGCAATGTAGATGCTATGTGTGCAGTGCCCGCAGAGGCCAGCAGAGGGAGTCAGAGTCCCTCAGAGCCGGAGTCACAGGCTGTGAGCCGTCAGCTGTGGGAGCTGGGAACTGACTCAGGTCCTCTGGAAGAGCAGCAAGGGCTCTTAACCTCCCCAGCGACATCTCTCCCGCACTGGATAGAGTTTTCTTTCTTTCTTTCTTTCTTTCTTTCTTTCTTTTTTTTTTAAAGATTTTGTTTTATTTATTTTCTATATACGATGATGAGAACACTTTAGCTGTCTTTAGACACACCAAGGCCAGCAGAGGGAGTCAGAGTCCCTTGGAGCTGGAGTCACAGGCTGTGAGCCGTCAGCTGTGGGAGCTGGGAACTGACTCAGGTCCTCTGGAAAAGCAGTAAGGGCTCTTAACCTCCCCAGTGACATCTCTCCAGCACTGGATAGAGTTTTCTTAAAGGCAGTTATGTATAGTGTAGCAACTATTCCTGGTTGTCAACTTGACTATATCTGGAATGAACTACAATCTAGAATTGGAAGGCTCACCTGTGATCCTAATCTGGAGGCTCAGAGATATAAGTTTCTGACCTGGACTTAGCAAGATCTTGAAGCATAGTGGCTATGGATTCCAGTTCAAGATCATCTGGGATTAAAGGCATGGAGACACACACCTTTAATCCCAGATTATGGCTATGGATTCCAGTTCAAGATCATCTGGGATTAAAGGCATGGAGACACATACCTTTAATCTGGGCTACACCCTCTACTGGAGACATATATATATATATATATATATATATATATATATGGACAGGAAGAAAAGACTGATTTCTTCCTTGCCGGCTTGCCTCGTGGGACTGAGCAACTGCTAGATCCTTGGACTTCCATCCACAGCTGCTGCTGACTATTGTTGGGGAGTTGGACTACAGACTGTAAGTCATCAACAAATTCCCTAACTACATATAGACTGCCAATACGTTAGGTGACTCTAGAGAACCCAGATTAATACATATATGTAGGAGGAAAAGGCTGCTGTACTCACAGGATCCAGTTGATCTCCAGCCTGGAAGTCGACAAGTACGTGGTCCAAAGATTCCCAGTCCCAGAATACGACTTGACCGGAGCCGAGAGCCTGGATGTGGAAGTGCCTTGTGCATTTGGAGACCTTCACACACACACACACACACACACACACACACACACACCCCTAAACCCTTTTTGTGTCTTCAGTCTCAAATACAGATGGATATAGCCTTTCAAAATAAGTAAGATCCAAGTTTCCAAGTTCATGCCATGGGAGTATCTCACGAGATTCTCCTGGATCTCCCCTTTAGAGCCACCTTTCCGATCTTCCCTTGTTGCCCCGCCCCCCCTCGTCCTTCATAGTTTCCCATCCCATGGTCCTAAAACCCAAGACATGGCCTGGGTAGTTTTGACTTTGTTTCATGTTGAATCTCAGGAGTTCTGGGAGTTGAGGAAGCCCCGGCCTTCCTCTGTTGTACCTTTCACTAGTCTCAAGCTTGAGAGCCTCCTGCCTTGGCCTCTGCTCCCGGGTCAGCAGGTACTCGGTCTCAATAGACGAGTCTCAAATTAATAGAGTTTAGAGAAGACTCAAGCGTCCTGTTGAGATGACTCTGCAGCAGGGGTTCTCAGCCGTAATGCTAGGATTCTTCAACACAGTTCCTGTGTTGTGATGACCCCAACCACAAGATTATTTTCCCTTTCCTGAGAAGGGAGGGGGCATGGGGAGGTTCAGGGATGGGCTGGGCGGAGAGGACGGAGGGGAATGTAAAGTCGATAAACAACGTAATAAAAATTAACATCATTGCTACTTTATAACTGTAATTTTGCTACTGTCATGAGTCAAATCGTAAATATCTTTTCCTAGGCAGCCCCTGTGAACAGGTCATCCAACCCCAAAGGAGTCCCGACCCCCACAATGAGAATCATTGCTGTATGTCAAAAAGCTGTTTTCTGTTCTGACTTAATTCCGTTGTTACTGACCGCAACTGCGCGTCATGGAAATGATGCCCGAGGGCTTGGCTGGAGGAATGATGGCAGGAAGTGTGAAGGAGAAAACCAGAATATCAAGAGAGACTGGCTCACGAGCCCCGCCCCCCAGCCCCACATCCCCACGCCTGTAATCAGAAGTGGCCTGGAGCACCGCAGAGCTGACTGGGGCAGCCAGAAGCAGCTTTGAGAGGTTTTCCCTTTCTAGCCTGATGATAAGATAAGCATACAGGCCTGAGAACTGGGGGAGAGGGGGGTGCACCCCTCAGCTATTCCCCCAGGCCCGAACTAACAACATGTCCCACGGAGGTGACCAAAATGACGATGACGATGATGATGGCTGCCAGACAGGTCTAATGCTCGCTCCGAGGGTAAGGGCCCTCCCTTCCTTCTCTCCGACCAAAGCACAGAGAAGACATGTACCATCTTTTCTCTGAGTCTGCCTTTCCATTTCTTAGCTTTAGAGGCAAGGTACAGTCAGAAATGTGCCCGAGGGAGGGAACAGGCTTTCCAGCCAGAAGACGGAGGGAGGGCCAGAGAGACAGCCCAGCAGTTAAGAGTACAGAGGACTGCCGGGCAGTGGTGGCGCACACCTTTAATCCCAGTACTTGGGAGGCAGAGGCAGGCGGATTTCTGAGTTCGAGGCCAGCCTGGTCTACAGAGTGAGTTCCAGGACAGCCAAGACTACACAGAGAAACCCTGTCTCGAAAAACCAAAAAATAGAGTGCAGAGGACCCAGGCTCAGTTCCCAGAGCCCACAGAGCAGCTCATGGCCATCTGTAACTCCACTCCCAGGGGATCATAGGTAGCCTGTTCTACCCTTCCCAAGCACCACACACACCTGGTGCACATACAGACAAAAAAAGTCATGCACCCAAAATAAAATACATATTCCCAAAGAAGTGTGGGGCATGGTGGCACACGCCCACCATTAACGCCAGCACTTTAGAGGCAGAGGCAGGCAGAGCTCTGTGAGTTCAAGGCCAGCCTGGTCTACATGGACAAATTCTGTCTCAGGAAGGAAAACAGAAAGAAAGAAAAGAAAAGAAAGAAAAAAAGAAAAAGAGACCTGAGTTAATCTTAACAACTCTCAGGGGAAAAAAAAAATACCATCAAAGGACAGCAGCTTGAACTGTAAGATGAAAATTTCAAAGACACTGTTGCAACAAGGCTTTGATAACTAAACAACAATAATCTTGATAAACAAGTAAGAATGGTCTTGGAACAAGTAGAAAGAGAAAGTCTAAGCAGAGAGATTTCTCTCTCTCTCTCTCTCTCTCTCTCTCTCTCTCTCTCTCTCTCTCTGTGTGTGTGTGTGTGTGTGTGTGTGTGTGTGTATCAAATGCGAACTTTAGAACTTACTTATAAAATAACCAAAATAAGAGCCGGGCGGTGGTGGCGCACGCCTTTAATCCCAGCACTTGGGAGGCAGAGGCAGGTGGATTTCTGAGTTCGAGGCCAGCCTGGTCTACAGAGCTAGTTCCAGGACAGCCAGGGCTACACAGAGAAACCCTGTCTCGAAAAACCAAAAAAAAAAAAAAAAAAAAAAAAAAAAAAAAAAACTTCACTGGCAGATCTCTATGGCAAAATAAAAATGAAATGGGTCAGGAAATTTGAAGAAAAACTAGGCAACTTGAGCAATAAAGGAAAAATTATTTTAAAGACTGAGCAGAGTCTCTGGGTACTGTGAAACAATGAGAAAAAATCTAAAATTTTAATCATCAGAAAAACCAGAGGAAGAAAGAGGAGATGCTACAAAACATTTGAAAATAATGGCTGGAAACTTCTGGAATCTACGGGAGACATAGACGAACAGATTCAGCAAACCGAGCCAATCACAAAGAAAATGAACTCTAAAAGTTCACACTACGCGAAATATAAACAGTCCTAACACACCAACAAAAGACAGCAATGCTGAACACAGGTTTGTGTTTCTAAAGCGAGGCATGACCGCGTTCTCCATGAGAGTCTATGATCTCGCTGTACATATAATTACAGAGAGTGAAAGGTCAGGGAAGGTGTGTCGTGCAACCACTAATCAAAGCTGGATCTGATGAATTAGTGTTACACAAAACGCTGGCCTTGTCGGTGCAGACCTGCAATCCCAGCGCTCCAGAATTGTGAGTTTTAGGGTGTGTGTGTGTCATACCCAATAATTTTCCTTACTCTGAGGTCTGCTTTGACTGCCTGCTGGCTGCAACCCCCTCCTCCCCTTTTTCCTCCCCGACTCCTCCTTCTCCTCCTATATAACTTTTGACAATCTTGTTATCTAGTGTGTGCACACTTCTGGCACACACACACACACACACACACACACACACACACACGCACAGAGAGAGAGAGACACAGAGAGATATTAATGGATATAGATACACCTCTTAAGTGTATATACACAAGGAAACAGCTTTAAAATCTATAAAACAAAAATGGACACAACTGCCGCACGCCTGTAATCCCAGCACTCGGGAGGCAGAGGCAGACAGATTTCTGAGTTCGAAGCCAGCCTGGTCTACAGAGTGAGTTCCGGGACAGCCGGAGCTACACAGAGAAACCCTGTCTCGAAAAACAAAAACAAAAACAAAAACAAAAACAAAAACATGGACACAATTGTAAGAGTAAATAAATCTAGCAGCATTTGGAGATTTTAACACTCATTCTGCATTGATAACACAAATCCGATGAAAAGTTGGGCAAACATTTAGAACCGAACACTGAATGGTTAACGACTTAAAATCCTAGGGTGGTCTGCAAAGCGCTGGACAGAAGTGGCTTCACTGATAACACCTGTGGGCTCTTACATTCTAGAAGTTCTAAGAGGATCGATGTACCTCTCCCAGGGGTATCTTCCACTTTGAGACTGTAGAGGAACTGAGCAGAGCATAGAGTCTTCCACCCCCCAAAGCCCCCGAGTGCCCTCACACCATATGCATAGTCTCTACTGTGGAAAGACTGCAGCCCTTCCGTTATTCTGATAAAAGGGCAATCTGCCCGGAGATGACAGTCTGCTTTCTTTTGTTTCTTCCTCACCTCCATCATTCCCAACCTAACAACAGGCAACATCTGGATTTGACACACAATACATATCGAGATATTCCCAGAACCATCAAACAAAGGTAAAATAATAATAATAATAATAATAATAATAATAATAATAACAATAATAATAATAATTTAAATCCTATAAAGATTTATCTCTGCCCTCATTGAAATTGAACCACAAATGAACAATAGAAGTAAAAGTCAGGGAAGAAAACTCGAAATAGTAATACATAAAACAGTTCTAAACAATTGTATCAAAGAATGCCCTTCCGGCCTGCCCGAGACCAGATTTTGATACAATAGTATCCAAAAGAAACTCTTAGGAAAAAAACTGAAACGATTTCAAATGGAAGGAACATGAAAATACTATGTATTGAAATGTGTGAGGTGGAGCTGGTAGGATGGCCCAGTGGGGAGAAGCTCTTGCCCTTCTTTAAACTTGAAACACAGTGGCAATTAGAGGTGCTGGGAGTTAGGAACTGGGGACACACAGTTCTGCCCAGAACACTACTCTGTCCTCAGCACTTAGACTGCTGCCTGGGAATTAGAGAGGTCCCCTAACTGTTGAATGAATAGCGGTTAGAAGCCAGCAAGAGAACATGGAAGCCATGCTGCCCGTCCACTCTCTCTCTCTGTAATGTCTGCTCTCTGTGGCAGTGCTACAGTGGGCATCCTGCCTCAGTCTGTAGGCCTGAGTTGGTGGCAGTAGGGGGGTAGTTATCAGGAGAACTGCTGCTGGAAGAGTTAGGCTCCGTGGCTCCCACGATGTGACTGGATCCTTGGTACTATCTGATGGGCAGGTGTGTGGTTTGGTTAGAAGCAAGACAGGAAGATGAAAAGCTGCACAGCCCCAGGCAGGTTCCCAGGATGCCAGACATCCTTTCAGAGTCTCCAGGATTGATGCTTCTCCCAACCATAGGCACAGCTCAAACTGATGGGTGCTCAGAACCCACCGAGGAGAGACAGGGGGGAGGCGGCCATTGTCACTAGCAGCATGGAGCGCCGTTGAGAGAGTTGTCAGTTAGGAAAATCTCCTCAGGACCACATTACACACGCATAACCTGAAAGAGAGCAGCATATATCGGATAAAAACACGCAGAGGAAATTGGTCCATTTCCAGTACTTTAACTACTCAGTGAAGACCCACAGTGACCCCTCCCCCCCTTTTGCACATGATGTAAAAGAATAAGAGAAAATTAACCATTTCAAAAATGACTGAATATGTGGCTTATTTTAAAATCTTGTTTCAAGCACTCAAATTAGGCAATTAAAGAAACATTATTATAGGCTTTTGAAGGAGTGCTATTT